>CM076577.1:660431541-660832267 GCA_034641835.2 Pinus albicaulis
GAAAGAAAAGGTTAAAAATAACAATGTTGTGTATGTGGATGGTTTAAAGCATAACTTGTTGAGTGTAAGCCAAATGTGTGATCAAGGAAATGAAGTTGTCTTTAGTTCAAAAGAATGTGTAGTACATGAACTTGACACAGGAAAAACAGTAATAAAAGGAACTAGAACACCAAGCAATCTGTATATATTGAAAGGTGGCCAAGAGAAATGCTACTTAGGTAAATCTATAGAAAATTGGTTATGGCACAGAAGATTGGGACATTTGAGCTTCTCTCAAATAAGCAAATCTAGCAGACTCAAAGTTGTATGTGATCTTCCCAGCATCACTCTGCCTGAAAGTACCATATGCAAATCATGCCAATTTGGTAAGAAAACCAGGGTGCAATTCAATGCCAAAGAAGGATCAGCAAGTAAGCCTCTTGAACTTATACATACTGATCTACGTGGTCCTTTAAGGAAAAATTCACCTCGTGGAGAAAAAAACTATATTTTATTTATTGATGAATTCTCTAGAATGTGTTGGATTGATTTACTAAAACAGAAAGATGAAGCATTTGAAAAATTTAAGATCTTCAAAGCTTTGGTTGAAAATGAATTAGATCTAAAAATCAAATTTCTTAGATTTGATCGAGGAGGAGAATATATATCAGATGAATTATTTGATTTCTGTGAACATCATGGCATAAAAAGATAGTTTTCTGTAGCTGGAACCCCACAAAAAAATGGCGTGGCAAAAATAATGGATAGAACAGTTCAACAAATGGCTCGTGCTATGCTTGATGAATCTGGAACTCCCGATACCTTTTGGGGAGAAGCAACACATACTACAGTAAATATTCTTAACAAGGATCATGTTCGTGTGAACAGTGATAAAACTCCTTATGAGCTATGGTATGGTAATATTCCCACTATAAATCATTTTAGATTTTTTGGAAGAAAATGTTTTATCAAGAAAAATGATGAAAACTTGGTAAGTTTGAGCCTAGAGCAGATGAAGGAATATTTCTTGGTTACTCTTCTAAAAGTAAAGCATATAAATTTTACAATAAAAGACTTTGGAAGATTGTTGAATTTATTGATGTTGTAATTGATGAGTCTCTCACAGCTCCTAAAAGGGAAATAACAACAACAAAAGAAGATGACGATGATGTATATTTTCCCTTGTCAAATAGCAAAAGTATAGAAGGAGAACCCAATGAAGCACCAGAAGATGATATATCTGAAAAGGCTCCATCCAGGTACGTTCAAAAGAATCATCCAGAATCTCAAATTCTGGGAGAAAAGGGATTAGGTGTCCAAACAAGAAGAACTCTTGTAGGATCCCCTAGCTATCTGGCATTATTATCCACTATTGAACCAAATAATTTAAATCAAGTTAGTAAAGATGAATGTCGGATTCAATCCATGAATGAAGAAATTGATTAGATTGAAAAGAATCATACTTGGGAATTGGTTCCAAGACCTCATGATAAAAATGTTATTGGAACAAAATGGATATTCAAAAACAAGTTAAATGAAAATGGAGACGTTATTAGAAACAAAGCTAGACTTGTTTGTAAAGGGTATGCTCAACAAGAAGGTATAGAATTTGAAGAAACATTTGCTCCTATAGCCAGACTTTAAGCCATAAGTTTCTTGCTTTTTCAAGTTTTTAACAATTCAAAGTTTATCAAATGGATGTAAAATATGCTTTCCTCAATGGCGATCTAGAATAAGAAGGTTATATAGAACAACCAAAAGGATTCATTCCGGGAACTGATGAGAAAATTATTTGCAAACTTAAAAAGGCTTTATATGGTCTCAAACAGGGTCCTCAGACATGGTACTATCGCCTTGAAAAATATCTTCAACAACAAGGTTTCACAAAGGGATCTCCTGACAGTAACTTATAAAAAAAAATTGAGAATGATAAATTATTGATTATTATTGTGTATGTTGATGACATCATTTTTGGAAGTAATGAAGAGTCCATGAGTCAGAAATTTGCTTCTGTTATGTATCAAGAATTTGAAATGTCATTACTTGGGGAACTAACATATTTTCTTGGCTTACAAGTGTAACAAGCAACATATGGCATATTTCTATCACAAGAAAGATATCTCAGTATGGGATGGAAGACTACAAACCTGTGAGTACTCCAATGGTAACTGGATGTAACCTCAGTTCTCATGACGATTATCCCATGGTGAATCAACCAGAGTATAGATCCATGAATGGAAGTCTGCTTTATCTAACCAGGACAAGACCAGACAATATGCATGCAGTTGGGATTGTTGCATGATTCCAAGCTAATCCAAAAGAGTCTCACCTTCAGGCTATAAAAAAGAATATTCAAATATCTACAAGGGACTCAAGACTTTGGTCTATGATATCCAAAGAATGATGATCTCACTCTTCATGCTTACGGAGATGCGGATTGGGCTGGAAATGTTGATGATCGAAAAAGCACTACTGGTCGTGCATTCTATATGGGGACCCGATTAGTATCTTGGTTCAGCAAGAAACAAATTTCTATTGCCTTATCTACAGCGGAAGAAAAATATGTGGTTGCCGCATCATGTTGCACACAACTTCTTTGGATGATGCAGACATTACAAGATATTCAAATCAAATGTTCACCTCCCATCTCCATTCTATGGGATAATGCAAGTGCCATTAGTATCTCAAAAAATCCTATTATGCATTCCAAGACCAAGCACATTCCGATAAAGTATCACTTCCTACATGAACAAGTGCTTGAACAAAAGGTTAAATTGGATTATGTTCCATCCAAAGAACAAGTTGTAGATATATTTCCTAAACCTCTTCCCAGGGAAGAATTCGAATATCTTAGACAAAAGCTGGGAGTTGTAACTTGTCTCTGCCTCTCTTATCAAATTTGCTTAAATTTAGAAGATTAAATTCGGCACGCTAGTTTCATAAAGGTGAATCACATATATATGCGAGTTTCTGTGCATAAAACCGTGTATGGTTTTTGCTGACAGAATTTCTCTGGCTCAGTTTTCATAATAGTCTATGGTGCTGTTGGGTAACCTCTGTTGTTGTTCCAATATTAATATTACTGTACTTTTCTTTGATATTTTTCTCCTTGATGAATATGATTTGATGAATTGGTTGTTGAAGGTGTTCGGGATGCACAAGTTTAGGGGGAGCACCTGCCTTGTTGAAAAGGATGCATTATTGGCATTCTGATTGGTGGTTGTGTTATGATCTCCTGTTTGAGATTCTGTTATACAAAGTCATTTATGTTATTTGATGAAAAGGTCATGTTGAGACCTATGATGTAAATTTGTTATATTTAGTCATGAAAGGACTTGTTCAAATTCGTAAGGACTTGTTCAAATTCGTAAACCCACTTGGTTGGGTAGTTGAGTCAAATATGTAATTCCACTTGGTTGGATCATTGATGTAAGTATGAGACCTTGGTGATAGGAATGGTCATCTCGGTTGAGTTCTAGAGTCATGTACTTAATTGAATAAATTGTGTTTTAAGATTTAGCATGAACTTAGGGGGAGCATGGTCAATACAGTGCATATCAGATCTGCAGAGCTCTTCTTTCTACAAGGAAAGAGAAACCTTGGTTTGGTATTGATCTGCCTTTTTCCCTTGATGTCAAAGGGGAAGAGTAACTTGGTGTTTGAATAATGTTTATGATTAATGTATCTTCTGTTGTGGTAATTAAACACCATCATGGTTGCCATCAAATCCAAAGGGGGAGATTGTTGGAAATATGATGCAATATGTTGTCCTTGATGGAAACCTACTTGATGAAGTTGTCATTAATAGAAACCTACTTGATGAGTTTCCTTTTGATAGCAACTTACTTATTAAAGATGTAAAAATGATGTTTCTACAGGTCAGTTCAGATGTGTCAGAGAAAGGAATTCCAGTAAGTGCCAAAGAAATGAAACATGACATACTTGGTATACAGGCAACCCACGTATACATCCAGAATTAGTATATATGCAGTTTTTATGAAGAGAAGTCACATATACATGCTGGTACGAAGAATCCAAGTTGTGTATACCTTTTGCGCTCTAAAATTATGATACCAGGAGGCATTACCATGGTATTAGCCCACATTATTGAGCGTTGTGTCGTATATTTGATTCTGTTCAAGAATACCATCGACAGTTGTGTGGTTTTGGCTCATGGTATTGGTAAAGGCTAAATCTATATAAGGAGAAGAATATCATAGCGCAAGGGGTGTGCATGTGCAAGGGTTGTTACTAAATACTTCTCTATGAAGTATATATGCATGGGATGGAATCTATTTATTGGTAAATATGAAACTGTGATGCACCCTTGGATACAATGATGGATCAGGTTCTCTAGACCTGAAATGGCTATTTGATCTATTGATGAGATGATTGGATCTGTGACCTAACGCATGTTTTCCAAAGTGAAGTGAAGAAATATGGGTAAGTATATAGATCTAAAACATTCTGCAAAATTAATATTTACAGATCTATATGCTAGTTCATCTCTGTGAAAGCGCGTATATACGCTGCTTTGTCTTAGAAAAAGCGCGTATATATGCGGCTTTGTCTCAGAAAAAGAGCGTATGGAAGTCAGGGTTTTCTGAAGCTTGCTAGAGAGGTTATCTGTTTATTACTGCTGTATTTATGCTATCTGTCAACGAAGTCTTCATGTAGATCTGGGTTGCTTGAATACTGCATATGTTGATAAGTTGAATATGTACAAATCTAATCAATGAGTGAGTAAATATGTTTAATGATTACTGACTGAACAAGGGTTCTGAAACAATGAGAAGATATCTGATTGAAAGCCTCAGATCTGGTTATGAGATTGATCATATTCTATAAATTCAGTATTCTCAAATCTATACACAGGTTGGTGTGAAGGAAAGCGCGTATACATGCGGGATTAGTAAAGTAAAGTAGCGTATGTATTTTAAGATAATGAATGATTAGGGTTGAGAATTATTCTGCATACTGATTCTGAAATCTGGGTTTATTATTGTGTTCTTGTTACAGTGATCCCACTGTTCTGTTTGAAGTTTGGGTTAAGTTTATTATTGATGATATTTATGATGAGTTGTGTTGAAGCTGTGGGATCCAGTATGAAAATTGATGAAACATGGTCTGCAGTGGTTCTTAGGGTTGAAGCCTTCAGTGTCAAAGTAGAATCTTCTTGCTAGTAGAAGATGGTGTTCTGATCAGGGGGTTGAAGCTCCCTTACAGTAGTGGCTGGTAAATGAGATCAAGGTGTTGGAGCTCCCTTCTAGTAGCAGCTAGAGAACGAGAGAAGATTGCAGCCTTTTGCAGGTAGATGCCTGCGTACTAATATGAGTCTGCATCAATACAATATTGTAAGCATTTTTCCATATAATAAATATTGAAGACAGAGACGACAACAGCGGTGGTTTTCTCCCAAATTGGGTTTCCACCTTAAATCTTGGTGTTCATGTGTGATGCTCTTGTATGATGATTTATTATGTTATTACTGCACATATTTACTGCTTAACTCTCTGATGCATAACTGATAAGCTGGGTTAAATAATGTTTCTGAAAGTATATCTAACAATAAAGTTATCTCAATATACACAATTTTCTGTTAGTATATCCGCGTATATACGCTAGTTGGGATAATCAAAGTCGCGTATAGAAATCAGTAAGAGAAAAAGAAAAGATTGTGATTATCGAAAATACTGATTCACCCCCCCTATCAGTATTTTTTGCAACAGTAAAAATTATGGAATGATCATTGGGTAAAAATATAAATTGTTTTTAGGTATTTTTGTGGCGCTATTGTTTATGGATTGTGCTACCAAGGAAGAACAATATTGGAAAAAGTGTTGTGCATACATGGGCTTGTTGATGTTAAGTGGGTTGGAGATTTGGATCATAGAAGATCTACGAGTGGGCATGTGTTTAACTTATTTGCAGGAGCAATCAATTGGATGAGAAAGAGATAGTATCCAATGGTACTCTCAACAATAGAAGTTGAATAAATGGCATCCACTCATGCAAGCAAATAAACATTATGGTTTCAAAGATTGTGTTCAGGTATTGGGTTGGTCCAACAAGAAGTGAGGATATATTGTGATATTTAGAGTGCAATATTCCTATTGAAGAACTCAACGTACCATTCTTAGACAAATCATATTGATATTCAATATCATTTTGTGAGAGATATGGTTAAATAAAAAAAATGTGTTGTTGGTGAAGGTGAACACTTTGAAGAGTTTTGTAGATTCACTAACAAAATATGTGAGCTATGAATAGTTCTCTTGGAGTAGAGAAACAATGGGAATTATTGTCCTATATTGTTGATCATGCACTCCTATGACCCCTTGTCTATAAAGAAAACAATAAGTGGGAGACTGTTGTGTATGTGTTATATTATTTGCTCAAATATTTGCATGAAATGTACATTATTTTAGGTGCAACACCCTCAATTTTGTTTTGGAATATTTTTCATTCAATTTTGGCGGTTTTCGGCACATGGTTTTCACCTTTAGAAGTCTTGTGGTGCATGGTGGTTTTTCCTATGGTTTTGTAGTTTCAGTTAAGGAACTATGGTTTTATTATAATCCATGGTAAAGTGACTTGTAGTTTATGGATGTCGTAGGATAGATATTGTATTGTAATTCTATGTAGAAGAATAAATTGAAAAAATCTTGCCAGTTTTCATGGTTGGTTTCTAGGTTAAAATTTTTGTGTTAAACATGTGTGTTTGCCATTTCATATTTTCTATTTTATTAATTATATGTTTGCATCAAGTGATTGTACATCGTTAAACCTACAAGAAACACATTTGAAGAAGAGAACATGCAAATTTCTTTTAAATTTTAATATAAAAGTAATATATTTGAATTATATGTAGGCTTAAATGACGTGTATTGAAAATGCATGTAATTAGGACAAAAACATATAGAAAATCCAATGGGTTATACAAAATTCGAGTGTAAAAGAGTATAAAAATATTATGAAAATGTTGTAGTCAATTGGGTTTAGTTGGGGTGGTTGAGAGAAATGTTGTTATCCCCCTCGCTCGGGTTCAATTCTTGCATGTGACATGTTAAGCTCATAATGAGTATTTCGTACAATGGATTTGCGCCTTGTTGTATGGGTAGTTCCTTAAATATCAAAACATGTATATTATTCCTATGGAATATAAGTATTTTTCCCATGGAAACAAAAATTTATGAAAATGTTGCAATGAGATGAACTAGGTGGATCATAGAGTGATCAATATGGAAATTTTCTTTGGATTGATATAGATTGGACGATTATATAATTTTCCATTCATCTTGGTACTTTCTAGGTGGAAAAATTGAAGGAATTGGGTTGTAGGGCCAAATTTAGTGTCATGTCCTAGTTGGGAGATTGAGGGTCTAGAACCTTCCAAATCCATTTTAAGGCATCAAATGATGTTTCTTAGGGTCAAAAATTTAAGAATGTAGATCATATCCCCTTGATGAGATGTTTCCAATGGTGTGAAAATCACCTAAATTTGAACTCATATGCTAAAGTTATGCTCCTTGTAACTTAAATTACCTTATTAATAACCATGGTATGAGTGGATACCACATCGTCCCCCATTACTCACACATGTGGGACTAACCATGTGTGGATTTCAAATAATATTATAGAAGGTCCAAAACTAATAAGAATTGAGGAAGAAGGCATAATTAAACCTAACCCTAGACAACCATTGGGCTATGTTAATATTGGGTTGCCAGGAAGAGAAGGGGGTTCCCTTCTTTGGTATTGTACTAGTTTCAATAGTTGAGTAGAGCATCTAGGAGAGGGATTTGAGAGCATAAAAAAGGAGCAAGATAATTTTGTAGAATTTATTTATGTTGCAGTGTCAAAGGAAATTCCATAGTAAGTGCCCTCTTTTTTTATATTTACATTTTCATAACTAAAGAAAAGAGATCAAAGCATAAGCCTCACCTCCTAGGTAGGCTTTCTCCCATATTTGGATTCCCAAGATAGATATTGTGTTCATTTTTGTGGATGGTGTGTTTATTTACTTGTTCTTTCATTTTCATTTCAATATTTCATACATTCAAGCACCAAGATAGTAATAATTATTCTAGGATCTAAGAAAAAAATCTGCATTATTTGAGTTTTTCATTATATTATAAGATATGTTGTGATGAACAACTCCACTAGAATATCCTTGATATTTTACATATTAGTACCTATTAACAATAATTGCTAACATGTTTCAAACAATTTATTTTTCATTTATTGAATGTAGTGTATGAGTTGACAATGTGGGAACAAAAGACTATCCTAAGAAGATAAAAATTTGGAGGGACATAAATAAATATGTATTGGCCCTTTGTTATCTAGATTTATGCTGGAAGTTAATTGTTAAGACCTAGATATTGAGTTATTACATTTCCATTGTTATATTAACATTGTCCTTATTGGCCATATAGACCTTTTAATTGTAATTATACCCTTTGTATCCTACATGTACCATGGTGACCTAATTTTAGAAAGCATCTCATCTTATACATTTGTTATATTGTAAAAGGATGTTTCCCCCTTGAACAATCTTATCAGTCATTTTTATATTTAGTTTTCAAGGTATGGAGTTACTTGTTTTTCTATTTTAATGCTATTTTGGTGTTCGTAACCTAACATTTGGTTTTAGAGTATATGATCCTAGGGCTTGACTCCTTCAAATGAGTCATATTGACATTTTTTCTATAAATTTTATTTCATGAGATTTTATACCATGAAAATTTTGGGAGACTAATAAAATATAGTGAAATACAAGTGGTAAAAATTTCAATATTTGGTTCATTATACTTCCGAGATTATATTGTTAGGATTAAGGCACTAAATTTATATTTTATATACCAAATTCCAATTGGAGAGTGAAATAGATATGTAACCAAGAAAAAAATATTAATTGGCATAAACCTTTAAAAGCACATGAGATAACTTAAAGAGCATAAAGTAAAATATGGCGCATCAGAAATTTTCCCACAACACACAAAGGTTTTATGGTAGAATCCCTTATCTAAGAAAATTAACCAAACCTTGAGGTTCACTAATCTTATATTATAAAATGAATATCAAAACCAAATAACAATGAACATTGAACTTGTTGCACACCTAAGGAAAATTCATTCATACATCACTCAGTCTCTACTGATCGTGAATTGTGCACTACCTTCATCAACCTTACACCGTGTTCGATTTATAGGAACATAAAAACCTATTTGTAGCTTCTCAAATTAATACATGTGACTTAATATCATTGGTTAAGATCCTAGAAATATTGATATTCGTAACCCTTTTCCAACCATTTTCAATTGTAGTCAATTTCCCTTTGACCATTGGTCGAGCATTAGTTTTGATTGACTATGCACATGTGAAAAAATATGATCCATTCAAATTCTTTAGTTAATTATCGACTTCCATTAGTTTCTTAACTGCCCATCAATTTTGATTGGGGTAACTACTCCCAACTTGATCATCGACCTATTGACTCAACCATCAACCTGTCTTTTCATTAATTTTACTTTGATTGTCCTATTAACTTGCTATCCTAAATTACTATACCCAACCAAACTTGTTGAGGTTCATTCTTGGTCATCTTTCCTGACCAGTCAGTTGACCAACTGAACTCTAGTTAATTGAGATTACCTATAAATAGTACAACACCTCACATTCTCCCACTCGTTATCTTATTTGCATGAACTGATTATATAGTGTTTTTAGTGAATAAAAAAACCTAGGCTCAACTATTCTCTGCACTAAGATAATTTGTTAGCATTCACCAATTTTGTTAGAAATTTCACAACATTCTTTATTGTGTCTACTTTTACTATTAACACCTTCTTGATTTCAACCACGTCTTTAATGAAACTGTATTGTATATCAATGAATTTTTTCCTTGATCGATTAGTTGGGTTCTTTGCTATTAAATTGCACTTTGGCTTTCATAACCTATCCTTATTGCTTGTCGAGAAAACTTGATCCATAAACATAGCTTCCATAACCAAATTTCCTCCTTTCTTGAGTGGCCGTGTTCAAATTTTGTCGTTGATAGTGCCAAAAATAAATTCCTCTTCTCATCTAACTAATAGCTTAGCGAAATAAATGAAGTACATATTTTCTATTTTACCTTCTTTTGTCTAGATTTCCAACCCAATCAGCATCAATAAATCATTTTACAATTATTTCACTGTCATCCGCAGGTCTTCTATAGTAGCATATTGCATCATTAATTGACAACAGACCAATGCTCTTTACCAGGTGTTGTCTTTTGTTTTCTCAATACTCGCATTACATGAGAAATATCTGGT
Source organism: Pinus albicaulis (assembly GCA_034641835.2). NCBI lineage: Eukaryota > Viridiplantae > Streptophyta > Pinopsida > Pinales > Pinaceae > Pinus > Pinus albicaulis. Next base: position 660,441,840 of record CM076577.1, read on the forward strand.
TTAGTGTATACCATTGCATACATTAGACTACCTATAAAATTGGAATAAGGAACTTAGGCCATATCGTCTCTTTCTTCTTGTGTCTTTTCATATCGATCAACAATTAGTATTTCCTCAATTGGAATTTTTACCTTAACGAATTTATAACCTTGAATGTTGGAATGCTTCAAAAATGTCTCAACGTGCCTCCTCTAATTTACAAAAAGTCTCCTGATTGAGTGATCACTATTGATCTCCATTCCTAGAATGAAATGTGAAATAAGAATATCCTTCATGTATAATTTTGATGATAAATGCATCTCCACCTCTTTGATTGTACCCATGTCATTTCCAACCCACAACATGTGATCGACGTACACCACTAAATATATGAAACATTTACTTTACAACTTGAGATATTCAAAGTTATAAACTCAACTTTTCACAAATACCAAACCCTTGATGTATATTTCAAAATTTCGGTACCACATCTTGGGTGATTGCTTTATACCATAGAGGGACTTCCTCAACTTGTAGACCAATTTATCCTTTCCATTTGCTGTAAATCCTTCAAGTTGTTTTACTTAGATTTATTCCTCTAGGTCACTGTGTGGAAATGTTGTATTTACATCAAATTTCTATATCTCTAGAGAATATGCTACAACTAGAGACAATACTACTCTAATGGAAGTTAAATTTGAAACATGGGAAAATATCTCACCAAAGTTGACTCCCTTGACTTGGGAATAACCTTTCACCACTATTTGAGCTTTGTTCTTCTAGACTTGGCCTATTGCATTCAAATTTTTATTGAACAACCACCGTTGGAACGGGGTCCCCTAGGGGTACATTTTTGAGTAAATTTTTGAATGTAACTTGGCATATGCGTGTTGTGTGGAAATTTCAAGGGGCTTTGGGGCAGGTCAAAGTCCCTCTTTTATTTGAGGGGTTATAAGGGTAAAATTTGGGCCTCAAACCATGGTTTGAAACCATAATATCTGCGTGATGAATAGATATAAATATAGATAGTGTCTAGTCGATGATGATACGTAATGTTGATGATATAAGTACGTTTAGGCTTATGTGATACATTTTTGTAAGCCTAGGTTGGGTAGAAAGGCTCCTGCTGGCTATGTGCACTGAGACCTAGTCTTGGCTGTGTGTGGACTCCACGGGTTGTGTGCGCAGAAGGGAAATTGAAGGCGAAAGTCTAATTGTACTGAATTGTTGAATCTAATAAAAAGATTGTTTTGGTGAAGCACTTGTGTTATTTGTCTGAACTATCGGTTTACTATTATTGTCTGAGATCGCTTTACTCTGTTATATCTGTGCGAATAAATATGTTCTTTATGCATGAATATATGTTGTTGATGAAGTACATGAATAGATCTGATTGAGTTATTGCGCTTTATCTGATTTTGTCATTTATTTGTGATGAAGTTGATCTGCGATCCATCTGTTATATACATTATCTGTAATTATGATGAGATGATTTGATAGGTCTTGATTTATATATGTGAAAATCTATTTTCGATAATTTCTGCAATAAAAATGTTTAGGGCCACCACATGAATTTATTCCTCAGGGTGCAGAAACCTAGTTCCAACACCCCCTCATATTGCTTCGTTTGAGACTTTTATCTGCACAAGCAAGTCATTGCCAAAAGGGCCAATATTTGGAGGGTTTGTTGGCTGTGCGATAAACTCTGAACCTGGGTCATGACCCCTCAAGCCAACGAAAGGTTCTATTTCTGGGACCGGGAGAATTTCGAGGGAGATTTAATGTTGTGGCACCCTACACAGAACAAATTGCAAGATTGGATAGATATAAAGATCCTTGAATTCACGATCCAAGAGAATCGAAGTTTGAAGATGTCTGCTAAAAAGTGGGTTAAAAAATACATCTATACAAAATTTCACAAGATATTATTTTGTTCCTTTGCAATAGAGCTGCATGTGTGGTTGTCGCGATTGACTGAATTCAATACCTGTGCAAAGGATGATGCAGTCACCGAGTAGACTCCTGAATTAATACATCAATTAGAAAAGAGAAGCAATAAGATCACCTGTGCGATAGATCATTGGATCGATCGTGTCTTGGGAGGATTTGCGATTGAATTTTCCATTGATTAGTTTGTGTCATCTTCTGAAGAAGAAAGAAGATTTTTCAAGGGTCCTAGAGGGAAGTTATTGCGCTCTTTGAAGTTATTTCTGAAGATGCTATTATGTGAACAGGGCTCGCTGTGCCAACATATTGTGTGAATGTACCAAAGAGGCCCGACTACGCGCAATGGAAGAATTGGCTGCGTAGACCTAGAAGAAGGATTTTTTTACAATTTTCTCAAGGGTAGATCTGATAGTGAGGACGAGCCAGAAAATAGTAGCTCTAGTGAATCTGCACACTCCAAATAAGGGGAGGTTTCCTGAGAAGAAGTTTCACCAAATCAGAACAATGAGGGAGCCTTGACCATATTTCAGATCCCATCCAATCCACTTCCACACTCATCTCACATGTCATCCACTCCACCTCCGCCTCCACCTCCCTAGGCGGAAATATGGTTGTGTCTATGAAGCTACCTACTTTCAAAGGTATTGGAAATGAAGATACTTAGCAATTTTGGTTTGTGACTGATGTTGTATGGATAACATAATAGGTTAATAATGATGATGTTAAGAAAGCACAATTAGCCACTGCTTTCCAAGATCGTGCATTGGATTGGTATATCAGATCTGTACAAGAAAACCCTAATGCCCTAAAGGAACAATTCAAGAAGCCTAAATCATATGTGCAGCTGGTTAAATAATTGAAAGAGATTCTCCAAGAGATAAATGAATCTATGTGGGAGGCAGATCAGAGGCTAAAGCACACTATTAGAGATGGTGGATTTACTATCAATGATACCCAACACAAGGAGTAGTTTATTGCTATGCTGCTACCACATCTGCACCAGCCCTTAGGTCAACAAAATATTTCCATGCAGGCTGAGGCTGTGGAGATTGCGATGAAATTAGAAGCTACATCAACCCCTGTTGTGCTTGGAACTTAGTATATTCAAAGTCATTTAGAAGCAATGCATTTGGAGATTCATAACCTGCACAAAGATAAGGGCATGGAGGTGTGCGTAGAGGTCTGATGCATACAATGTAAAGCTGCTAGGCATCATAAGGATAATTTTTCCTTCTTCAATGATTATTTGAACTCTGGAGGACCTAGCCCACTGAAGAGTGTAGCTGGGCCAGTATGGTGTGTGATCTATCAAGTTCCAGGTCTGCATGAAACATATTTATGTCCAAGGGTTGAAAAGTATTAGCTTGAGCTGAAGCAGCTGTTTTGTATATTCTGTTTGTCACTGGGAAATGATGAAAATAATTGTTGAACTTTTGACATGATGTTCGAAAAGGCCGAAATATATAGAATGAAGGTCAAACCTACCTCACCAGCATCCCCCTCTAGGCGCGATGGTTTCCATAATAGAGGAAGAGGAGGTGGATTAGCTGGTCGAGGAAGGGGGCTTGTTATTTTCTACAAATGTGGAGATGATGGTCACTATACGCATGACTATCCAAATATGACACGACAATTATGCAGGTATTGTAGACGGTTTGACCATGTAATAAAATATTTCCCTATTTTGATTACTAAGATACAAGAGAAAAAGACGCAGACTCTGACGCAGAATATTCAGATGGTCAGAGCAGAAAACCATGAGGAAGATCCTAATGTGAATGTGGTCACTAAGAGTGGTGCAACCACTAATGAGGATAAGTGAGAAAGGTCATATACCTACCTTTGGATTCGTAAGGTAGCTGAGAACAAATACGGATTTGATTTAGAATGCACAAAGGATAATTTTTTTTAAGCACAAAAGGGGTTTGCAGAGAGAAGCACATCGACATCAGGTAGACCCATGAAGGAGGCAGGGGTAGATGAAGAAATCAAGCCATTTTTACAAGCTTGCATTAAGTTACTACGCAAAAAAAAGGTGGTAGAGAACCTTCAGGCCTTGATAGATAATTATGTAGAAAAGGAACAACCGTAGGTAGAACAAGAATCTGTCAACAAAATCTAAAAGAATAAGAAGAGGATGGGACAAGAGATGCGTATGACCGTTCAGATCGATGCTTATGAGATGGATCAGGTTATTCTAGATCTTTGGTCAGATGTGAATGTACTACTTAAGAAAACTTGGAAACGCATGGGAGAACCCAAGCTGGAATGGTATACCATTCAACGACGCATGGAATATCAACAGAAAATCATCCCATTAGGAAGGTTTCCGCAAGTTGTAGTCAGAATTGAAGGTGTTAAGGTACTTGCAGATTTCGAAGTTATCCAAATTGTGGATGATACTGATCCTTATCCTGCACCGTTGATATTGGACTGGGCTATTGATATGGATGGTATCATAAAACCGAAGAAGTGAAGGATGGAGTTTGAAAACATTGGAACCAAAGTCATCATTCCCCTAGATCCTGCAGAAGGAGAGAGATACACAGAACATGTGCACGCTGATGATGATATTGACCATATCTATAAGCTTACTTTGTGTGATGAATATTGGATCAATTCAATGGATGATGGAAGTCTTAGTTTGGAAAAGGAAAACTCTTGCCTGTCAGATTCTGATGAAGAATTGGAGAACTAGCAGAACCGGTCACATGAAGTATCCGCACTGCACTACAATCAAGTGACCAGATCTCTTCGCTTCATAACATCAGAAGTATGCAAATTACCGTATTATCATGGGTTAACTGATGTAAATATGTTTTTAGGATAACTTGAAAGAACTATCCCAGAAGGATAGAGATTCCATGCCTTGGATCTCGAACTACGCGCTACTCCGACATGATGGTGGGAGACTCATAAAGAAAACATGGGCAACTGGGATGAATGTGAATGATGAAATTACACTTTGAATGTCCTACTATCAAAATGGAAGAAGTATACTCTAGAAAGGATGATCCAGATAGAAATTTGGCTAAATGGAGTGAGGTACGGGGCATAGAACCGAGACTTGAATGGGTCCACATGTTCATTCATACGTTGGGGAAGGTACCTAATGATTGGTATCTGGAGATGGAGCTACGACGAGGTACTAGTGAATGGTCCATGCTGATAGAAAATTTCATTCTAACATTTAACTTTGAGATTGGGTTTGTCAAGATTGGTCAAGCATTGCATAATATTCAAGAAGTTACCTTTGAAACAACAAAGACAATGATAGAGCGTGCTTCGCCATCATGGGATGCGCATATGAAGGATATTGTGAATTGCAGAAATCTAGCGGTTGAAGAGAATGAAGAAGATCCACACAATATCATAATTCTAGAATCTGAGGGACAACACGTAGTTTTTGGACCCTTGTGTTAGGTAAATTGACTTGCGATTACAGACAAGTTTGACCGAGTTAAACAGTGATGGTTTTGGGGCACATGGTATTGTGCACCCATGGTTTTAAGCTCATGGTATTGCATGTAATGGAGCCTATAAAAGGCTCAGAGGACTTCATTGTAATGTAAGGCCTGGATGTGAGCAGTGAAGGCTCACTTGGCCCTCATGAGGGGGTGGCCCTACAGGTAGCCCCCCACATGCTCGGATTACCTCTTCATTTCAACCTTCGATGCAGCTTCATAGATTTGATGATGTCGGCCTCAGTCGCTTGCAACACCTTTTTGATTGCATGTATCAGTCATATTTTCAGAGCCCTTTCCTGTTTACAGGGGCATTTGGGTTGTATTTGTATCTCACATACTCAGATATTATTGTATAAGTCCTGGCTGTTATCCCAGGCACAATATGTATGTCAGATTCATTATCATGTTTTTTATCTGGCTCATGTTTGTGCCAGCATGTACTATATTGTTCAGTCCCTTATTTACTGGACGCATTATTCTTTGTCCTTTGTCTCGGCGAGCATAGGTATGCCTCCCTGTCGCCTATAGCACAAGTACTCACTCATAAAAGAGACTTGTCGCACTTGTAAGTCTCACCTCCTCAGGGTCTAGTCCTCTCAGCACTTTGGTCTACCTTATATTTCTCTCTATTTGACTTCCCCTTCGGTGTCTAGTGATTGAGCTCTTACAACGTACTTCGGTCATACGATTAGCTCCTAATGCTCGCTCGCTGGGGGCAATCTGTTACATCATTTTTTGGTCATCTAACCTATTATTATTAGATAGACCCAAGTACACCATGTAAGACCAATTTTACCCTAAGTAAAATTGCTTTCACTATGAAAATAACTTAGTAAACCACCTTTATTAAGTTGTTTATGGTCTAAACAGGAAACCTCATGAGGAAATATTAAATAAATCTACATTTGTTTGATTTTCCTTAAGGAATAATTAGTTAAACAACAGTTTAATTAATATTCCTAGTTATGTTTAACCCAAAACAGGGAAATTAATTAGATAAATCATTATTTATCTTATTATTTGCTAGGAATAATTATTTAAACCTTATTTAAATAATATCATTTGTTAAATATGACTAAATCACCCATAAATAATTAAATAAATCATTATTTATTTGATTATTACTCAACCACATCCTTAAAATGATAAATAAATAATTTATTTATTTATTATTTAGAAATAAAGGGTTTTGACCCAAGTCAAATTCCTTTTCCCTCCAACAAATATAATAAAATATTCCATAAAAGTTGGATCTTGATTTGGTTAATAATATTTTAATTATGCACCAATATCTAGACTAACTCAATATTTTGTTATAAATAGAAGGGTTTTCCCATTCATTTACCACCTTTTTTTGCCTAAATATCACTCTGGATCTATACTTTTGGTCTCACTTTGATCCACCATCATAGTCATATTTTGCTACCATTTTTGTCTGGGTTTTCTACACCATTAAGAGAGAGGGATTTTAGATCTGAAGTGCTGAGGACTTACAAGAACCCATCCCATTGAGGAGAACTGGTAACATCCTTCTATGTTTTCCTCCCAGGTGCCATTAATACAAAATTCATTCAACATATTATTGTCTTGTCTATTGGATGCATGGAGTAAATCTTGTTTTATCTACTGCTTAATGTCTTTTGATGCATAGATCTAGATTTTGGCAGCATTTATCTTGATCACCTAACTGCAGATCTAAGGATATTGGTAGCCATCTTTGTTGTTAGGGTTGTTTGTTATGCACAACTAAATTGGTCTTTTTTTCATACACTTGGAATTAAGATTCATACTAACATTAAGGTTCCATAAAACATGGCAATAAAATCCATCCAAATCGTGCACATGTGACTGTTTCAAACTTCCACCGGATTAGCCGCCCCTTCAACCATTAATTGCAACTTATAAATGTTACCGCGACATGTGAATGGATATCACGCCACTGTTTAAGGTTTAAGTTGAGGGTTGTTATAACTTTTACTGTCGGGTTTAAAGATCATGTTACCAATGCTTTGGGGCCACCAGAGGGTTGGGACCACTGGCGGTCCCCTCCCCCAACATATAAACGTTAACACGATAAATGAATGCGGGAGCCCTATAGGGTTAAGAATCACTCGTAGAGCAGTTGGTAAAATTTCCTGTGCCCACACCCGAGGTCTCCGGTTCGACTCCCGTGACTTCCAAAAAATTTTACAATACACTCTTGAGGACACGTGGTGGCCTCTGGGCTTGCCACATGTCGCTCATTCGACGGTCCAAAACAAAACCATCCAACGGTCAGTACACATCTCTGTACCACAAGATCAACGATCCACAACAAGCCATGTGGAGAAATCTAGTTAACTTAGGAAAATGGAACATTCCCAGAATATACTTGCTGACTGTACCTTCATGCTGACTGGGCATCTAGTCAATTTTTTTTTGCTATTTGGGAAAACAGACAGAATGCAATATCTTCCTCATACGACATAGGTTTTTCGAATTGTCCGCGGTGCGAGAATCACAACGACGAGACCTTTCCGGTTGCTCAGGTTCAATCTTGTTTCGAGCACTTTCAATTTTGAGCATAACACATGATCTCCTGATCAATTTGGAAAACGCAAACTATAGTCCGCATTTCATTAAACCTTAGTGGGAGCGTTAAATACTATGCAAAGTTCAAGAGGCGTTTAAATATGGGCACATATCATATATATTATATATTGCAAGGTTCAAATGGCGATATAAGCTATGGTCTAAACCTTAGCTAAAGTATATTTCAGCGGAGGCGAATCTTCAAAGTTCCGAGGCGTATGTGGATGCATTTTAAAATTTCGTTTCAAAAACATGTATATGGGGCGGAGGTCAGGGTTTGAACCCGTGACCTCCCCCCAAAAAATATTAGACATTCCACATATATTATTATAACCTAAGTCCAAATATTGGTTGGAAAACATTACGGTGGAGACTTATCCAAAGTTTGGACAACGCAAACCATAGTCCACATTTCATTAAACTTTCATGGGAGCGTTAAAGACTATAAAAAGTTCAGGAGGCATTTAAATATGGGCACATATCATATATATTATATATTTCAAGGTTCAGATGGCGATATAATCTATGGTCTAAACCATAGCTGAAGTATATTTCGGCGGAGGCGAATCTTCAAAGGTCTAAGGCGTATGTGGAGGAGTTTTAAAATTTCGTTTCAAAAACATGTATATGGGACGGAGGTCGGGGTTCGACCCCATGACCTCCCCCCAAACACTGCACCATTACCAATGGGAAATGGGCCTTGTACTTTGAAATGTATTGCGTCAAAATGATATTTGAAGATTGATTTAGGTTCCGATGGCGAGAAGGAATGGGCCAAACCCCTCCCATATGACCTGTCCACCAAACCATGGGCACGAAGATGATATGAAGAATGGACAGAGTTAATTAATCTACAATTAACCCACTAAACCGCAATCAATTTTTAAATAAACATGATTATATGTTATAGATAAGAGTGCAATTAAGTTATTCTTATTTGCAGTTAAGCGCTTTTAAACTTTAATTAATCCAGTTACTAACTTTAAGTAATCTAGTTACTAATTAGCGCCGATGCTAAATTCAAAGATTCTTCTAAACTTGTCGGAGTTAGCTGGAGTCCTTCCAGATTTGGAGGAGAAATTGGGGGAAAATTTGTTTTTGCCATAACTGAGTCAATTTTCGACCAAATGAGCTCAGAAAGAGTCATTCTTGGCTAATTGACATGCTATGAATACATTGGAATAGGTTGCAGAGGCAGAGGAGCAAGTTTATAGAGGTTTTTGTTGCCTTGAATAATTTTGAAGCCAAGGGCCACCAAGAGGGAAGGCCATGCCTAGAGCATATGGTAACCAAATTCAGTAAATAAATAGTCATTTATGATATATTTCTAAATTTTGAACTCATTGGAATAGGTTACAATAGAGTTTGATGCATGTAAATATAAATTTGAGAACAATTGAGCTAATACAAAAGGTCCAAGCTATGAAGTTGGACCAAGGAGATGTAGCCCTCGAGGGGTGAAATTTTTCATGAAAACTATGTTTTAATGGATCAACTATGATGGTTTTTTGTTTTTTATGTTGCTTCTATTCAACCATTTAAATTCATGCTTTATGTTTTCAAATTCACTCATAAAACTCAGTTTCAAATGCCTCTTTGACGCACATAAACAACAAGGAAACCTGTACATCAAGCATAAGATCAGTAAATAAGTTTTATATCTGAAAATTAAATTAGCACAACAAAAATAACATTCAAATTCAGATCAAGTTTGTATCAGAGCAAGTTGAAGAGCTTTGGTTGGAAGACAATGTTTTTTTCTTGATAGTTGCTTGAAGATTTGTGCAAGTTTAATGGTTGCAAATTTGTGATGCTGACAATGTTAAAGTTTTAGAAAGGTGAAGGGAAATTGTTGGTTGAAAGTCCTGAGATTAGGACCAGAAGAAGGAGAGCTGAAAGAGCATCATATTCACCCAAAATTCCACTCATAGCTTCACTTGAAGAACCTCAAGTTTTGTCTCAAGAAGCTGATATTGAAGAGGTGCAATTTGTACAAGAAGTTGAGTTGACTGAAGAGGTACAAGCATCAGAAGTTGAGCTTGAATCCATAGCCATCATGTCAGGTTTTGGAGAGACTCAAGGACATTCAGAAGAGAAATATGTCAAGAGAGACTTCAAAGAAATGAGGAGGATGGTTAAAGTTATTTTTGATGTATTTACTGCTGTGATGGCAGGAGAAGGTTCTAAGCCTTCATATGGAGAAGGAACTTCAGATGGTAAGAAGGATGAAGAGAAGTGTTCAAAGGGCAGTGGAAAAAATACACCTCCATCTTCACCATCTTCATCATCCTCATCATATTTGTTAGCATCATCTTCCACTTCCACCAAAAAAACCAGTCACACTCACTCAAAAGCCACAAAAGGAAAAACTCCATTACTCAAATTGGACATCAAGTTTGAACTTCCTATCTACAATGGCAAGGTAAATCCAGAGAGGCTTGAAAATTAGATACGTCAATTGGAGATGTATTGGAGAATTCAGAACCTTCATGAATACGACATAAAGATCAAGTTGGCTTCATTAAGGCTAGAAGGAGCAACACTAGTTTGGTGGGAAGCAACGAATGAAGAGGAAATGCGAATCCATGGTAAGATATCCATTTCTTGGGTTGAGTTTATTTATTCCATTAAAATACAATTTTATCCATTAGCTTATATGAAAAAATCTATTATGAGTTGGCAAAATTTTAAGCAACTCAAGGGTTAAACAGTGCAAGAATATACCCAGGATTTTAGGAAAAGGGATTTGTTGTTAGGAATAAACTTGAATTCCCAAGACACACTCTTGAAATACATTGGGGGTTTACATTCCTATTTGAAATATACTATCCTTGTGTTTAACCCAAGAAATTTAGATGAATTTTGTGTAGAAGCCACACACTTAGAGGAAAGAGGGAAACAAAACATGGATGAGAAAAGTGAAAGTGAGGGTAAAGGAAAATGAATTTTTTATGGAAGAGGAAAAATAAATAGCTTTCTAAAAAGACATAAGGAAAAAATCACATGCAAAAACTGTTCAAAGACTGGCCATGATGAAGATCACTGTTGGAAACTTCATCCAGAATTGAAACCAAATAGACTGAAAGCCAAAGAGAAGGGTAAAACTGTTGCTATACTTGAACATGACTTAGGGTTAGATTTAGGATATGAGACAAATATTACAGCCATGGGCTTCAAAGGTAAACATGTTGCAAGCACTAGTTCTTCAAATTGTTCAAATGATACTCATGATGAAGATACAATAATAGAACTCTTCCATATTAGAGTTGTCTCTAAGCATACCGATATTGATACACTTTTTGATAGTGGGTCACAAGCTAACTTGATTTCTGAAGATTTGGTTAAGCAACTAGGCCTTGAAACTATTAGACATCCAATACCATATCCTTTGGGTTGGATATTCAAGAATGAATACTTGCAGGTTACACGGAAGTGCTTACTAAGATTCGCCATCAACTCAAACTTTCTTGATGAAGTTGAGCTTGATGTGGTGCCGCTTGAGATATCAGGTATTGTATTTGGAAGTCCTTATTTGTATGATAGGAAAGAAATATTTCATTGCCATGAGAATAAGTATCACTTGTTTAAGGATGGCATTGAGTACATAATTAGAGCGCATAAGAAGAAGACATGTTTGTCTCTTATACATGCAAGTGAAATGAAGAGGATAGTGAATGCAAGTCAGAACTTGACATTTTTGATGATCAAACAAAGAGATGTGTTGAATCAAAACTTTCAAAAATATTCTTATGCTTGTAATGAGTTGTTTCATGATGTTAACAGGTTTCCTTTGAAAGAAGGTGAACAAGATGAAAAACATTTGCAGCGGTTAACATCAGTCTTGAGAAGCGTTGAAAACAAGATGCCGGTGCAATAGAGTGCAAAGGTCAAAGAGAAAGCTACAAAGCAACTTGGAAAAGAAGGCATGGGTTCCACAAATTCTGGTTTATGGTTTCGAAAAGGTACATGGCAATGGTGAAGATACTTGGTCAAGTGTCAAGGCAAGTACAAAGCGAGATCAACTAAAAATCCCCATAGTGACAGTGTGCAAGGTGAGAAAGTTTTTAAGTTTCGTTTGATTGTTGACCAAGGTAGGAACAAGATGGTTTATGCAATAATAGATTTTTGTTCTAGAAATTTAGAAATATTGCAGCATGATGGTGTCAATGATAGCAAGAGAAGGTCGCAAGAATCAAGGAAAAAGTTGGCTTTTTGTGAAAAGCTCCAAATGATGAAATTGAGGAAATTTCAGTGGATAGAGACTGGAAGGGTGAGGGAACAATACCCTCATCCACATAATCAGTAATAAGATGGATTTTGGGGTCCAAAATGCTTCTAGTGGGGAGGAATGATTAGAGGCTCAATATTTTAGCTCAAAAATTAAAGTGCTCAGAATTTAATGAAACAAGAATGACCGCGACAGACCTATCTCCAGGAATCCAATGCAACTCGTTTCATTGAAAACCGAGTTTGGATGAAGGAGCTATGGTCTGCTGATCGCCGTTTAGAACAGGTAATTTTTTATAAAAAAATTGTAGAACATGTACAGGCTGATGACATGGCAACCGAGTTAGCATTTAGGGAATCTTCTTTAGTTTTTGTCCAATGGGACTATGAAAAGTGTCACTGCGGGATTCACCAGTTTGGTTTGTGAAGGTAAAATTTGTCCAATGACCTCCTAAGGTTGAACTTGGGTTCATGATTTTATGTGCTGAAAATTATTATTATTTTTTTAATTATTTAAGGTTAGAATAATGAATATATATATATAATATTATATTATATTATATTTCATTTTTATTTTCAAACCTTAATTAATATTAGACATTCCATATATATTATTATAACCTAAGTTCGAATATTGGTTGGCAAACATTATGGTGGAGACTTATCCAAAGTTTGTACAACACAAACCATAGTCCGCATTTCATTAAACCTTGGTGGGAGCGTTAAAGACTATACAAAGTCCATGAGGTGTTTAATTATGGGCACATACCATATATATTATATATTTCAAGGTTCAGATGGCGATATAAGCTATGGTCTAAACCATAGCCAAAGTATATTTCGACGGAGGCGAATCTTCAAAGGCATGAGGCATATGCGGAGGCGTTTTAAAATTTTGTTTCAAAAGCATGTATATGGGGTGGAGGCCAGGGTTCAACCTCATGACCTCTGCCGAAACACCGCCCGCCATTAACAATGGGACATGGGCCATGTACGTTGAAATGTATTGCGCCAAAATGATACTTGAATATTGATGTAGGTCCCGATGGTAGGAAGGAGCGGGCCAACCCCCTCCCATTTGACCTGTCCACCAAACCATGGGCACAAAGCTGATATGTAGAATGGGCAGATTTAATTAATCTATAATTAACCCACTAAACCACAATATTTTTTTAATTAAACATGATTATACGTTATGGATAAGCGCACAGTTAATCTATGCTTATTTGCAGTTAAGCGTGTTTAAACTTTAATTAATCCAGTTACTAATTAGTGGCGGTAATAATTCAGAGATTCTACCAAACTTGCTGGAGTTAGCTGGAGTCCTTCCAGATTTGGAGGATAAATTAGGAGTTTTTTTTTTTTTTTTGTAAATTAAGAGGAACTATTCACATTCATATGGAAACATATTTTACATCGCAGCCTCAAGAGGCAGAAATTCAGGACTAGCCTTTGGCACAAAATGATTCTCTTCCTTTGGGAAGGAGTTTACAGGGGGAGAATTCAAAGGGGAGAAATAAAAAAACTTGAAAGAAACTGAGAAACTGAGGCACCAAGAATTTTCGAAAAAAAGACCTTTAGGTATCGAATACAGAGAGAGAAATATTGAGACACAGAGAAATAAGATGAACGCAAAGAAGTTAAGTCCCAGGGGAATGTTGCACTTCCACTTCATCATTTAGGTAATCATCGACGCTAATTGGTCTATCCGGGGTGCCTTCCTCTGGGCCAAAGATTTGGTGACGAAGTGAGGAGGGGCCATCTTCCTGGCAGTCAACTTTGGGGGGAGCCTCCACTTCAATCTTGAGGCCCTGTTGATGGCACATCGTGGAACTTTGTTTCATCTTGGCGTAGTGGGGAGAGTTGCGATCGATGAAACACATATGATGAACTTCTTTCACATACGCGACAAACTTGTCAGAAAGAGAATCAATTTTTTGCTCCAGCTCCTTACTGGTGTTGTGCTTCTCCTGCAATGCTATATCCAGTAGCTTCTTTATATGCCAGTGCAGGTTGATGGCTCGACTGTATAAATTCTCGTGGGATCTCGTTAGGCTCAGATTCAAAATCCAGTGGAGAGAGGTATCGACCACCTCTAAGGGTGTTTCTCTGTGGCGGATATGGACCTCCGTCTCCATTTCTTCAATTTGCCTCTGCAAAACCGGGGGTGTGGTGTCAACATAAGTGCGGGCCGCATTCCTAGCAAAGGTCTCAGCTCGGGTGACAGGCGGGCGAGAGGTGTTGGCCTAGAAGACCTGGCGGCCCCGACGAGCGGGAGGAGGGAGGTAAGTGTGACGTGGGGCCATGGAGGATGGGCTGAGATGGAGAGTAAATGAGGGGGTAGGGAGATGAGAGGAGGCGATGCTATGAGATCGACTGGGGAAAGGCAAAGTAACATCGAAGATTCCAATTGGAACAGTAGGGTGAGGGGTGAGAACAGGGTGGAAGGAGTATAAAAAGGCATTTGAGAGGAGAAAAGGTCCATGAGGGCAGCTGGAAAGCGTGCAGGAGAAGCAAGTAAAATGATGCGGGGATTTATTTCCAGGGGTGGGATCGTATTGGAGTGAGCAAATTGATGGAGAGCCACCGTAGAGCTCAATTGTGAGAAGGGGGGTGTGAGGTGTAATCATGATGGAAGAGGCGATTGGGAGGGAAAACCGAGGATGAGGTCGAGCAGGTCTGCTGTAGATATTTACTGTTGATACGAAGACATTATATTTTTACAGTTGGCTCCCTTATATAATCGCAGTCCATTGAAGTGAGTCTGTTGGAGTCTCCCACTCCTGTATTTGCAAGGAAATCCGCCAACTTGTTGGCCTTTCTCCGGACTGCCGCGAAGGAGATACCTTTGGCCTCGTCAATGCTTGCTTTGATCTTTAGAAGGATTTTACTAATGCGCCAACATTCAGAGACCTGCCTAATGCTACACCCTTGCTGGATTTTCTGACAATCTTGGGTAGCGAAATTGGGGGAAATTTTGCTTTTGCCATAACTGAGTCAATTCTAGACCAAATTGATTTCAGAAAGAGTCATTCTTGGCTAATTGGCATGCTATGAACACATTGGCATAGTTGCATAGGCAGAGGAGCAAGTTTATAGAGGTTTTTGTTGCCTTGAATAATTTTGAAGGCAAGGGCCACCAAGAGGGAAGACCATGGCTAGAGCATTTGGTAACCAAATTGAGTAAATAAATAGCCATTTATGATAGATTTTGACATTTTTAGCTCATTGGAACAGGTTCCAAGAGAATTTGATGCATGCAAATAGAAATTTGAGCACAATTGAGATAATATAGAGGCCCAAGCTATGAAGTTGGACCAAGGAGATGTAGCCCAAGAGGGGTTAATTCCTTCATCAAAACTCTGTTTTAATGGATCAACTGTGATGGTTTGTTGTTGTTCAACCATTTAAATTCATGCTGTATGTTTTCAAATTCACTCATAAAACTCAATTTTAAATACCTATTTGACACACATAAGCAACAAGGGAACTTGTACATCAAGCATGAGATCAGTAAATAAGTTTTATATCTGAAAATGAAATTAGCACAACAAAATTAACATTCATATTCAGATCAAGAATTGACCCTCAATTATGAGCAACGTTGTATCAAAATTTTGGTTTCAATGTTGTAGCTCTTTGATTTCCTCAAGATTCAATCTCTAGTTATATCTATCTATGGATTTATACTTATATTTCATTCATTTGCTTCTAGTTTGAGAGTTAGGATTGGGCCAAATTTCTTCTTGCCCATAGGTTTTGTTCCTTCTAATTGGACCACTATGTCCTCTTAATCAAAGCATTAGAAATCTTTGGGAATGTAGTGAAGTGAAGTGGAATTTAGAATTCTCTCAAAGCGCAAGTGTTAGCCTTGGTTATTTTGGTCCACATTTGACTTTAACACCTACACGCATAATATAACAGAAATGACTTTATCACTTGCAAGCATAATATATGAGAAACTAGATGCAATGGACTTAGGGATTTACATGTAGTTCGAAGAGTTCTATATTAGCATGAAGATAATATCCAAGGAAATCATATAACTCTACACTAGATATACACTAAGATTCATGAAAATGAATAAGTACCATGCTTCTTAGAATGAGAATTTCATGAGCCTCCTTGTTTAGTAAAAATAAAAATTAGATATCCTTGAAGTAGACTATGGCTTACTTTAAAATTTGGTTCTAAATTTATGTAAAAAAGTTCTCTCGATTGCTTCTAATCACTGACCATCAAGCCAATAAGCTCAAGAGGCTTTCAATAAGAGGAAGCTATTCATCAATCAAAAAACACTGTGGAAGGTGACTAATAGACATCCCTACACTCCCATGTTGGCTAAGAGGAGGCTATCATATGACATGTGTTCAATTAGTTCTTATGTTTTATAAAGTCGTATGAATTTTAGGTGTTTTTATTAAACAATATACCTTCATTAATAACTCGAATGTAGTCATAAACATCTACAAAATTTCGTATGTAGCTTGTGAGAGCTATCAATTTTGTCTATAACTCCATAGCAAGTTTTTTTGTATGCTTGTCGATAACTATTTTACATACACACACACACACACACACACACACATAAAATAAAACCCTAGTCCCTATTTCATGCTTTTGCCAAAAGTTTGAGAGGAGACTTATATAAGATAGAGTTACTAAAGAATATTTTTAGGTGAATAGATCTCTCTAAAGTGATGAATTTAAAAGGGATCACTCTGCGCTACATAGTAAAATGCAATTAAGAAATTTAAGACATGTAACTTCATTCTATTCATTTGAAATTTACCCTCTATTGATTCAAAAATTTGGTAAATTTGTTATTTGTTATTTATTTCTATTAGTATTTACAAAAAATTTAAAAGAGATCACTCTACGCCACATAGTAATATGCAATTAAGAAATTTAAGGCATGTAACTTCATTCTATTCATTTGAAATTTACCCTCTATTGATTTGAGAATTTGGTAAATTTGTTATTTGTTATTTATTTCTATTAGTATTTTACATTTTTATTTATTTATTTATTATTTAAAAAAAAAAAAAACCCTAGTTCCCATTCCATGCTTTTGCCAAAAGTTTGAGAGAAGACTTATATAAGACAAATTTACTAAAGAATAATTTTAAGTGAATAGATCTTCAAGAGATGAATTTAAAAGGAATCACTCTAATGCCACATAGTAATATGCAATTAAGAAATTTAAGGCATGTAACTTCATTCTATTCATTTGAAATTTGCCCACTATTAATTCAAAATTTTGGTAAATTTGTTATTTATTTCTATTAGTATTTACAATGCATTGCCAAGAAAACAAGAAAGTTTCAAAGTTACTTTAAGCACTGCAAAACCCGATTTTCTTACTACTTATATTTCCTTTATGTTGCTCCAAACTATAAAAATGAGATTTTTTTAGGCAATGAATATTTATTAGCTTTGTGTAATTTTATATGGGTTTTGATTATCTATTAGGTTTGGATTACTCTTTACATTGGATCTCAAACCATATTGCTATTATTTATATATTTATTTTTTTGCTATTAACAATATGCATTGTATAATAACAAAGCATGTGTGTATTTTTATTTGGTGTCGCTTTTTAAAATATATTTTCCACTTTATGATGTGTCATATGTTAGGGTCCCGTGATTTGGAAAATTGGTAGACCGAATGATAGGGTAACATCAGACCAAGCTTTGGAGTCTTAGGACCTAGCCTTCCTGGACTCAGAGAGGGCTCTCTCTATTATGTGTGCAAAGATATAAACTTGTTTGTTGATTAGGGTTGATTTTAGGCTAGTTTTTGAGTGTAGGGTTTGTTGATTGTTTTGGTTGGGTAAGATGGTCAAGTAGGATAGGTGGAGTGAGATTTTGTCAAAGCCATTGGGCTATTGAGTCACTGAAAGTCATGGATGTCTCAATGATGAATTAGAGTGCAGTGCAAGGCCAATCTAGCAAGGTTAATGGATCCTTTAAGTTTATGAGTGAAGTGGGATGGACATCAAGTTTGTGAATAAGGTAGGGCAAAGGGAAATAAAGGATCCTTTGTCAAATACCTATGAACAAGGAGGTCTTAAATATGATTAACACAAGATACTAAGCATGAGCTAGGGCAAACCATTTACTCTATGATAATATTTTAAACCAATAAATATCCAAGATGAACATGTCAGTGAAACATAGAAAAGCATAAGAGCTTCTAACTTTAGTAAATTCACCTCCAGAATTTGGGAAAACATACAAGATCACAAATAAATTAATCTATGAAGAGGGAACTCGTAGACATCAGAAATCAAGCTATAGAGAACTCTGAAACTAGTTGGTAGGCATGGACAAAGGGCAAGATCGAATGAGACCTCTTTGACTTAACCTAGCAAACAATATTCCAAAGAGAGGTTTCAAGACAAAGTTTGGATAGCTACAAATAAGTAGGGAATACCATGAATCATACTTGTAAACTAGCATACTAATCCATACATGAAATGAAACAAGCATAAGGAGGCTTGAAGAGTAGCTAAGAATTCTTCAAACACAACCAGCAGAGGAAAACATTAAGGCTATAACAATTAGGAGGACTAAGGTGCCTCAAGAAGCATTTCTCAACCTATACTTTTCTAATTTATAGCAACTAAGAAGGATGAAACATAATGAGAACAAGAAGACATGAAAAAATTAAGAGTACTTCACCATTAATCAAGCTAAGGAATCTTGCAAACAAGCTTCTCCATCATCAAGCCAAACAAGCCATTCATCAACTTCACAACACCAATTTCTTCTCCAAGCTCATAAAAACCATGTATTTCTCTCAAAGCTCATCAAATGCCAAAATTTTACAATAAGACCTTCATGATCTATTTATCTGAGCAAGTGAGGAGGTGGAAACCATTAGAGGCTTCTAGAAACCCTAATTTCATCATAAATGACATTTATGTGCTTGAAGACCATGCAAGGCCCAAGACACGTAATGTCTAAGCTAATAAATGAAAAATATCATAACATAACTCCTCAATCAAATCTGGAGTGATTGCCCAAGAAAATATTAAAAAATCATTTTGCCATCAATTTGTGTGTTTTGTTGACTTTTTGGCCAAAAACACACTACACAGTCCATTTGCGCAACGTCACTTTTAGCAGAAAATAGGGTCTTTTGCAACTGAGTTTTGGACCCCTTCCCAATGTCGGATTTCGCTCCGTGATGGCTCGTTGGAAAGCCTGATGAGTCTACTTTATAGAAATTCTTATGTTTTCCTAATCCAGCTTCTATAGCCTAGTCAAAAAGTCAAAAATCCGAAGACTGTCATTTGCACATCACCACTTTCAACAGAAAATAAGCTCTTTTGCAACTAAGTTTTGGACTCCTTACCGATGTCGGATTTGGCTCCGTGATGGCTCGTTGGAAAGCCTGATGAGTCTACTTTCCAAAAATTCTTGTTTTTTTCCTTATCTAGACCTTGTAGTCTAGTAAAAAATTCTAAAATCTCCAGATTTTCATTTGCGCAGCGCCAGGCCCAAAACAGTGGCAGAAAGGTGAAAAAGTGAGGTTTTTTTGACCTTTTGAGGGGTCAAACCTGCTCCAAATATTTTGAAATTTGGTAAGCATGATGTGAAGGTTGAGAGAAATCCAAAAATTTCAAGTTATCCTCTTGGGGATGCTCCATGTGTTTGTGTAGCGCCAGTGGCGTTGCGCAAATGAGGCTCAAAAATCTCAAAAAACCAAAAATGCTCCAAATTTGCTCAAAATTGGTGGAGATCTCGCTTAAGGGGTCTTGGAAAACTATTGAGAAGCCTCAGCCAAAAATCCAAGGCTGTCATTCTCTTTTTCCTCCTTTAGGGTTTTAGCTTCATGGAGGGTTTCCTTCAGTTTGGCACAAACAAGCTTGTGTTTCTTGGCATAATACTTTGTCATTTTTTTTGCAGCTGTAAGCCTTCATTTACCTTATTTAGCTTGGCCTCTAGGTGTATGTTTTCCCTCTCAAGCCATGACTCCAGATCATGTTCAATTTCCATAACAAGGAGTTTAGTGAGGTAAATTTGCTCTGCTAGGGATGATTCCTCTTCCTTCTGTTTTGCCAATGCTTTCCTTAGCCCCATGGTCTTTGGCCTCTTCCTAGGTTGTTCCTCTTCACCTTCACTTTCACTATGACTCTCATCAGTCATGCCATGATATGTTTGATTGCTGCTTTCTTGACCTTCAACACCATCATCATCATTACCTTATTTACTGCCTTCAGTGCTGTCATCCTGGTCTTTGATTTGATCATTAACCTCTGCACTTTCCTCACTTTGGTTTTGTTCATCACTAGGGTCATTTTATTCATCATCTCCTGCACTTCTGTCACTTTTATTGTCACTAGAAGGGTGATTTGTGTCATGAATGTCATGACTGTTGTCATTACAGTCATGACTGTCTTCTTGGCTGTCTTGTCTTTCACTCGATGCACTATTAGAGTTACCTTTTCTGTGATTGTCTTCATCATGACTTTTCTCACTGTTTTCATGCTCAAACATATTTTCCTCTTGATTGCCATGCTCACTGTCTTTTCCTTTATCATCACTCCCTTCTAGCTCTTCCTCATCATTCTTTGTCTCTGCCTCACTGATTTCCTCTTCTTGACTATCAGCATTCTGTTCATCATTTGTTTCCATGGATTCTGCCCCATCTGCCTCTTCTTTATCCTTTGTTCCATAGCTGGTTTCTCCTCCTTCAAGACTCATGTCATTTTCACCTTCAATCTCTTCATTTCCTCCAGAATCTTCTTCCATGGTGACAGAGTTTTGTGCACTTTCTTTTTTACTGTCAGCCTCATCATTTTCATCACTATCTTCTTGCTCATCACTTTGTTCATTTGTATCATCATTTTTTTCATTTGGGGTTGACTCATCTGCATCAATACCATCGCTGCCTCCTACTGATTTGTCACTGTTTTTTCCTTCACTACTGTTGTGCTCATTTCCTTCTTCCTCATCATCATTATCCTCCTGCTCTTCCTCATTAATATCTGTCTCTGCCTCACTGATTTCATCACCTTCGGAGAATGAGTGGTGTGGAGGCTAGGTTTCTTAGGGTTTAGTTTCCTTGCAGCTTAAGGAGGCCCTCCCAAAGGTGTATTGCAGTCACCTTAACTCATTTACCTTCATATGACATCAAAACTGGCTTTAAGGAGGTTGTTCTTAAAAACAAAGGCTTGTTTTGTATGAAGGCCCTAGGGTTTAACCACTTAGGGTTTGAAATTTAAAGCCATAAAATAATTAAAATTTATTGAAAGTTTGCTTTGGGGACAAGGCAAAGAGGCAACTTACCAATTTTGGTCCTTTTGTAGACTTTAGAGGTGAATGGAGGACAAAAAATTGGAATAGGGCAAGAGATTAAACCCTTTGAAGGTTCCTGGAATTTACGCAGCACCGGGAAGTCCTGTCCATGGATTATCACAGCGCCGGGCAGTCCTGCCCGTGTATTAGCGCAGTGCTGGGCAGTCCTGCCCATGGATTAGAGGAGCACCAAAAAAGGGTCAACTTACAGATAAGTTTTGAGGACCTTCCTAAAGTCGGATTTGGGCCTGTGATAGCTCGTTGGAAAGCTTAACCTGTCTACTTTCCAAATGTACAATTTTTTCCTAATTGGAGTTGATTTAACTTGTCAAAAGTTGAGTTTCCCAAGATTGGTGAAAAAGTACTGAGTGATGGTGTAGTAATGTAGAGTGCCGGTGCAGACAACTTTTGGAGGCCTTCCTTAACTTCGAATTGAGATCATGATAGCTCATTGGAAACATATTCAAGTCTATTTTTCTTTTGAATCATCAAGAAAGTCATTTGGACACTCCAGCTATGAGAAAACCTTATTTTCCCAAGGTCACTCCAGCAGTGCAAAAATTCTCCTGGGACACCTGTGTTTTTAATATTGCTCCCAAACCATGATACCTGTGTAAAAATTGAAGGAGGTTTTTCTTCTTGGGCCTATACGGGACAAAAAAATATCTCACGTTTTTCAAATTCATCTCTATTTGGTCAGAAACATAGTTTGAAGCAAAACTGGCCCTAGGTGTGGCAAATGAATTGGCCCTTGGAAAATGATGGAGGCATGATGTTTATGAGTTGGTATGGACTTATGCTTGCTGATACGATCTATCAAATGAATCCTTTGTTCTTATGCCTCCTCTCCATATCAAACCCTAGCTTGGTTGGAAGAGGAAATTAGGGTTTGGTGTAGGGGATTTAGGACTGCCTTGTAGAGGGAGGGGAATGAAGGGGTTAAGGGTTGTATAAATTCTTGGGGAAATTTTTGGGGATAGGGATAGATGTTAGAGAGTAGGGGAAAGTGTAATTTCAAGAATTGAGTGAGGGGAAGGGGTCCAAAATGGAAAAACACAGGCTTAGTCTCGAAAAGTGTCAATTTGTGGCAATAGACTAGGTTTTGTAGAAAAATGATGATTTTGAGGGATATGAGTGATGGGAAGTGTTTATGAAGGTATATTAAGGATAGGAGGAGGTGTAAAAGCATATGGATACAATAATTTTTGATGATTTAACCATGGAGTTCTGAAACTAAGAAAAGTTCCCTCAAAACCCTAGATGGACAATGGAGGAGTTAGGAAAAACAAAATAGAGGGATGAGGCCAAAGGTGGAAAAACATAGTGATAATGAGTGGCATGAGCCCATGATGGGTCTTCTGGGAATGGGGATGGTGGACTGACCACGGCATGATAGGATAAAGAAATAGTGAGAAATTTATCCTAAGGATAATGAAGGCAGTGAGATTTCTAGAACTCACAATGTTCATGAACTTTGTTTCTAGAAATCTAGGATAAATATTTAGTCATCCATGAGAAGCAAAAATTGCTGATGAATAACACCATATATAAAAACAATGTATTGGTGTGAAATATTGTATTAAGTGCATTAATTTGTCAAAATATGTTTAAAAAAATGTTTCCAAATTTATTAATGCACACTATATAATAACGATGCATCATTACAGAAGTTCGTATTAAGTGGAATGCTACATGTTATTATATTGTATGCATTGCTTTATATGAAAATAATTGGTTTGGAATGATTTACTTAGTTTGTGAAATATATTTCATAATTTATTTTATTTTATTTTGTAAAGCTTTTATTTATAGAATATTGCTAATAGAAGATTAGAGAAAAAGACTTATAGTAATGATGGTGAGAAAAATGTTGGGCATGTGTTTATTCTTTATATGATTATTCTTATTGGTTGTATGTTGTCTCAGGTACATTAAGGGGTCACATTGTGGGAAAATTCCTTTCGTGCAGGGGCCTCAGGGCAACGTTTCTGATTTTTTCTTGGGTGGTTTTTTGCATCATTTTTAGTGGTTTTTGGCACATACTTTTCGCCTTTAGTAGTTTTGTGGCACATGGTGGTTTTTTAATTTCAATTAAGGAATTACACTATAGTCTAATCCATAATAAATGGATTAGCAGTTTATGGATGCTACAAGATATATATTGTATTGTAATATTGTTTGTGGTGCATGGTGTTTTTTCCCATGGTCTTGTAGTTTCAGTTAAGGAACTATGATTGTATTCTAACCATAGTAAATGGATTGGTGATTTATGGATGCCACAACATATATATCGTATTGAATATTGTATGGAAGAATAAATTTAAAAAATATTGTTGGATTTCTAGGTTTGGGTTTCTAGGATTAAATCTTGGAGTTAAATGTGTGTGTGTTTTCCATTGCATCTATTCAGTTTCATTAAGAATATGTTTGCAACAATTAATTATACATGGTTAAAAATTTCGTTTGTTATCAAAGAAATTTTGGCTTCAAGGAGATGCCTTTGTGGCTAAGGGGTTTGGCTTGAGATTGCTATAGACCATGTTACATTGGGAGATCTGCAGAAGAAATTATTGCAGTGAAATAAAATGGTGAGTAGTTGAAAGATAAAGATGGATAAATTCGACGGGTATATTTTTGAGTTGTGGAAGCTCAAAATGGAAGGTTTGTTGGTGCATAGAGATAAGTGGATTGTTGTGGATTCAGGTTCTGCACCGATAAGGATGTCAACAAATGATTGGACCAAGATGGATTGCAAGGTAAAGAGCACAATACAATTGCGTCTCTCATATTCAATATTACTTAATGTTTCAGTGGAACTATAACATAGGATCCGTGGAACAAGTTAGGGGATTTGTAACAATCTAAGTCCCTAATGAGAAAATTTCTCCTCCAGAATATATATATATATATATATATATAGCACGAGGATTAAAGTTGGATACTTAGTGACAAAACATTTGAACACCTTCAATATCGTAGTAAGTCAACTATTATCTGTTGATATTAATATCTCATATGAAGATAAGTTATTAGTTTTTTGTGTTCTTTAGCAGATTTGTGGGATAGTGTGGTAGTTGTCTTAGGTTGTAATGAAACTACCTTAAGTTTCGATGAAATAGTATCATCCTTGTTATCAGAGTGGATGAGATAAAAAAACATGGAAATCCAAAACATAGATGCCTTATTTGTAAGAGGATGCTCCTCGAGTGGGAGATCTAAATCTCTAGGAAAAATAATTAAGGTACACTGGAGATGTAGAAAAGAATGACATTACAATAAAGATTGTAGATTTAAAATCCATTAAAAGGGAACAGATAGAAAATGATCCTTCTATGGAAGCAAAAACCTCAAGTGGGACATCTAAATCTCTAGGAAAAACCGTTAATGTATACTGGATATGTAGAAAAGAAAGACATTACAAGAAATGTTGTAGATTTAAAATCCCTAAAAAGGGAACATATTGAAAATGATCCTTCTATGGAAGCAAAAAGCTCCTCAGATGAAGGAGGGGATATGTACTTGGCTTCTTCAAGTACACATGTAGGTCATGATGCATGACTAGTCTATTTACCTATAACATTTCATATGACTCCTCGTAGGGAATAATTTTGAAAGTATGAAGGACATGATGGCGATGATGTTTCCTAGGATATGAATTGATAGCTAAAATAAAATAACGAGTAAAATTTAAGTTGAATCCCATGGGTGGAAGGATTGGAACACTCTCTTGTGTTCTGCACATCCTAGGATTGGCCAAAAAATGATTTTACTAAGCAAGATGAGTGATGTAGGTGTAAAAGAAATGTTTGAAAAGGAATCTCGTAGGATGGTTTGAGAAGAAATGGTATTGTTGATGGGAGTTAGGATTGGAACTTTGTATAAGTTGTTGGGATGCAATGTTAGTGATGGGTGCAATAGTCCCATTGTTCTTGAGAATGGAGCTAAAGAAGGTAAAACTCCTATAGTATCTAGAGAAAAGACTATGTTGTGGAATCAAAGAATGAGACATATTAGAGAGAAGTGTTTGGTCAATTTAGTATGTCCTAAATTGCTAACATAAATTATCAACCAGGGATTCGTAATCTGACTAAGTGTGGCGCACTATATGTGCAAGATAACCTATCTCTTACTTTTTGTCGTTTTTGGATTTTTATTGATCTTGGTTGGTTTCCTAATGTGAGATGGAAATTATAAAAGACAAGTATGGTTATGAATATTCAAGGCAATGATGTCCTTTATAATGATTTACCAAACTTCAAACTTAAAAAGGAATTTGAAACATACAATGACAAAACTTGAAAGGAAATGAAAATGTGCTGCTAGCCTAATAAATCAAACAATGAACTATTGAGCATGAAAACCAAATTATCCTTGCTGCTGTCTAAACACAAAAGAAACCAAGCTGAAAGAAATCCAAGAATTGCAACAAAGTAAATCTAAATCAAATTAAATCAACTTATATTCTGATCCCTCACCATTAGTCCAACTATGGCTTTCGGAGGTAACCATAAACAACTTGAGCACTATGATATCTAATTTGCAGAAAAAGAAACTAATATCAAACTACACACTCATACTTCAATCCCTCACCATCAGTCCAGCTGTGGCTTTCGGAGGTAACTGAAAATGACATGAAAAATTTAATATATCTAACTTGCAGAAAGTAAACTAATATCAAACTACATACTCATACTTCAATCCCTCACCATCAGTCCAGCTGTGGCTTTCGGAGGTAACTGGAAATGACATGAGCAGCTTAATATATCTAAATCTAACTACTGAAACAAATGTGCAAGACTGAAATAAACAAAGCAGTGCTGGAATTAAACAAAAAGTAAATTAGCAGCAGAACAATATTGATCCCATGTCATTAGTTAAAAGATATGCAAATGCCCGGGCTGCCATGAAAAATTATGCTAAAATCTATGATTTCAAAAAGCAATCTAAGTAAGGAAATATGACAAAACAGAATTGAAAGCAACTTATCTAGAAAACATGTAAAAGCCTCCTTGGATAGCAGGGGCCCTCTGCTACCAATTTGGTGTAGTTCTTAGCTCCTTGAAGTTGTAATCAAAACAGCATCAAAGAACTGAATTTCTTTATTAAAAAGAACTCACAAATTTACATCCCATTCCATCTTGAACTTTGTTACAAAAGACTTCTCTACTACTTTTTCATTACTTTCTCATTACCTATGATAGGAGAAAGCTTCTCCTATTTATACAAAATATGAGGAGTCATCTCATTAATGGGAGTCCATGAATCTCTCCCTCCATCTCTAGAGTTACAATTAAAATAGGAAATGATAAGACACATGTCTTTTTAGAGTTTCAACGCAACTTGAGGAAGTGAGACACATATCCTCTTGATCCCATAATCTTCTCCAACCAAATTCGAATTTGGCCTTAGAGTGCCACATAAGGATCTTCTAGAAGTCTCCTTTTGACCTACACATGTCACAAAACTCATAACACATATATAGATATATGAAACTATGTTAATTTTCTAGTTTCTAATCATAAATTCACTTAAAATACATAAAATAAATAACTTTGGAAAAAAAGGATCCTAACCCATATATTTATGAAAATGGTTACTTGATGTAGGGTTTTAGGTCAAATGGTTATGAAATAAGAGCTAAATGGTTATGACATAATGGAAATATGTATGAATATGGAGAACACTTTTGAGACTCAACATACCCCCCAACTGAAGTTGTTGTATGTCCTCATGCAACTATTGCAATGATTCATTTGTCCATGAGTTGATCTTTTATGAGTTTTGACTCATATAGATTCATTCCAAACTTTGCTTCTTGATATTTTCCTTTTTGGCAAAGTATAATACATTTGATTGCAACATTTTTTTTTCTTTTTTCAATGGTTGGTTCTTGTGTGACAACCATTTTTTTTTTTTTTTTTGAAGCATTGGTTCTTGTATAACAATGCTTTATTTTCTTTGTTGCATCAAAGTTCATGAAAACATTTAGAATCAATTACTTCATCAATGAATTGATCATTTGCAAGGCATATAATCTTTTGGATCATGTTGCAACAATAGTTGGTTGGGAAGTATATGTGTATGGAAATGAAATGAAAATGTGTGATAGTGTATGACATGTGGATATGAAATGATGTCCCTTCTCCCCAATTAAAGATATGACAATGTGAAAAAGGGAGTGAGGAATTTTTCCAAAGTTACAATTTTAGCATTCTAATGAATTACATGACTAAAAATTAGAAAACAACATACCTTCACTTACCTTAAATTTGGATGAGTTGTGTATGTGTGGTGGCTGCAAAATTCTGATCATATTCTTCTTCAAGTGGCTGAACAAGAGGAGTCATGGATAAAGAGATGAGATGACTTTTTATTGCTTCTACTAAAACTTGCTGAAATCTACTCCAAAATGCTGAAAATAATAGTCTTCATGTCTTCAAAACTCATTGGCACAATTCCTACTATGTGAAAATATGTTCTGATGTCGAATATAGTAGGAAATTGTTGAATTAATGGCCATTAATGGATGCCACTAGTCAACACGAGAACTCTCACCATTGATGACAATGAGAGTCAAGATGCCCAAACACATCTTGCTAGGTACGAATGATTTTGCTGATGTCGAGTCACCTAGAAGATCTGACGAACAAGAGAAATTAATGTATTCCCATTGTTTGTCAGCATGAGAACTTTCCATTAAGGCATGCAAGCCTCAAGATGTTTTTACAAAGAACTTAGACTCAAAGGACTATGGACTCAATAATTTGCATTGAAGCAGGGCTTATTTGCGGAATGAAAATGACAAGAAATGGAAAATGAAAATGGAAAATGACAATGGAGAGTAGAAATGACAATGGGCAATAAGCATGTGAATGAGCCTCTTGCTTTTATTTGTGGGTTATGAATGGACAAAAAGAAATAGAAAGTGGATGTGAATGTAAATGGAAAACATGAAGTGAAATGAGGTGAATGGTTTATTATGAGGTATGGATGTGATGGAGATAATAGTATCTAAAAGTTTTTCAAATGTTTGGATCTGATTTTGTATCAACATATTTCCTCTTTGTTGCTGATTATCCTCTTATGAAACAAATTGGTCTCTTAGAGAGACACCATTCTCTTGTAGTCATTTGTCCTTCCTCCTGGAACCTGCAAAAAAAACTAATACTTCTTCTGCAATGGAATGTAAGATTATCAAAGGGAGAGAGGTGATCAATCTCTCTAGTTATGATATTTACATACAAAACTAAGAA
This sequence comes from Pinus albicaulis, assembly GCA_034641835.2. NCBI lineage: Eukaryota > Viridiplantae > Streptophyta > Pinopsida > Pinales > Pinaceae > Pinus > Pinus albicaulis. Next base: position 660,470,592 of record CM076577.1, read on the forward strand.
TTTGTATTAATGAAACAAGTTCTCAAAGGAAAAATCAAAAGAATTTATACATGTTTTGGAATTAGTGCCTCAAGTTGAATGTAGCTTCTTTTCAGCAACTTATTTCATTATTTACCATTTCAAACTCTAATGATGAATTTCTCATTGTGTAGATCTTGTTGAGACCTTTCCAACGATACTTGAATCATCAAAATCTGATTTTGTATGAGAAAGTTAGGCTGATTTGAACAATGAGGTTTTTCAGCTGCGGAATTAAACTTTAGCTGCGGAATTGGAGAACAACTGCGGAATTGGACTTTAGCTGCAGAATGTCGACGGTTTCTGTAGCTAAAAATATTGAATAAAAAGTTAGCCATTCATCTTTCATCATCAGTCCAAAATTAATCAATACCTTCAGAAAAATCAGCAAATAACTTATTCATTTCATTGATTCAAAATTATTAATTTTTTTTTTTTTAAATCAAAACAAAATTGAAAAAGAGATTTTTTTTTTTTTTTTTTAAAGTTTCAACAAATGATGCTAAATAAAGCAAACTCAGATACATTGACCAATCGTGACCTTGCAATGACCATAGAATGGTAAGTGAAGATCACATAAGATGAAAAATAATATACTGGTAAGCATTGAAGAACATAAAAGGGCATGATTGCTATTTCAAAATAAAATCTTTCATCTCTTCAAAATTTATTTTTTGTATCTGTTTGATCCTTGAGGACTATCACAATCAGTGACCGTTTAGGGCCACCCCCCTCAGTTGGAATTCCAATTGCAGTAGTTGCCATTACAGATACGTTCAATCTCAATTGAACTTACCTTTATGCTACTAAGGTTCATTGTGTCATCTACACGACCATGTGCTCAATAATATCCTCCTGTAGTTCGCTCAATTCATCCCCATGCCCTCTTAATGTCTTTCCATAGTGATGTGGCATCCCTTTGAAATAAACATCATAATGGTTGGCGTTTAATAATGTCGTTGAAGCACCAAAAATTGCTGGGCAGATGATAAAGGAGATGTGAAATCCAACATTCAGAAAACGAAGTCGAATTGAATTAAAAAATGAGTGGAATGTGGATTGAATGCCACGATAAGAGTTTGATTTTGATTAGAATTCTTCTTCTTGGATTTAGAAAACCGGATTATCAATGCAGAGTGCCGTTTTCAAATTCTTCACTTAGAAAAAACCGTTTTTCCTCACGCGGCAGACAAAAATGGGCTTCAAAGAACCGAGAAATTCTCCCAGACTGCCACGAATTTCGTAAAACGATTTCTGGGTAATCTAATTGACCACGTTGGCGAAAAAACCCATGTTTTATTTTTTCTAAATTCATCTCCGTTTGACCAAATCATGCTTTCAAAGTTTGACGTTTTTCTCTGTTTTGCGTTTTTCTGTTTGTGAATAATTTTTAATAAGATTCTTAATCCTCTCTGGATCGGAGTACTCAAGCTTGTCTTCAGTGTTTCATGGGATTCAAAGCTTTGTTTCATTTCCTCGTTAACCTGCTCTTTTTCGTCACTGAGATTGGAACTAATAACATCTTTCTTGCTATGAGTGCTGTCCTCGTGTTTCAGGTCACCGTTACCAATAACTTCAGAACCTTTTGCATCACTCTGCTCAGTTTCATTGAGTAGAGATGCCTGTTCTATTTTTCTTCTAATGCTGGGGAGACTTACAAGAACGGCAATCACAACAAGAACTGCAGTACCTCCTAGGAGCAGCTTTGTTTGATTTCCAGAATCTGGGGATGCAAGTGGTGGAGCTGAACCAGAAGAAACATCTGGCTTCTTCTCTAAGCGAGAACTTTGAGATCTAGAAAATTTAGATGCTGTTGAAAGTTCCTCTCTTTGAAGAAAGGTTATGTGGAAACTACTTTAAAACATCCGATGCAATAACATCATGATAAGGCTCTGCTCTAATCTCACTATCCATCCTATCATTCAGTGTGCCACCAGCTCCCAGTTCTTGGCTGCCATCTGTGTTTTCATATGTTTCTTTAACATCTGCATTTGAAGAATGGTTGCTGAAGAACACTTTGGGTGAAAGACAAACGTGACAATGCACTCATTCTTTTGTCATATTTTTTTTTTTTTTTAAATTTTCACTTTTCTGTCTTTCTTTCAGAGTTTCTTTCTGCAAGGGCACGTGTGCTAGATTCACTTGACTCACCAATTTCTGAATGCAGTACAAAGCAGCGCAGCTGATATGCACGCAAATGAAATCCATGGAGTGGCCTATGGCTTTGTTTATTGATTTGTTTTGTTTTTGTTTTTCAATTTTTTTTTTTTTTTAATCTGTTTTTGTTAATAAAACTATATGTTATATTTTTAAAAATTAAAAATACACATATATTTTACTAAGCAAAATGATTTTTTTTTTTTTAATTTATTTGTTTTGTTAATAAAATTACACATGTTAAATTTTGAAAAATTAAAAATATACATATGTAATTTACTAAACAAAACAATTTATTGAATTTTTTTTTTTTTTTTAAATGATTTGTTATTAAAATTATATATATATTTTCAAAAATAAAAAAAATATACATATATATCTTAGTAACAAAACAATTTAAATTTTTTTTTTTTCATTTTTTTTAAAATTTGATTTGTTTAATAAAATTATATATGTTATATTTTTAAAAATTTAAAAATACACATATATATTCATTAAACAAAACAATTTATTGAAATCAAAGTTTTTCATGAGAACAATTTTTTTTTTTTTTTATTGAATCAATTGAAATGATGAAGTTTATTTTGTCTCCTTTTTTTTTTTTTTACATAACAATTCTTTTTCTGATCCTCCAGATCATACGAAATGCAGGAGGAGAGCATACTCAAGAATTATTAATTTTTTTTTTTAGATGTAAGAAATAAGGCTACCTAGTTACACTTCCCCGGCAACGGCGCCAAAATGTTTGGTCAATTTAGTATGTCCTAAATTGCTAACATAAATTATCAACCAGGGATTCGTAAGCTGACGAAGTGTGGCGCACTATATGTGCAAGATAACCTATCTCTTACTTTTTGTCGTTTTTGGATTTTTATGAAATTCTAAAAGACAAGTATGGTTATGAATGTTCAAGGCAATGATGTCCTTTATAATGATTTACCAAATTCAAACTTAAAAAAAAAAGGAATTTGAAACATACAATGACAAAACTTGAAAGGAAATGAAAATGTGCTGCTAGCCTAATAAATCAAACAATGAACTATTGAGCATGAAAACCAAACTATCCTTGCTGCTGTCTAAACACAAAAGAAACTATGCTTAAAGAAATCCAAGAATTGCAACAAAATAAATCTAAATCAAATTACATCAACTTATATTCTGATCCCTCACCATTAGTCCAGCTATGGCTTTCGGAGGTAACCATAAACAACTTGAGCAATCTGATATCTAATTTGTAGAAAAAGAAACTAATATCAAACTACACACTCATACTTCAATCCCTCACCATCAGTCCAGCTGTGGCTTTCGGAGGTAACTGAAAATGACATGAACAATTTAATATATCTAACTTGCAGAAAGTAAACTAATATCAAACTACACACTCATACTTCAATCCCTCACCATCAATCCAGCTGTGGCTTTCGGAGGTAACTGAAAATGACATGAGCAATTTAATATATCTAAATCTAACTACTGAAGCAAATGTGCAAGACTGAAATAAACAAAGCAATACTGGAATTAAACAAAAAGTAAATTAACAGCAGAACAATATTGATTCCATGTCATTAGTCAAAAGATATGCAAATGCCCGGGCTGCCATGAAAAATTATGCTAAAAGCTATGATTTCAGAAAGCAATCTAAGTAAGGAAATATGACAAAACAGAATTGAAAGCAATTTATCTAGAAAACATGTAAAAGCCTCCTTGGATAGCAGGGGCCCTCTGCTACCAATTTGGTGAAGTCCTTCAGCTCCTTAAAATTGTAATCAAAACACCATCAAAGAACTGAATTTCTCTATTAAAAAGAACTCACAAATCTACATCCCATTCCATCTTGAACTTTGTTACAAAAGACTTCTCTACTACTTTTTCATTACTTCTTCATTACCTATGATAGGAGAAAACTTCTCCTATTTATACAAAATATGAGGAGTCATCTCATTAATGGGAGTCCATGAATCTCTCCCTCCATCTCTAGAGTTACAATCAAAATAGGAAATGATAAGACACATGTCTTTCTAGAGTTTCAACACAACTTGAGGAATGAGACACATATCCTCTTAGAGTTTCAACACAACAAGGAAGTGAGACACATATCCTCTTGATCCCATAATCTTCTCCAACCAAATTCGAATTTGGCCTTAGAGTGCCACATAAGGATCTTCTAGAAGTCTCCTTTTGACCTACACATGTCACAAAACTCATAACACATATATAGATATATGAAACTATGTTAATTTTCTAGTTTCTAATCATAAATTCACTTAAAATATATAAAATAAATAACTTTGGAAAATAAGGATCCTAACCCATATATTTATGAAAATGGTTACTTGATGTAGGGTTTTAGGTCAAATGGTTATGAAATAAGAGCTAAATGGTTATGACATAATGGAAATATGTATGAATATGGAGAACACTTTTGAGACTCAACAAGAAGGGCCTTCAAGTATTTCATGGTAATGAAATGGTATAAGGTATGCCTATTTTATCTTTGGATTTTGATTTTTGTGAACAATTTTTATGTGGGAAACAAAATCGGGTAAAATTTTCCTCTTGTTCAGTGAGGTCAGAGAGAATATTGTAGTTGTTAAACAATGATATGTTTGGACCTATGTTGGTTCCATCACTGGGTGAATCTGTGTAATATGTCTCATTTATATTTGAATTATTAAGGAATACATGGATTTATTTCCTTAAGAAATATGAAGTATTTGAAAAATTCAAAGATTTTAGGTTCTTTCAGTAAGTTAGACAAAGAATAAAATTAAGGTGCTAAGGACAAATAATGGTGGATAATTATGGAGGAATGAATTTGAATAATTTTGTAAGAAGTGTAGTGTATAAAGGTCGAAGACTACACCATACCCACCTCAGTATAATGGAATTATGAAAAGGATGAATAAGACATTGATGGAGAAGGAAAGGATCATGCTCAATGGTGCGAAGTTAGGACATGAATTCTAGGAAAAAACAATGGATATTGTGTGTTACTTGGTAAATATATCAAATTCATGAATGTTTAATGATAATACTCCACATGAGGTATGGATTGCTAAGAAAAATTCTCTTAAAAATATAGGGGTATTTGGTTGCGATGCTTATTTACACATTCCAAAGATGCATAGGAGTAAGCTAGAAAAGATAGTTGAAAATCATATCTTTATTGGATATAAAGATGGTTTGAAAGGTTATAGTATTTGGAACCCATAAACAAGAAAGGTAGTGTATAGTCGAGATGTAGTATTTAGAGAATTCAAAGAGTTGTCAAACAAGAATTCCTACCAAGGGAGAAAGAATGAAAGAAGATAAATTAGGAATTTTGAAATAAGGGATGATTAATCACACTCTATAGAAGAATATGAACCAAAAGAAGAATAATTATATAGCACCAAGGAGACCAGTTCCAGAAATAAGGTAGCCAAAAAAGTAAATTCTAACTGATTTTAGCCAAAATTTGCTTTATTTATTATGGATGATAATCTTAGAACTGTTAGGGAGGAAGTGGGTTTAGATGATGCAAAACTTTGGAAAAAGGCCATGCTTGTTGGCTGGAAGAAATCCCATTAGTAGAAAATGGGTGTTTAAGAAGAAACTGAATGTAGAACACAAAACCCAATTTTTTGCTAAGGGTTATTCCTAGGTAAAGGGAATTGAATATGGTGATATTTTCTCTCATGTTTCCAAGTGAACTTATATTAGATTTAATTTATATATTGTTGCTGCTCTTTATTTTGAAGTAGAATAGATGGATGTAAATACAACATTCCTACATGGGAATATGGAAGAATAAATTTACATGAAGCTGGTGAGCCCTGGTATTGCACCAAGAGCGATACAACTCCCAGAGGCTACTCAACTTTACTTTATCAACCCAGGGTTCATACAAAATTGGAGGTGACAATGCTATATGCACAAGAGATGAGCTCTACTCATGCCATCCTCGTCTTAGTTCTACAATGAGGTGTTAGAAACTAGGGTTACTCTAGGAAAGGAAGTCTGTCACACTTCTAAATACAATATAAGACTGGAAATAGGTCATAAACATTGCTTTATTAACAAGGAAAAAAACTACTCTAGATCACACAGATTCATCCAACTACTGTCTACTTTTGCAAGAAAGAAAGATTCACACTTATGCTAAGGCAAGAAAATGAAATTACATTAAGTAGCATTCATAGAGAATTGTAGAAAATGAAACTAATCTAGAGCACACATGCTGAATCAATGACTAAATAAGACCTATCTAACTTATGCTTAACTATTGTATTTAATGATGCATCTTGTAATAGACTAATCACACTTTAAAATGGCTCTGTTTTGCAGCAAAATAAGGAGTCACTTGGGTGGTCTAGGAGGGTCCCTGGACCAAAGGTTCAGGGTTAAAGGTCTATTGGTGGCTTGGCTAGTCTCTGGTGAGGTGGAAGAATGATTTTGGGTTGAAAGAGAGGGTTTTTGCAATGTTACAGGATTTCCTATAGTTCTATACGATGTCCTGAAAAGCTGCAGGAAACAAGTCGAGAGGCGTTGGAGGCCATAAATGATGAGAAGAATGTTAGGAGAGGTAGGGGAAAGGTGGATCCGGGTAGATGAAGGATAACTAACCCCTTTTCCAAGCTCAGATCTCTTCAAAAAACCTGTCTTGCACCCACATGGTTACTCTTAATGATGTAATGGTGACCTAAAAAACAAGGTTGTAGATGACTTGGATGGAAGGTATTTGATGAAGAGTGAAGACTCAAGATGATGGGGTTGTAGGGGTATTTCTTTGTTGCTCCATCCAAACCTGCAATCAAGACATCTGCTCATGCATTCATCATTTACAATCTTATCATAAAAATGGTGAAAAATATGAGTTGAATTTAGATAAATCTACCTATTCATTTTAAACAGAAATCTACCTCTAAACCTACAACATGTTCATGATAAGCAAAGTAAAATTATCTAAATTTTCCAAGAAATCATAAACTAAAAATATATTTGGTCTGTGGTGGAATACCTTCCTCCTCAAGATCCAATGGAAGAGGTGAGAGAGGGAGGCTTAGCACACAGTTTTAATGTTTTATATGCTACCAAATAGGTAATGAAAGAAATAAACTACTGAAACATAAAAGAAAGGCACATGTACACAAGAGAGACCCAAACCAATGGATTTGGCCCTAACCCACAAGCTCAACTCCCTGAAGTCAACTCAAAGGAAAAGAAACCAAATTCTCATCTTATTTCATAACCAGTATTTTACATGAACAATGAAAGTAAAAAATGTCTAATACAAAATCCAAGAGTGCTTTAGCTGCATCCAAAATTCGAATCCCAGTGAGCTCTTGCTATGACCTATTTATGCTAGAGGGTAGCTACCAACATCTCCTTAAAAATTAGGTCTTTGTTCCCTTGGAACTCTAGAGAAGTGGAGATTGGCTCCCTTTGATCATTCACTTGCTTGGCTGCCTCTGATTTCATGTTGTTGGAGGAGAATCCTGAAGATATATTAGCTTCCTTTAGGAGTTAGGAAGGTGGTATACCTCCCTACAATTGCTCCTTATTGTCTACTCTGAGCACTAATTATGCAATCTTTCTAAAAAATGGCATTATTCCCTTCATTTAAACCATATTAGGCCTCAAATCATGACAACCCTTAATACACCATTCTCACTAAGTAAAATATGACAAAATGCAATGAAATGTGTGCGAGAGAGAATAATTAAGCTAAAAATGTGACATTTAACTCCTTAGAATATAACTAATGACGGTCCTCATCAGAAGCAACCATAAGGCTTTGCTGTGAAAGGAAAGAAAGTCGAGATGCAGGCTGAAAAGGCCCCTATATGGCTTAAAGCAATCACCAAGGACGTGGTACCAAAAAATTGATAATTATAAATTGAGACTTGGCGTCACAAGGATCAAAGTAGATCACTCTGTGTATTTCAAATTGGTTTGTGATACTGTTATTTATTTGGTCTTGTATGTGGATGATATGTTGTTGATTGGAAATGACAGGGATATCATCTAGGAAGTGAAAAATTAGTTTTCCTCTTAATTTGACGTGAAGTATATTGGTGCTACAAGTTTCATTTCGAGTATGGAAATGAAAAGAGATAAGGAAAACATGAAACTTTGGTTAAAATAGAGGAAGTATGTCATGAAAATACTGTAAATATTTAATATGCATGGATGTAAACTAATGAAGTTGCCTATTCCTATAGGTGTAAATTTTTTTGTAGAAAAGTGTCCTAAGACATAGGAGGGGGAGGAGGACATGTCTCATATACAATGGTTTGTACTACACTAGACATTGCACATGCAATGTCAGTAATGATAAGGTAAATGTCAATGTTGGAAATATGATGCAATATGTTGTCCTTGATGGAAACCTACTCGATGAAGTTGTCCTTCATGGAAACCTACTTGAAGAGTTTCCTTTTGATAGAAACGTACTTGTTAAAGATATAAAAATGATGTTTCTACTAGTTAGTTCAGATGTGTTAGAGAAAGGAATTCCAGTAAGTTCCAGAGAAATGAAACATGACATACTTGGTATACAGGCAACCCCTGTATACATCTAGAATTAGTATATATGCAGTTTTTATGAAGAAAAGTCACGTATACATGCTGGTATGAACAATCCAAGTTGCGTATACATTTTTTGCTCTAAAATTATGATACCAGGGGGCATTACCATGGTATTAGCCCATAGTATTGAGCGTTGTGTCGTCTATTTGATTCCGTCCAAGAATACCATCGACAGTTTTGTGGTTTTGGTTCATGGTTTTGGTAAAGGCTAAATCTATATAAGGAGAAGAAGATCATAGTGGAAGGAGTGTGCATGTGTAAGGGTTGTTACTGAATACTTCTCTCTGAAGTATATCTGCATGGGATGGACTCTGTTTATTGGTAAATATGAAACTATGATGTACCGTTGGATACAATGATGGATCAGGATCTCTAGACCTGAAATGTCTATTTGATCTATTGATGATATGATTGGATTTGTGACCTGACGCATGTTTACTGAAGTGAAGTGAAGAAATCTGGGTAAGTCCATAGATCTAAAACATTCCGCAAAATTAATATTTACAGATGTATACGCTAGTTTGTCTCCGTGAAAGTGCGTATATACGCGGACTTGTCTCAAAAAAAGTGTGTATCGAAGTCAAGGTTTTCTGAAGCTTGCTGGAGAGGTTATTTGTTTATTGTTGCTGTATTTCTGCTATCTGTCAATGAAGAATTCATGTAGATTTGGGTTGCTTGAATACTATATATGCTGATAAGTTGAATATGTGCAAATATGATCAATGAGTGAGTAAATATGTTTAATGATGACTGACTAAATAAGGGTTCTGCAATACTAAAAATATATCTGAATGAAAGCCTCATATCTGGTTCTGAGACTGATCATATTATGTAAATTCAATATTATCAGATCTATGCACAGGTTGGTGTGAAGGAAAGCGTGTATACATGTGGGACCAATAAAGTAAAGTAGCATATGTATTTTAAGATAATGAATGATCAGGGTTGAGATTGATTCTGCATACTGATTCTGAAATCTGGGTTTATTATTGTGTGATGGTTACAATGATTTCATTGTTATGATTGAAGTTTGGGTTAAGTTTATTATTGATGATCTTTATGATGAGCTGTGTTGAAGCTGTGGGATCCAATATGAAAATTGATGAAACGTGGTCTGCAGTGGTTTTGAGGGTTGAAGCCTTTAGTATGGAAGTAGAAGCTTCTTGCCAGTAGAAGCTGGTGTTCTGATCAGAGAGTTGAAGCTCCCTTCCAGTAGTGGCTGGTAAACAAGGTCAGGGGCTTGGAGCTCCCATCTAGTAGCAATTGGAGAATGAGAGAAGGTTGAAACCATTTGCAGGTAGATGCCTGCGTACTGATATGAGTATGCATCAGTACAATATTGTAAGCAGTTTTCCATATATTAAATATTGAAGACAGAGATGACAACAACGATGGTTTTCTCTCAAATTGGGTTTCCACCTTAAATCTTGGTGTTCATGTGTGATGATTTATTATGTTATTACTACACATATTTATTGCTTAACTATCTGATGCATATCTGATAAGCTGGGTTAAAGAATGTTTCTGAAAGTTTATCTAACAATAAATTTATGATAGTATCCATAATTTTCTTTTAGTATATCTGTGTATATATGCTAGTTGGGCTAGTCAAAGTCACGTATAGAAATCAATAAGAGAAAAAGAAAAGATTGTTATTATTGAAAATACTGATTCACCCCCCCTCTCATTATTTTTCCCAACAATTGGTTTCAGAGTAGGTCCTTCTGAAAAAGCTTAATCGCTAGAAGGAAGATCAGCTAAGATGAGAAATCAAGATGGGATATCATCTATCAGGCCTCCTTTTTTAAACGGAAACAATTTAATCTTCTAGAAGTCAAGGAAAAGATCTTATCTTCAGTCTCTCGGAGCAGATGTATGGGCTATAGTTGAAGGAGGTTATCAATATCCAGCCCCAGTTCCAGCAGATCCAGCAGCAAGAAAGAACTATGAAACCAATGCAAAGGCAGTCAATGCACTATTGGGAAGCTTGAATGAATCAGAATTTGTCAAAGTCATGCAGTTGAATACAACAAAGTAGATATGGGACAAAATCATTCTGAGCTATGAAGGTGATGCCAAGGAAAAAAGTGCTAAACTCCAAACTCTCAAAATTCAATATGAAAAACTTAGAATGCATAATGAGGAAAACATTGCTAGTTTCTTTTTACGTCTAGATGATATTTTAAATCGTATGAGAAATATAGGTGAAACCATAACTAACACTACTCTAGTAGAAAAGGTTTTAATATCTATAACTCCCAAATTCGAGTCAAAAGTATCTGCTATTGAAGCGAAGCAAGATCTACAAACTTTTAATATTGTTCAACTTCATGGGATTCCGATTGCTTGTGAAATGAGGAAAGGAGGTCCATCTGAAGTCAAAGAAGTTGTATTTAGAGCTTCTGCAAAAGGAAAGGAAGTAGAAGAACAAGAAGGATCAGGGTATGTTTCAGAAGAAGATGAGATAAATTTTGTAAAGAAGCTATAACTTGGCACTGGAAGGTTCAGAGGTAAGATTCCTTTTAAATGTTTTATTTGTGGAAGAGTTGGTCATTATGCTGCTAAATTTCCCCATAAAGATAATCATGAAAATGGAAAGGAAGTGGCAAAAGGAAATAAGAAACGGTTTATCAATAGAAAAATCTGTTATACTCATGAAGATAGTGATGGTCTATCTTTTTTTTCCCAAGAAAAAAGTCGTAATTTTTCATTAAAGAAGAAAAATTACATGTTACATTTACATAAAAATCCATCATAGTGCATGGTTCTATATCCTCTCCAAGGAGGCAAGTAGTCTGCAAGTATCAGTGTGAGTATATAGCATAGTTGTTTTAATCTCTACTCTAATAATAGATTATGTACAAAAAACCAAAAATATCAGCTGGTATAAGTAGAGTTGATTGAAACATCGACATATATATATATATATATATATATATATATATATATATATACATCAAAAATATATGTCTGTCAAAAATGTAGTTAGGGAGTGACTGCTCTCATATCTTGTAAGTTATCTATGAAAGGTCTGTGAAAATATCTGTAAACCTTCTGCCCATCATGTTCAGTAATGTGCCAACTGCCCCAATATAACTCTACTGCTTCTTTGGAAAGCTAGTTTGCCACTTGGTTCCTCTGCCTGTAAATGTGAGTGACAGTAATAGTGTCAAAAAATGATTTCAGTAGATGCAACTCCCTCAATAATGTGATAAGAGTGTGTGTATGGCACTGTGATTGAGTGTTGAACTAATTAATGACAATTTGAGAATCTCCAAAAATCTGCAATCTGTTGCATCCATGTTCTCGGGAAAATAGTAGAAGTAGTCAAAGGCTAAGGAGTTCGACAAAATTGTTTGTGCCCGGGCCCAACCCCAGTTTGAGATGGAAAAAATGAGTGGCTGAAATGTGTAATAACACACCACCCCCACACCCATGGTTATTTGATGCCCCATCAAAATATGCCCATGGGTAAGAGTGGTCAATGATTTCAGGGGTGATATTCTTATTGCGGGTAGTTTTCTCATCATTCAGAATGAGAATGTATGTGGAGATGATGCTAGAAAAAATGTGTTCCCAAATAATATGCAAGCCTTCGAAGGTGTGTCTGTTCCTACCGGTCCAAATGCCCCATGCAATCAGCAAAGGGAGGTTTCAAAGTTTGTCGCAAGAGGCAGCATGCCACCACTTGTCCCAGGCCTCAGCTATAGAGGAGCCATTCCAAGTGAGCGGACATCCTATCTCTTGTGTAGCCGATTTCCAGAGACCCCCTGCCAATGGACATTATAGAAAGAGGTGCAGTGCATCTTATTCATGTGCAAAGAAGAAACATCATCGAGACGGGCCCTGCATAGCTCGTCTTATAAGATTATCAATGGTAGGGATGCAGTTTTGAAGTATGCACCACATAAGTAGTCTAGTTTTTTGAGGTGCCCGCAACTTCCAGATAGGGTGCCACCACCATAGTTTATGAGGTGGTTCCTTGGGAGCACAAAGAGTAATATATCCAGTCTTCGGGAAGTACTTTCCTCTTGGTGAGAGAGCCCATAATAGTTCATCCTCCTGGTCTGTTAGGCGAATATGAGATGCTTGAAGTGCCCTAATGTGACGGGCCCAGTTGGGATGTCCCTCATTGAGTAGTCTAAGTTCCTGTGCAGTTAACCAACCCTGTGCATGCCAATTAGTCCTCAAAGGGTTAGTGACCTGCACGAGATAGAAAATACCAGCCTGTGTGAGGTGATCAATGATGAATTGTGGCAATTTTAAGTGCTTCCACTTCCTGACCATGAGTCCTCACCCAACCTGACCATAGTTCCAACACCGATATGCCAAGTTACCCCTTGCTGGATAATGTTCGTAGAATTTATGATGGCCTTCCAGATGATCAAGGAACCTGGATTTTCTTGTATATTTCCTCAGATCCAATCCAAATTGTTCCTGGGAGCAATGTATTTGGCGACAATCACCTCCTTCCCCAAGCTATGGCCGGTAATGAGGTGCCAACCCAATTTTTCACCAAGGGTGGTGGTGAAAAAATCATTTTGCCATCAATTTGTGTGTTTTTTTGACTTTTTGGCCAAAAACACACTACATAGTCCATTTGCGCAATGCCACTTTTAACAGAAAATGGGGTATTTTGCAACTAAGTTTTGGACCCCTTCCCAATGTTGGATTTGGCTCTGTGATGGCTCGTTGGAAATCCTGATGAGTCTACTTTCTATAAATTCTTGTTTTTTCCTAATCCAGCTTCTAAAGCCTAGTCAAAAAGTCAAAAATCCGAAGACTGTCATTTGCGCAGCGCCACTTTCAACAGAAAATAAGGTCTTTTGCAACTAAGTTTTGGACCCCTTCCCGATGTCGGATTTGGCTCTGTGATGGCTCGTTGGAAAGCATGATGAGTCTACTTTCCAGAAATTCTTGTGTTTTCCTGATCTAGACCTTGTATTCTAGTAAAAAATGCCAAAATCTCCAGACTGTCATTTGCGCAGCGCTAGGCCCAAAAGGTGAAAAAGTGAGGTTTTTTGACCTTTTGAGGGGTCAAACCTGCTCCAAATATTCTGAAATTTGGTGATAATGATGTGAAGGTTGAGAGAAATCAAAAAATGTCAATTTATCCTCTTGGGGATGCTCCATGTGTTTGCGTAGCGCCAGTGGCGTTGCGCAAATGAGGCTCAAAAATCTCAAAAAACCAAAAATGCTCCACATTTGCTCAAAATTGGTGGAGATCTCGCTTAAGGGGTCTTGGAAAACTATTGAGAAGCCTCATTCAAAACTCCAAGGCTATTCTTCTCTTTTTCCTCCTTTAGGGTTTGGGCTTCATGGAGGGTTTCCTTCAGTTTGGCACAAACAGGCTTGTGTTTCTTGGCATAATACTTTGTCATTTTTCTTTGCAACTCTAAGCCTTCATTTACCTTCTTTAGCTTGGCCTCTAGGTGTATGTTTTCCCTCTCAAGCCATGAGTCCCGATCATGTTCAATTTCCATAACAAGGAGTTTAGTTAGGGAAATTTGCTCTGCTAGGGATGATTCCTCTTCCTTCTATTTTGCCAATGCTTTCCTTAGCCCCATGGTCTTTGGTCTCTTCCTAGGTTGTTCCTCTTCACCTTAATTTTCACTATGACTCTCATCAGTCATCCCATGATCTATTTGATTGCTGCTTTCTTGACCTTCAACACCATCATCATCATTACCTTCTTTACTGCCTTCAGTGCTGTCATCCTGGTCTTTTATTTGATCATCAACCTCTGCACTTTCCTCACTTTGGTTTTGTTCATCACTAGGGTCATTTTCTTCATCATCTCCTACACTTCTGTCACTTTTATTGTCACTAGAAGGGTGATTTGTGTGATGACTGTCATGACTGTTGTCATGACAGTCATGGCTATCTTCTTGGCTGTCTTGTCTTTCACTTGATGCACTATCAGAGTTACCTTTTTTGTGACTGTCTTCATCATGACTTTGCTCACTGTTTTCATGCTCAAACATATTTTCCTCTTGATTGCCATGCTCACTGTCTTTTCCTTTATCATCACTCCCTTCTAGCTCTTCCTCATAATTATCTGTCTCTGCCTCAATAATTTCCTCTTCTTGACTGTTAGCATTCTGTTCATCATTTGTTTCCATGGATTTTGCCTCATCTACCTCTTCTTTATCCTTTGTTCCATAGCTGGTTTCTCCTCCTTCAAGGCTCATGTCATTTTCACCTTCAATATCTTCATTTCCTCCAGAATATTCTTCCATGGTGACAGAGTTTTGTGCACTTTCTTTTTTACTGTCGGCCTCATCATTTTCATCACTATCTTCTTGCTCATCACTTTGTTCATTTGTATCATCATTTTTTTCACTTGGGGTTGACTCATCTGCATCAATACCATCACTGCCTCCTACTGATTTGTCACTGTTTTTGCCTTCACTATTGCTGTGCTCATTTCCTTCTTCCTCATCATCATTATCCTCCTTCTCTTCCTCATTAATCTCTATCTCTGCCTCACTGATTTCATCACCTTCGAAGAATGAGTGGTGTGGAGGCTAGGTTTCTTAGGGTTTAGTTTCCTTGCAGCTTAAGGAGGCCCTCCCAAAGGTGTATTGCAGTCACCTTAACTCATTTACCTTCATATGACATCAAAACTAGCTTTAAGGAGGTTGTTCTTAAAAACAAAGGCTTGTTTTATATGAAGGCCCTAAAGTTTACCCACTTAGGGTTTGAAATTCAAAGCCATAAAATACTTAAAATTTATTGAAATTTTGCTTTTGGGACAAGGCAAAGAGGCAACTTACCAATTTTGGTCCTTTTGTAGACTTTAGAGATGAATGGAGGACAAAAAATTGAACTAGGGCAAGAGATTCAACCCTTTGAAGGTTTCTGGCATTTGCGTAGCACCGGGCAGTCTTGCCCATGGATTAGCGCAGCGCCGGGTAGTCCTGCCCATGGATTAGCGCAGTGCTGGGCAGTCCTGCCCATGGATTAGCGGAGCGCCTAAAAAGGGTCAACTTGCAAATAATATTTGAGGACCTTCCTGAAGTCAGATTTGGGCCCGTGATAGCTTGTTGGAAATATTAACTTGTCTACTTTCCAAATATACGATTTTTCCCTAATTGGAGTTGATTTAACTTGTCAAAAGTTGAGTTTCCTAGGATTGGTCAAAAAGTACTGAGTGATGGTGCAGAAATGTAGAGTGTTGGTGCAGACAACTTTTGGAGGCCTTCCTTAACTCCGAATTGAGCTCATGATAGCTCATTGGAAATATATTCAAGTCTAGTTTTCTTTTGACTCATCAAGAAAGTCATTTGGACACTCCAGCTATGAGAAAACCTTATTTTCCCAAGGTCACTCCAGCAGTGCAGAAATTCTCCTGGGACACCTGTGTTTTTAATATTGCTCCCAAACCATGATACCTGTGAAAAACTTGAAGGAGGTTTTTCTTCTTGGGCCTATATTAGAGAAACAAATCTCTCACATTTGTCAAATTCATCTCTGTTTGGTTAGAAACATAGTTTGAAGCAAAACTGGCCCTAGGTGTGGAAAATGACTTGGCCCTTGGAAAATGATGGAGGCATGATGTTTATGAGTTGGTATGGACTTATGCTTGCTGATACGATCTATCAAATGGATCCTTTTCTCTTATTCCTCCTTTCCATATCAAACCCTAGCTTGGTCAGAAGAGGAAATTAGGTTTTGGTGTAGGGGATTTAGGACTGCCTTGTAGAGGGAGGGGAATGAAGGGGTTAAGGGTTGTATAAATTCTTGGGGAAATTTTTGGGGATAGGGATAGATGTTAGAGAGTAGGGGAAAGTGGAATTTGAATAATTGAGTGAGGGGAAGAGGTCAAAAAGGGAAAAACACAGGCTTAGTCTCGAAAAGTGTCAAATTGTGGCAATAGACTAGGTTTTGTAGAAAAATGATGATTTTGAGGGATAGGAGTGATGGGAAGTGTTTATGAAGGTATATTAAGGATAGGAGGAGGTGTAAAAGCATCTGGATAGAAGAATTTTTGATGATTTAACCATGGAGGTCATGAAACTAAGAAAAGTGCCCTCAAAACCCTAGATGGACAATGGAGGAGTTAGGAAAAACAAAACAGAGGGATGAGGCCAAAGGTGGTAAAACATAGTGATAATGAGTGGCATGAGCCCATGATGGGTCTTCTAGGAATGGGAATGGTGGAATAACCATGGCATGATAGGATAGAGAAATAGTGAGAAATTTATCCTAAGGATAATGAAGGCAGTGAGATTTCTAGAACTCACAATGTTCATGAACTTTGTTTCTAGAAATATAGGATAAAATTTAGTCATCCATGAGAAGAAAAAATTGCTGATGACTAACACCATATATAAAAACAATGTATTGGTGTGAAATATTGTATTAAGTGCATTACTTTGTCAAAATATGTTTAAAAAAAATGTTTCCAAATTTGTTAATGCACACTATATAATAATGATGCATCATTACTGAAGTTCGTATTAAGTGGAATGTTACATGTTATTATATTGTATGCATTGCTTTATATGAAAATAATTGGTTTGGAATGATTTACTTAGTTTGTGAAATATATTTCATCATTTATTTTATTTTATTTTATTTTATTTTGTAAAGCTTTTATTTATAGAATATTGCTAATAGAAGATTAGAGAAAAAGACTTATAGTAATGATGGTGAGAAAAATGTTGGGCATGTGTTTATTCTTTATATGATTATTCTTATTGGTTGTATGTTGTCTCAGGTACATTAATGGGTCACATTGTGGGAAAATTCCTTTCGTGCAGGGGCCTCAGGGCAACGTTTTTGATTTTTTCTAAGGTGGTTTTTTGCATTAGTTTTAGTGGTTTTTGGCACATAATTTTCGCCTTTAGCAATTTTGTGGCACATGGTGGTTTTGTAAGTTCAATTAAGGAATTACACTATAGTCTAATCCATAATAAATGGATTAGCAGTTTATGGATGCTACAAGATATATATTGTATTGTAATATTGTTTGTGGTGCATGGTGTTTTTTCCCATGGTCTTGTAGTTTCAGTTAAGGAACTATGATTGTATTCTAACCATAGTAAATGGATTGGTGATTTATGGATGCCACAACATATATATCATATTGAATATTGTATGGAAGAATATATTTAAAAAATATTGTCGGATTTCTAGGTTTGGGTTTCTAGGATTAAATCTTGGAGTTAAATGTGTGTGTTTTCCACTGCATCTATTCTGTTTCATTAAGAATATGTTTGCAACAATTAATTATACATGGTTAAAACTTTCATTTGGTATCAAAGAAATTTTGGCTTCAAGGAGATGCCTTTGTGGCTAAGGGGTTTGGCTTGAGCTTGCTGTAGACCATGTTACATTGGGAGATCTGCGGAAGAACTTATTGCAGTGAAAGAAAATGGTGAGTAGTTGAAAGATAAAGATGGATAAATTTGATGGGTATATTTTTGAGTTGTGGAAGCTCAAAATGGAAGGTTTGTTGGTGCATAGAGATAAGTGGATTGTTGTGGATTTTGGTTCTACACTGGTAAGGATGTCAACAAATGATTGGACCAAGATGGATTGAAAGGTAAAGAGCACAATACAATTTTGTCTCTCATATTCAATATTACTTAATGTTTCAGTGGAACTATAACATAGGATCTGTGGAACAAGTTAGGGGATTTGTAACAATCTAAGTCCCTAATGAGAAAATTGCTCCTCCAAATATATATATATATATATATATATATATATATATATATATATATATATATAACACGAGGATGAAAGTTGGATACTTAGTGACAAAACATTTGAACACCTTCAATATCATAGTAAGTCAACTATTATCTGTTGATATTAATATCTCATATGAAGATAAGTTATTATATATATATATAACACGAGGATGAAAGTTGGATACTTAGCGACAAAACATTTGAACACCTGCAATATCATAGTAAGTCAACTATTATCTATTGATATTAATATCTCATATGAAGATAAGTTATTAGTTTTTTGTGTTCTTTACCAGATTTGTGGGATAGTCTGGTGGTTGTCTTAGGTTTTAATGAAACTACCTTAAGTTTCGATGAAATAGTATCATCCTTTTTATCAGAGTGGATGAGATAAAAAAAACATGGAAATCCAAAACATAGATGCCTTATTTGTAAGAGGATGCTGCTCGAGTGGGAGATCTAAATCTCTAGGAAAAATCATTAAGGTACACTGGAGATGTAGAAAAGAACGACATTACAATAAATATTGTAGATTTAAAATCCATTAAAAGGGAACATATTGAAAATGATCCTTCTATGGAAGTAAAAACCTCAAGTGGGACATCCAAATCTCTAGGCAAAACTGTTAAGGTATACTAGAGATGTAGAAAAGAACGACATTACAAGAAAGGTTGTAGATTTAAAATCCCTAAAAAGGGAACATATTGAAAATGATCCTTCTATGGAAGAAAAAACCTCCTCAGACGAAGGAGGGGATATGTACTTGGCTTCTTCAAGTACACATGTAGGTCATGATGCATGACTAGTCTATTTAAGTGTAACATTTCATATGACTCCTCGTAGGGAATAATTTTGCAAGTATGAAGGACATGATGGAGATGATGTTTCCTAGGAGATGACTTGATAGCTAAAATAAAATAACGAGTAAAATTCAAGTTGAATCCCATGGGTGGAAGGATTAGAACACTCCCTGGTGTTCTGCACATCCTAGGATTGGCCAAAAAATTGATTTTACTAAACAAGATGAGTGATGTAGGTGTAAAAGCAATGTTCGAAAAGGAATCTCATAGGATGGTTTGAGAAGAAATGGTATTGTTGATGGGAGTTAGGATTGGAACTTTGTATAAGTTTTTGGGATGCAATGTTAGTGATGGGTGCAACAGTCCCATTGTTCTTGAGAATGGAGCTAAAGAAGGTAAAACTCCTATAGTCTCTAGAGAAAAGACTATGTTGTGGAATCAAAGAATGAGACATATTAGAGAGAAGGGCCTTCAAGTATTTCATGGTAATGAAATGGTATAAGGTATGCCTATTTTATATTTGTATTTTGATTTTTGTGAACAATTTTTGTGTGGGAAACAAAATCGAGTAAAATTTTCCTCTTGTTCAGTGAGGTCAGAGAGAATATTGTAGTTTCTAAACAATGATATGTTTGGACCTATGTTGGTTCCATCGCTAGGTGAATCTATGTAATATGTCTCATTTATATATGAATTATTAAGGAATACATGGATTTATTTCCTTAATAAGAAATATGGAGTATTTGAAAAATTCAAAGATTTTAGGCTCTTGCAGTAAATTAGACAAAGAAGAAAATTAAGGTGCTAAGGACAGATAATGGTGGATAATTATGGAGGAATGAATTTGAATAATTTTGTAAGAAGTGTAGCGTATCAAGGTAGAAGACTACACCATACCCACCTCAGTATAATGGAATTATGAAAAGGATGAATAAGACATTGATGGAGAAGGAAAGGATCATGCTCAATGGTGCGAAGTTAGGACATGAATTCTAGGAAACAACAATGGATATTGTGTGTTACTTGGTAAATATATCAAATTCATGAATGTTTAATGATAATTCTCCACATGAGGTATGGATTGGTAAGAAAAATTCTCTTAAAAATATAGGGGTATTTGGTTGCGATGCTTATTTACAGATTCCAAATGCGCATAGGAATAAGCTAGAAAATATAGTTGAAAATCATATCTTTACTGGATATAAAGATGGTCTGAAAGGTTATAGTATTTGGAACCCATAAACTAGAAAGGTAGTGTATAGTCGAGATGTAGTATTTAGAGAATTCAAAGAGTTTTCAAACAAGAAGTCCTACCAAGGGAGAAAGAATGAAAGAAGATAAATTAGGAATTTTGAATTAAAGGATGATTAATCACACTCTATAGAAGAATATGAACCAAAAGAAGAAGAATTCTATAGCACTAAGGAGACCAGTTCCAGAAATAAGGTAGCCAAAAAAGTACACTCTAACTGATTTTAGCCAAAATTTGCTTTATTTATTATGGATGATAATCCTAGAACTGTTAGGGAGGAAGTGGGTTTAGATGATGCAAAAGTTTGGAAAAAGGGCATGGTTGGTTGCTGGAAGAAATCCCATTAGTAGAAAATGGGTGTTTAAGAAGAAACTGAATGTAGAACACAAAGCCCAATTTGTTTCTAAGGGTTATTCCTAGGTAGAGGGAATTGAATCTGGTGATATTTTCTCTCATGTTTCCAAGTGAACTTATATTAGATTTCATTTATATATTGTTGCTGCTCTTTATTTTGAAGTAGAATAGATGGATGTAAATACAACATTCCTATATGGGGATATGGAAGAAGAAATTTACATGAAGCTGGTGAGCCCTGGTATTGCACCAAGAGCACTACAACTCCTAGAGGCTACTCAACTTTACTTTATCAACCCAACTTTCATACAAAATTGGAGGTGACAATGCTATATGCACAAGAGATGAGCTCTACTCATGCCATCCTTGTCTTAGTTCTACAGTGAGGTGTTAGAAACTAGGGTTACTCTAGGAAAGGAAGTCTGTCACACTTCTAAATACAATAGAAGACTGGAAATAGGTCATAAAAATTACTCTATTAACAAGGAAAAAAACTACTGTAGATCACATAGATTCATCTAACTACTGTCTACTTTTGCAAGAAAGAAAGATTCACACTTATGCTAAGGCAAGAAAGGGAAATTACATTAAGTAGCATTCATAGAGAATTGCAGAAAATGAAACTAATCTAGAGCACACATGCTGAATCAATGACTAAATAAGTCCTATCTAACTTATGCTTAACTATTGTATTTAATGATGCATCTTGTAATAGACTAATCACACTTTAAAATGGCTCTGTTTTGCAGCAAAAGAAGGAGTCACTTGGGTGGTCTAAGAGGGTCCCTGGACCAAAGGTTCAGGGTTAAAGGGCTATTGGTGGCTTGGCTAGTATCTGGTGAGGTGGAAGAATGATTTTGGGTTGAAAGAGAGGGTTTTTTTCAATGTTACAGGATTTCCTATAGTTCTACACGATGTCCTGAAAAGCTACAGGAAACAAGTCAAGAGGATTTGGAGGCCATAAATGATAAGAAGAATGTTAGGAGAGGTGGGGGAAAGGTGGATCCGGATATATGAAGGATAACTAACCCCTTTTCCAAGCTCAAATCTCTTCAAAAAACCTGTCTTGCACCCACAAGGTTACTCTTAATGATGTAATGGTGACCTAAAAAACAAGGTTGTAGATGACTTGGATGGAAGGTATTTGATGAAGAGTGAAGACTCAAGATGATGGGGTTGAAGGGGTATTTCTTTGCTGCTCCATCCAAACCTGCAATCAAGACATCTTCTCATGCATTCATCATTTACAATCTTATCATAAAAATGGTGAAAAATATGAGTTGAATTTAGATAAATCTACCTATTCATTTTAAACAGAAATCTACCTCTAAACCTACAACATGTTCATGATAAGCAAACTAAAAATATCTAAATTTTCCAAGAAATCATAAACTGAAAATATATTTGGTCTGTGGTGGAATACCTTCCTCCTCAAGCTCCAATGGAAGAGGTGAGAGAGGGAGGCTTAGCACACAGTTTTAATG
Source organism: Pinus albicaulis (assembly GCA_034641835.2). Lineage (NCBI taxonomy): Eukaryota > Viridiplantae > Streptophyta > Pinopsida > Pinales > Pinaceae > Pinus > Pinus albicaulis. The sequence goes on from CM076577.1 coordinate 660,492,928, forward strand.
TTTTATATGCTACCAAACAGGTAATGAAAGAAATCAACTACTGAAACATAAAAGAAAGGCACATGTACACAAGAGAGACCCAAGCCAATGGATTTGGCCCTAACCCACAAGCTCAGCTCCCTGAAGTCAACTCAAAGGAAAAGAAACCAAATTCTCATCTTATTTCATAGCCAGTCTTTTACATGAACAATGAAAGTCAGAATTGTCTAATACAAAAGCCAAGAGTGCTCTAGCTGCATCCAAAATTCGAATCCCAGTGAGCTCTTGCTATGACATATTTATGCTAGAGGGTAGCTACCAACATCTCCCTAAAAAGTAGGTCTTTGTTCCCTTGGAACTCTAGAGAAGTGGAGATTGGCTCCCTTTGATCATTCACTTGCTTGGCTACCTCTGATTTCGTGTTGTTGGAGGAGAATCTTGAAGATATATTAGCTTCCTTTAGGAGTTAGGAAGGTGGTATACCTTCCTACAATTGCTCCTTGTTGTCTACTCTGAGCACTAATTATGCAATATTTCTAAAAAATGGCATTATTCCCTTCATTTAAACCATATTAGGCCTCGAATCATGACAACCCTTAATACACCATTCTCACTAAGTAAAATATGACAAAATGCAATGAAATGTGTGTGAGAGAGAATAATTAAGCTAAAAAAATGACATTTAACTCCTTAGAATATACCTAATGACGGTGCTCATTAGAATCAACCATAAGGCTTTGCTGTGAAAGGAAAGAAAGTCGGAATGCAGGATGAAAAGACCCCTATATGGGTTAAAGCAATCACCAAGGACGTGGTACCAAAAAATTGATAATTATAAATTGAGACTTGGCGTCACAAGGATCAAAGTAGATCACTCTGTGTATTTCAAATTGGTTTGTGATACTGTTATTTATTTGGTCTTGTATGTGGATGATATGTTGTTGATTGGAAATGACAGGGATATCATATAGGAAGTGAAAACTTAGTTTTCCTCTTAATTTGACATGAAGTATATTGGTGCTACAAGTTTCATTTTGAGTATGGAAATGAAAAGAGATAAGGAAAACATGAAACTTTGGTTAAAATAGAGGAAGTATGTCATGAAAATACTGTAAAGATTTAATATGCATGGATGTAAACTAGTGAAGGTGCCTATTCCTATAGGTGTAATTTTTTTTGTAGAAAAGTGTCCTAAGACATAGGAGGCGGAGGAGGACATGTCTCATATACAATGGTTTGTACTACACTAGAAATTGCACATGCAATGTCAGTAATGATAAGGTAAATGTCAATGTTGGAAATATGATGCAATATGTTGTCCTTGATGGAAACCTACTTGATGAAGTTGTCCTTCATGGAAACCTAATTGATGAGTTTCTTTTTGATAGAAACCTACTAGTTAAAGATATAAAAATGATGTTTCTACAAGTTAGTTCAGATGTGTTAGAGAAAGTAATTCCAGTAAGTTCCAGAGAAATGAAACATGACATACTTGGTATATAGGCAACCCCTGTATACATCTAGAATTGGTATATACATAGTTTTTATGAAGAAAAGTCATATATACACGCTGGTATGAACAATCCAAGTCGCGTATACATTTTGTGCTCTAATATTATGATACCAGGGGTTATTACCATGGTATTATCCCATAGTATTGAGCATTGTGTCGTCTATTTGATTCCGTCCAAGAATACCATCGACAGTTGTGTGGTTTTGGTTCATGGTTTTGGTAAAGGCTAAATCTATATAAGGAGAAGAAGATCATAGTGGAAGGAGTGTGCATGTGTAAGGGTTGTTACTGAATACTTCTCTCTGAAGTATATCTGCATGGGATGGACTTTGTTTATTGGTAAATATGAAACTATGATGCACCGTTGGATACAATGATGGATCAGGATCTCTAGACCTGAAATGTCTATTTGATATATTGATGATATGATTGGATTTGTGACCTGACGCATGTTTACTTAAGTGAAGTTAAGAAATCTGGGTAAGTCTATAGATCTGAAAAATTCTGCAAAATTAATATTTATAGATGTATACGCTAGTTTGTCTCCGTGAAAGCAGATATATACGCGGACTTGTCTCAAAAAAAGCGTGTATGGAAGTCAAGGTTTTATAAAGCTTGCTGGAGAGGTTATTTGTTTATTGTTGCTATATTTCTGCTGTTTGTCAATGAAGTATTCATGTATATTTTGGTTGCTTGAATACTATATATGCTGATAAGTTGAATATGTACAAATCTGATCAATGAGTGAGTAAATATGTTTAATGATGACTGACTGAATAAGGGTTCTGCAATACTAAAAATATATCAGAATGAAAGCCTCATATCTCGTTTTGAGACTGATCATATTATGTAAATTCAATATTATCAGATCTATGCACAGGTTGGTGTGAAGGAAAGCGTGTATACACTCGGGACCAATAAAGTAAAGTAGCGTATGTATTTTAAGATAATGAATGATCAGGGTTGAGATTAATTCTGCATACTGATTCTGAAATCTGGGTTTATTATTGTGTTATGGCTACAATGATCTCATTGTTTTGATTGAAGTTTGGGTTAAGTTTATTATTGATGATATTTATGATGAGTTGTGTTGAAGCTGTGGGATCCAATATGAAAATTGATGAAACGTGGTATGCAGTGGTTCTGAGGGTTGAAGCCTTTAGTATGGAAGTAGAAGATTCCTGCCAGTAGAAGCTGGTGTTCTGATCAGGGAGTTGAAGCTCCCTTCCAGTAGTGGCTGGTAAACGAGGTCAGGGGCTTGGAGCTCCCTTCTAGTAGCAATTGGAGAATGAGAGAAGGTTGCAACCATTTGTAGGTAGATGCCTGCGTATTGATATTAGTCTGCATCAGTACAATATTGTAAGCAGTTTTCCATATAATAAATATTGAAGACAGAGACGACAACAACAATGGTTTTCTCTCGAATTGGGTTTCCACCTTAAATCTTGGTGTTCATGTGTGATGATTTATTATGTTATTACTGCACATATTTACTGCTTAACTATCTGATGCATAACTGATAAGCTGGGTTAATGAATGTTTCTGAAAGTTTATCTAACAATAAAGTTATGTCAGTATATATAATTTTCTTTTAGTATATCCGCATATATACGCTAGTTGGGCTAATCAAAGTCACGTATAGAAATCAATAAGAGAAAAGGAAAAGATTGTTATTATTGAAAATACTGATTCACCCCCCCCTCTCAGTATTTTTCCCAACAATTGGTTTCAGAGCAGGTCCTTCTGAAAAAGCTTAATCGCTAGAAGGAAGATCAGCTAAGATGAGCAATCAAGATGGGATATCATCTATCAGGCCTCCTATTTTAAATGGAAACAATTTAATCTTCTGGAAATCATGGACAAGATCTTATCTTCAGTGTCTCGGAGTAGATGTATGGGCTATAGTTGAAGGAGGTTATCAATATCCAGCCCCAGTTCCAGCAGATCCAGCAGCAAGAAAGAACTATGAAACCAATGCAAAGGCGATCAATGCATTATTGGGAAGCTTGAATAAATCAGAATTTTTCAAAGTCATGCAGTTTAATACAACAAAGGAGATATGGGATAAAATCATTTTGAGCTATGAAGGTGATGCCAAGGAAAAAAGTGCTAAACTCCAAACTCTCAAAATTCAATATGAAAAACTCAGAATGCATAATGAGGAAAACATTGCTAGTTTCTTTTTACGTCTAGATGATATTGTAAATCGTATGAGAAATCTAGGTGAAGCCATAACTAACATTGCTCTAGTAGAAAAGGTTTTAATATCTACAACTCCCAAATTCGAGTCAAAAGTATTTGTTATTGAAGAGAAGCAGGATCTACAAACTCTTAATATTGTTCAACTTCATGGGATTCTTACTGCTTGTGAAATGAGGAAAGGAGGTCCATCTGAAGTCAAAGAAGTTGTATTTAGAGCTTTTAAAAAAGGAAAGGAAGTAGAAGAACAAGAAGGATCAGGGTATGTTTCAGAAGAAGATGAGATAACTTTTGTAAAGAAGCTACAACTTGGCACTGGAAGGTTCAGAGGTAAGATTCCTTTTAAATGTTTTATTTGTGGAAGAGTTGGTTATTATGCTGCTAAATTTCCCCATAAAGATAATCATGAAAAGGGAAAGGAAGTGGCAAAAGGAAATAAGAAACGGTTTATCAATAGAAATGCTATTATACTCATGAAGATAGTGATGGTCTATCTTTTTTTTCCCAGGAAAAAAGTCGTAATTTTTCATTAAAGAATAAAAATTACATGTTACATTTACATATAAATCCATCATAGTGCATGGTTCTATATCCTCTCTAAGGAGGCAAGTAGTCTGCAAGTATCAATGTGAGTATATAGCATAGTCGTTCTAATCTCTACTTTAATAACAGATAATGTACAAAAAACCAAAAATATCAGCTGATATAAGTAGAGCTGATTGAAATATCAACATATATATATATACACACACACACACACACACACACATCAAAAATATATGTTTGTCAAAAATGCAGCCAAGGAGTGACTGTTCTCATATCCTGTAAGTCATCTATGAAAGGTCTGTGAAAATATCTGTAAACCTTCTCCCCATCATGTTTAGTAATGTGCCAACTGCCCCAATCTAACTCTACTGCTTCTTTGGAAAGCTGGTCTGCCACTTGGTTCCTCTTCCTGTAAATGTGAGTGACAGTAATAGTGTCAAAAAATGATTTCAGTAGATGCAACTCCCTCAATAATGTGATAAGAGTGTGTGTATGGCACTGTGATTGAGTGTTGAACTAATTAATGACAATTTGAGAATCTCTAAAAATCTGCAATCTGCTGCATCCATGTTCTCGGGAAAATAGTAGAAGTAGTCGAAGGCTAAGGAGTTCGACAAAATTGTTTGTGCCCGGGCCCAGCCCCATTTTGAGATGGAAAAAATGAGTGGCTGAAATGTGTAATACCGCACCACCCCCACACCCATGATTATTTGATGCCCCATCAAAATATTCCCATGTGTAAGAGTGGTCAATGATTTTAGGGGTGATATTCTTATTGGGGGTAGTTTTCTCATCATTCAGAATGAGACTGTATGTGGAGATGATGCTAGAAAAAATGTGTTCCAAAATAATATGCAAGCCTTCGAAGGTGTGTCTGTTCCTACACGTCCAAATGCTCCAAGCAATCAGCAAAGGGAGGTTTCGAAGTTTGTCGCAAGAGGCAGCATGCCACCACTTGTCCCAGGCCTCAGCTATAGAGGAGCCATTCCAAGTGAGTGGACATCCTATCTCTTGTGTAACCGATTGCCAAAGACCCCCTACCAATGGACATTGAAGGAAGAGGTGCAGTGTAGCTTATTCATGAGCAAAGCAGAAACATCATCGAGACAGGCCCTGCATAGCTCGTCTTCGAATATTGTCAATGGTAGGGATGCAGTTCTGAAGTATGCAACACATAAGTAGTCTAGTTTTGTAAGGTGCCCGCAACTTCCAGATAAGGTGCCACCACCATAGTTTATGAGGTGGTTCCCTGGGAGCACAAAGAGTAATATATCTAGTCTTCGGGCAGTACTTTCCTCTTGGTGAGATAGCCCATAATAGTTCATCCTCCTGGTCTGTTAGGCGAATATGAGATGCCTGAAGTGCCCTAATGTAACGGGCCCACATGGGATGTCCCTCATTGGGTAGTCCGAGTTCCTATGCAGTTAACCAACCCTGTGCATGCCAATTATTCCTCAAAGGGTCAGTGACCTGTGCGAGATAGAAAATACCAGCCTGTGTGAGGTGATCAATGATGAATTGTGGCAATTTTAAGTTCTTCCACTTCCTGACCATGAGTCCTCATCCAACTTGACCATAGTGCCAACACCGATATGCCAAGTCAGCCCTTGCTGGATAAGGTTCGTAGACTTTATGATTGCCTTCCAGATGATCGAGGAACCCAGATTTTCTTGTATATTTCCTCAGATCCAATCCAAAGTGTTCCTAGGAGCAATGTATTTGGCGACAATCACCTCCTTCCACAAGTTATGGCCGGTAATGAGGTGCCAACCCAGTTTTTCACCAAGGGTGGTGGAAAATATAGGAAGATATTTAATACCCCAACCTCCCCAATCCTTTGTCCTGCTGCTTTGATCCCAAGAAACCCAGGAAAATGTTCGCTCCTTACCAGAATTCCTCCAGAGGAATTGTCTGCAAATATACTGAATGCGGTTGGTGACACCTTTAGGGAGCCAAGCAAGTGACATCTAGTAGACAGGGATGGCTTCCAAGATAGATTTGATTAATACCAATCTGCCCGCCCTCGAGAGCCATCGATGATGCAAAATATTGATCCTACGGTCCACTTGGAAATCAGCCAATTCCATTCCTTAATAAGATAATCATTTGGGTTAAGATGGAAGCCAAGATATTTTAATCCTTCCCCTAATTGGCCGCGTTCATAAGGCAATTTCTAATTAGCATGCTCCTGTTCATGTGCCGAGCATCTAGTTTGAATAATGGTGGATTTTCTGTGGTTTGGAGCCATACCCGTAGCTCTGCAGAAGATATGTAGGATTTTATCAAATTGTGTACTTTCCTGACAAGATCCATCTAAAAAAATAATCACATCGTCCACAAATAATAAATGAGTCAGATGAAGGAAATCATTTAATCAAATACCATGGATGTCACCATCTAATTTTTCCCTATAGATAAGGGACTAGAGGCCTTCCATTACAAGAACAAATAGAAGTGGTGAGAGTGGGCAACCTTGCCTGAGCCCCCGACTAGCATGAAATAAATTAGTAGCAGCCCCATTGATGAGGATGCTAAAGGTAGCATTCATAATGCAACCCATATTCCAGCTTGCGAAAGAGTGGGGAAATCCCGTGTGGATAAGAATGAGATGAATATAATTCCAGTTCACATGATCAAAAGATTTTGCAAGGTAAATTTTGAGGATGGTTCTTTTGAGTCTCTTTGATTTAATGGAGTGCAGGACTTCCTGAGCAGTGCCAGTGGCTTCATGAATCTGTCTATGGTGGAGAAATAAAAATTGATCCTTTGCAACATGGGTTTTATACAGTTAGAAATGATTTTTGAGATAATTTTGTAAATACAGTTACACATGAATATGGGCTTGCAGTCATGGAAAGAGGCAGGATGATCATTCTTAGGAATCAGAGAAATGAAAGTAGAGTTAAAACCGTCATAGATCCTACCAGATATTATGAAATCTTCAATGACTTGGAGAATATCTTTGCCCAAGAGTTTAAAAAAATGGAGATAGAATTCTATGGGCCAACCATCAGGTCTTGGACTTTTTTCCTTCTTAAACCATTTCAATACGCCTTGAATTTCACCTAGCGTGACCCATGTATTAAGCTCCTCTCCCTGCTCCTCATCCACAAATCTATGGAATGTTCGTGCAATATTCATAATATCCGGCAAGTTGTTGTTGTGCGGTGCTCTATATTGTTTAGTGAAATGCTGTATACCAAGATCTAATAACTGAGTGAAATATTTGACCACATATCCAGTAGAATCAGAAAGTTCCCAAATAGTATTTGTGATACGCCTTCCTCTAGCATACTGCTGGAAAAACTTTGTGTTTTCATCACCGACTTTCAACCAGATGGCCCTGTTTTTTAATATCCACTCCTCCTCTCTTTGACGGAGGATATTTTCCTTATTGGTTTCAAGTGCAATCAGTGAGTTGGAAGATTTCCAATTCAATCTTATTAAGCTCCTCCTCTGCCAACTTTGTTTTGTGTCTAGCCCAATGAATAATTTTTGCTTTTATACGATTAAGATTTTTATTGAAGACCCTTGTAGGTTCCCGATCAGGAGAAATATTACAGTGCTGCCACTCTTGTGTGACCAGAAAATGAAATTCATGGTCTAGTAACCATCTAGCATTGAATTTGAATGGTGAGTGCAGCTTCTATTCATCTGCTAGGAATTCCAAATACATGCGAGAGTGATCCGAGGCCCCGCCCTTACCCACCCACTATCTAGATCTAACCAATTGGTTGAGAAAAGGATGCTTGATAAGGAATATGTCAATACTCCTCACCAGTGCAACCTATCCCATCTATCTGTTTCACCAAGTAGGTTGCTCCCTTTGCATATTGATATCAATAAGATCAGCCAGTTCCAAGTTTGTGGTGAAGAAGTCCAATAGCTGATCCGGGACATCATGCGGTTCCCAAGATTTCGAGATCTCGATAGAGAAATTTAAGTCCTCGCCTAGTATGATGTGTCGCTGCTGTAGCAGGGAGCTTCGAAGCAGAGAGTGCCAAAAAAAATATCTGTTGGTACATGGACCGTAAACATTGATCAAGGTGAAGGGATGCTCAAATTCACCAGTAGTAACATCCATGTCGAGTACACCCCCCGAACCCCAACAATTTTTAATCCGAGTGGTCTTTCAATTGATGCCTAATGCACAGCCACCAGACCTACCCCGAGCATCGATTGTCATAAAAGTCCAATCCGGGAGGAGAGCTTTAAGAATCGTGTTAATGGACTCCCCATCCCTAAAAGTTTCTTGTAGGAACAGGGCATCAATGGGAGTGGAATGAAGGAGTCTCCTAAGTGCCAATTTCTTGATAGGGCTGGCAAGGCCCCTATAATTATATGAGAGACAGATTGTAATGGGACCACATCCTTGGGTTTCCTTGCTCTAAGAACTCGAAGAAGGGTTGATTGTTGGGATTGTTGCATGATTCCAAGCTAATCCAAAAGAGTCTCACCTTCAGGCTATAAAAATAATATTCAAATATATACAAGGGACTCAAGACTTTGGTCTATGGTATCCAAAGAATGATGATCACACTCTTCATGCTTACAGAGATGCGGATTGGGCTGAAAATGTTGATGATCAAAAAAGCGCTAGTGGTGGTGCATTCTATATGGGGACCCGATTGGTATCTTGGTTCAGCAAGAAACACAGTTCTATTGCCTTATCTACAATGGAAGAAAAATATGTGGTTGCCGCATCATGTTGCACATAAATTCTTTGAATGATGTAGACATTACAAGATATTCAAATCAAATGTTCACCTCCCATCTCCATTCTATGGGATAATACAAGTGCCATTAGTATCTCGAAAAATCCTATTATGCATTCCAAGACCAAGCACATTCCTATAAAGTATCACTTCCTACATGAACAAGTGCTTGAAAAAAAGGTTAAATTGGAGTATGTTCCCTCCAAAGAACAAGTTGTAGATATATTTACTAAACCTCTTCCCAGGGAAGCATTCGAATATCTCAGACAGAAGCTGGGAGTTGTAACTTGTCTCTGCCTCTCTTATCAAATTTTCTTCAATTCAGAAGATTAAATTTAGCACACTGGTTTCATAAAGGTGAATCGCATATCTATGCGAGTTTCTGTGCATAAAACCGTGTATGGTTTTTGCTGACAGAATTTATCTGGCTCAGTTTTTAGAATAGTCTATGGTGCTGTTGGGTAACCTTTGTTGTTGTTCTAGTATTAATATTACTGTACTTTTCTTTGATATTTTTCTCCTTGATGAATATGATTTTATGAATTGGTTGTTGAAGGTGTTCAGGATGCACAAGTTTAGGGGGAGCACCTGCCTTGTTGAAAAGGATGCATTATTGGCATTCTGATTGGTGGCTGTGTTATGATCTCCTGTTTGAGATTCTGTTATACAAAGTCATTTATGTTATTTGATGAAAAGGTCATGTTGAGACCTATGATGTAAATTTGTAAGGACTTGTTCAAATTCGTAAAACCACTTGGTTGGGTAGTTGAGTCAAATATGTAATTCCACTTGGTTGGATCATTGATGTAAGTATGAGACCTTGGTGATAGGAATGGTCATCTCGGTTGAGTTCTAGAGTCATGTACTTAATTGAATAAATTGTGTTTTAAGATTTAGCATGAACTTAGGGGTAGCATGGTCAATACAATGCATATCAGATTTGTAGATCTCTTCTTTCTGCAAGGAAAGAGAAACCTTGGTTTGGTATTGATCCGCCTTTTTCCCTTGATGTCAAAGGGGGAGAGTAACTTGGTGTTTGAATAATGTTTATGATTAATGTATCTATCTATTGTGGTAATCAAACACCATCGTGGTTGCCATCAAATCCAAAGGGGGAGATTGTCGGAAATATGATGCAATATGTTGTCCTTGATGGCAACCTACTTGATGAAGTTGTCCTTAATGGAAACCTACTTGACGAGTTTCCTTTTGATATCAACCTACTTGTTAAAGATGTAAAAATGATGTTTCTACAGGTCAGTTCAGAAGTGTCAGAGAAAGGAATTCCAGTAATTGCCAAAGAAATGAAACATGACATACTTGGTATATAGACAATCCACGTATACATCCAGAATTAGTATATATGCATTTTTTATGAAGAGAAGTCACGCATACACGCTGGTATGAAGAATCCAAGTTGCGTATACCTTTTGCACTGTAAAATTATGATACCAGGGGGAATTACCATGGTAGTAGCCCACATTATTGAGCGTTGTGTCGTATATTTGATTCCGTTCAAGAATACCATCGACAGTTGTGTGGTTTTGGCTCATGGTATTGGTAAAGGCTAAATCTATATAAGGAGAAGAAGATCATAGTGCAAGGGGTGTGCATGTGCAAGGGTTGTTACTAAATACTTCTCTCTGAAGTATATCTGCATGTGATGGAATCTGTTTATTGGTAAATATGAAACTGTGATGCACCCTTGGATACAATGATGGATCAGGTTCTCTAGACCTGAAATGGATATTTGATCTATTGATGAGATGATTGGATCTGTGACCTAACCCATGTTTGCTGAAGTGAAGTGAAGAAATTTGGGTAAGTCTATAGATCTAAAACATTCTGCAAAATTAATATTTACAAATCTATATGCTAGTTCATCTATGTGAAAGCGCGTATATATGCGGCTTTGTCTCAGAAAAAGCACGTATATACGCGGATTTGTCTCAGAAAAAGCGCGTATGGAAGTCAGGGTTTTCTGAAGCTTGTTGGAGAGATTATCTGTTTATTACTGCTGTATTTATGCTATCTGTCAATGAAGTCTTCATGTAGATCTGGGTTGCTTGAATACTGTATATGCTGATAAGTTGAATATGTACAAATCTAATCAATGAGTGAGTAAATATGTTTAATGATGAGTCACTGAACAAGGGTTCTGAAACAATGAAAAGATTCTAACTTAAAGCCTCAGATCTGGTTATGAGATTGATCATATTCTGTAAATTCAGTATTCTCAAATCTATACACAGGTTGGTGTGAAGGAAAGCGCGTATACATGTGGGATTAGTAAAGTAAAGTAGCGTATGTATTTTAAGATAATGAATGATCAGGGTTTAGATTGATTCTGCATACTAATTCTGAAATCTGGGTTTATTATTGTGTTCTTGTTTCAATGATCTCATTGTTCTGATTGAAGTTTGGGTTAAGTTTATTATTGATGATCTTTATGATGAGTTGTGTTGAAGCTGTGGGATCCAGTATGAAAATTGATGAAACATTGTCTGCAGTGGTTCTGAGGGTTGAAGCCTTCAGTATCAAAGTAGAATCTTCTTGCCAGTAGAAGATGGTGTTCTGATCAGGGGGTTGAAGCTCCCTTACAGTAGTGGCTCGTAAATGAGATCAGGCTGTTGGAGCTCCCTTCTAGTAGCAGTTGGAGAACGAGAGAAGATTGCATCCTTTTGCAGGTAGATTCCTGCATACTGATATGGGTCTGCATCAATACAATATTGTAAGCATTTTTCCATATAATAAATATTGAAGACAGAGACGACAACATCGGTGATTTTCTCTCGAATTGGGTTTCCACCTTAAATCTTAGTGTTCATGTGTGATGCTCTTGTGTGATGATTTATTCTGTTATTACTGCACATATTTATTGCTTAACTCTCTGATGCATAACTGATAAGCTGAGTTAAATAATTTTTCTGAAAGTTTATCTAACAATAAAGTTATCTCAGTATACACAAGTTTCTGTTAGTATATCCACGTATATATGCTAGTTGGGATAATCAAATTCGCGTATAGAAATCAGTAAGAGAAAAAGAAAAGATTGTGATTATTGAAAATACTGATTCACCCCCCCTCTTAGTATTTTTCCCAACAGTCAAAATTACAGAATGTTCATTGGGAAAAAATATAAATTGTTTTTAGGTATTTCTGTGGTGCTATTGGCTATGGATTGTGCTACCAAGGAAGAACAATATTGGAAAAAGTGTTGTGCATACATGGGCTTGTTGATGTTAAGTGGGTTGGAGATTTGGATCATAGAAGATCTACGAGTGGGCATGTGTTTAACTTATTTGCAGGAGCAATCAATTGGATGAGCAAGAGATAGTATCCAATGGTATTCTCAACTATAGAAGTTGAATAAATGGCATCCACTCATGCAAGCAAATAAACATTATGGTTTCAAAGATTGTGTTCAGGTATTGGGTTGGTCCAACAAGAAGTGAGGATATATTGTGATATTTAGAGTGCAATATTCCTACTGAAGAACTCAACGTACCATTCTTAGACAAATCATATTGATATTCAATATCATTTTTTGAGAGATATGGTTAAATAAAAAAAATGTGCTGTTGGTGAAGGTGAACACTTTTAAGAGTTTTGTAGATTCATTAACAAAATATGTGAGCTATGAAAAGTTCTCTTGGAGTAGAGAAACAATGGGAATGATTGTCCTATATTGTTGATCATGCACTCCTATGACCCCTTGTCTATAAAGAAAACAATAAGTGGGAGACTGTTGGGTATGTGTTATATTATTTGCACAAACATTTGCATGCAATGTACATTCTTTTAGGTGCAACGCCCTCAATTTTTTTTAGGAATATTTTTCATTCATTTTTGGCGGTTTTCGGCACATGGTTTTCACCTTTAGCAGTTTTGTGGTGCATGGTGGTTTTTCCTATGGTTTTTTAGTTTTAGTTAAGGAACTATGGTTTTATTATAATCCATGGTAAATTGACTTGTAGTTTATGGATGTCATAGGATAGATATTGTATTGTAGTTCTATGTAGAAGAATATATTGAAAAAATCTTGTTGGTTTTCATGGTTGGTTTCTAGGTTAAAAGTTTTGTGTTAAACATGTGTGTTTGCCATTGCATATTTTCTATTTTATTAGTAATATGTTTGCTTCAAGTGATTGCACATCGTTAAACCTACAAGAAACACATTTGAAGAAGAGAACATGCAAAGTTATTTTAAATTTTAATATAAAAGTAATATATTTGAATTATATGTAGGCTTAAATGACATGTATTGAAAATGCATGTAATTAGGACAAAAACATATAGAAAATCCAATGGGTTATACAAAATTCGAGTGTAAAAGAGTATAAAAATATTATGAAAATGTTGTAGTCAATTGGGTTTAGTTGGGGTGGTTGAGAGAAATGTTGTTATCCCCCTCGCTCAGGTTCAATTCTTGCATGTGACATGTTAAGCTCATAATGAGTATTTCGTACAATGGATTTGAGCCTTGTTGTATGGGTAGTTCCTTAAATATCAAAACATGTATATTATTCCTATGGAATATAAGTATTTTTCCCATGGAAACAAAAAGTCATGAAAATGTTGCAATGAGATGAACTAGGTGGATCATAGAGTGATCAATATGGAAATTTTCTTTGGATTGATATAGAGTGGACGATTATATAATTTACCATTCATCTTGGTACTTTCTTGGTGGAAAAATTGAAGGAATTGGGTTGTAGGGCCAAATTTAGTGTCATGTCCTAGTTGGGAGATTGAGGGTCTAGAACCTTCCAAATCCATTTTAAGGCATCAAATGATGTTTCTTAGGGTCAAAAATTTAAGAATGTAGATCATATCCCCTTGATGAGATGTTTCCAATGGTGTGAAAATCACCTAAATTTGAACTCATATGCTAAAGTTATGCTCCTTGTAACTTAAATTACCTTATTAATAACCATGGTATGAGTGGATACCACATCGTCCCCCATTACTCACACATGTGGGACTAACCATGTGTGGATTTTAAATAATATTATAGAAGGTCCAAAACTAATAAGAATTGAGGAAGAAGGCATAATTAAACCTAACCCTAGACAACCATTGGGCTATGTTAATATTGGGTTGCCAGGAAGAGAAGGGGGTTCCCTTCTTTGGTATTGTACTAGTTTCAATAGTTGAGTAGAGCATCTAGGAGAGGGATTTGAGAGCATAAAAAAGGAGCAAGATAATATTGTAGAATTTATTTATGTTGCAGTGTCAAAGGAAACTCCATAGTAAGTGCCCCTTTTTTTTATATTTACATTTTCATAACTAAAGAAAAGAGATCAAAGCATAAGCCTCACCTCCTAGGTAGGGTTTCTCCTATATTTGGATTCCCAAGATATATATTGTGTTCATTTTTGTGGATGGTGTGTTTATTTACTTGTTCTTTCATTTTCATTTCAATATTTCATACATTCAAGCACCAAGATAATAATAATTATTCTAGGATCTAATAAAATAATCTGCATTATTTGAGTTTTTCATTATATTATAAGATATGTTGTGATGAACAACTCCACTAGAATATCCATGATATTTTACATATTAGTACCTGTTAACAATAATTGCTAACATGTTTCAAACAATTTATTTTTCATTTATTGAATGTAGTGTATGAGTTGACAATGTGGGAACAAAAGACTGTCCTAAGAAGATAAAAATTTGGAGGGACATAAATAAATATGTATTGGCCCTTCGTTATCTAGATTTATGCTGGAATTTAATTGTTAAGACGTAGATATTGAGTTATTACATTTCCATTGTTATATTAACATTGTCCTTATTGGCCATATAGAACTTTTAATTGTAATTATACCCTTTGTATCCTGCATGTACCATGGTGACCTAATTTTAGAAAGCATCTCATCTTATACATTTGTTATATTGTAAAAGAATGTTTCCCCCTTGAACAATTTTATTAGTAATTTTTATATTTAGTTTTCAAGGCATGGAGTTACTTGTTTTTCTATTTTAATGCTATTTTGGTGTTCGTAACCTAACATTTGGTTTTAGAGTATATGATCCTAGGGCTTGACTCCTTCAAATGAGTCATATTGACATTTTTTCTATAAATTTTATTTCATGAGATTTTATACCATGAAAATTTTGGGAGACATAAAATATAGTGAAATACAAGTGTTAAAAATTTCAATATTTGGTTCATTATACTTCGAGGATTATATTGTTAGGATTAAGGCACTAAATTTATATTTTATATACCAAATTCCAATTGGAGAGTGAAATAGATATGTAACCAAGAAAAAAATATTAATTGGCATAAAACTTTAAATGCATATGAGATAACTTAAAGAGCATAAAGTAAAATATGGCACATCAGAAGTTTTCTCACAACACACAAAGGTTTTATGGTAGAAACCCTTATCTAAGAAAATTAACCAAACCTTGAGCTTTAGTAATATTATATTATAAAATTAATATCAAAACCAAATAACAATGAACATTGAACTTGGTGCACACCTAAGGAAAATGCATTCATACATCACTCAGCCTCTACTGATCGTGAATTGTGCATTACCTTCATCAACCTTACACCGTGTTCGATTTATAGGAACATAAAAACCTATTTGTAGCTTCTCAAATTAGTACATGTGACTTAATATCATTGGTTAAGATCCTAGAAATATTGAGATTCATAATCATTTTCCAACCATTTTCAATTGTAGTCAATTTCCCTTTGACCATTGGTTGAGCATTAGTTTTGATTGACTATGCACATGTGAAAAAATATGATCCATTCAAATTCTCTAGTTAATTATCGACTTCCATTAGTTTCTTAACTGCCCATCAATTTTGATTGAGGTAACTACTCCCAACTTGATCATCGACCTATTGACTCAACCATCAACCTGTATTTTCATTAATTTTACTTTGATTGTCCTATTAACTTGCTATCCTAAATTACTATACCCAACCAAAATTGTTGAGGTTCATTCTTGGTCATATTTCTTGACCAGTCATTTGACCAACTGAACTCTAGTTAATTGAGATTACCTATAAATAGTACAACACCTCACATTCTCCCACTCGTTATCTTATTTGCATGAACTGATTATATAGTGTTTTTAGTGAATCAGAAAACCTAGGCTCAACTGTTCTCTGCACTAAGATAATTTGTTAGCATTCACCAATTTTGTTAGAGATTCCACAACATTCTTTATTGTGTCTAATTTTACTATTAACACCTTCTTGATTTCAACCACGTCTTTAATGAAACTGTATTGTATATCAATGAATTTTGTCCTTGATAGATTAGTTGTGTTCTTTGCTATTAAATTGAACTTTGGCTTTCATAAACTATCCTTATTTCTTGTCGAGCAAACTTGATCCCTAAACATAGCTTCCATAACCAAATTTCCTCCTTTCTTACATGAGTGGCTGTGTTCAAATTTTGTCGTTGATAGTGCCAAAAATAAATTCCTCTTCTCATCTAACTAATAGCTTAGCCAAATAACTAAAATACATATTTTCTATTTGACCTTCTTTTGTCTATATTTCCAACCCAATCAGCATCAATAAATCCTTTTACAAATATTTCACTGTCATCCGCAGGTCTTCTATAGTAGCATATTGCATCATTACTTGACAACAGACCAATGCTCTTTACCAGGTGTTGTCTTTTGTTTTCTCAATACTCGCATTACATGAGAAATATTTGGTTTAGTGTAGACCATTGCATACATTAGACTACCTATAACATTGGAATAAGGAACCTAGGCCATATCCTCTCTTTCTTCTTGTGTCTTTTCATATTTATCAACAATTAGTATTTCCTCAATAGGAATGTTTACCTTAACCAATTTATAACCTTAAATGTTGGAATGCTTCAAAAATGTCTCAACGTGCCTCCTCTAATTTACAAAAAGTTTCCTGATTGAGTGATCACTATTGATCTCCATTCCTAGAATGAAATGTGAAACAAGAATATCCTTCATGTATAATTTTGATGATAAATGCATCTCTACCTCTTTGATTGTACCCATGTCATTTCCAACCCACAACATGTCATCGACGTACACCACTACATATATGAAACATTTACTTTACAACTTGAGATATTCAAAGTTATAAACTCGACTTTTCACAAATACCAAACCCTTGATGTATATTTCAAAATTTCGGTACCACATCTTGGGTGATTGCTTTATACCATAGAGGGACTTCCTCAACTTGTAGACCAATTTATCCTTCCCATTTGCTGTAAATCCTTCAAGTTGTTTCACTTAGATTTATTCCTCTAGGTCACTGTGTGGAAATGTTGTATTTACATCAAATTGCTATATCTCTAGAGAATATGCTACAACTAGAGACAATACTATTCTAATGGAAGTTAACTTTGAAACATGGGAAAATATCTCACCAAAGTTGACTCCCTTGACTTGGGAATAACCTTTCACCACTATTTGAGCTTTGTTATTCTAGACTTGGCCTATTGCATTCAACTTTTTATTGAACAACCACTGTTGGAACGGGGTCCCCTAGGGGTACATTTTTGAGTAAATTTTTGAATGTAACTTGGCATATGCGTGTTGTGTGGAAATTTCAAGGGGCTTTGGGGCAGGTCGAAGTCCCTCTTTTATGTAATGGGTTATAAGGGTAAAATTTGGGCCTCAAACCATGGTTTGAAACCATAATATCTGCATGATGAATAGATATAAATATAGATAGTGTCAAGTCAATGATGATACGTAATTTTGATGATATAAGTACGTTTAGGCTTCTGCGATACATTTTTGTAAGCCTAGGTTGGGTAGAAAGGCTCCTGCTGGCTATGTGCACTGAGACCTCGTGTTGGCTGTGTGTGGACTCCAGGGGCTATGTGTGCAGAAGGGAAATTGTAAGTGGAAAGTCTGATTGTACTGAACTGTTGAATCTAATAAAAATATTGTTTTGGTGAAGCACTTGTGTTATGTTTCTGAACTATCGGTTTACTATTATTGTCTCAGATTTCTTTACTCTGTTATATTTGCGCAAATAAATCTATTCTTTATGCATGAATATATGTTGTTGATGAAGTGCATGAATAGATCTGATTGAATTATTGCACTTTATCTGATTTTGTCATTTATTTGTGATGAAGTTGATCTGTGATCCATATTTTATATACATTATCTGTAATTATGATGAGATGATCTGATAGGTCTTGATTTATATATGTGCAAATCTGTTTTCGATAATTTCTGCAATAAAACTGTTTAAGGCCACCACATGAATTTCTTCCTCAGGGTGCGGAAACCTAGTTCCAACACCCCCCTACACTGCTTCGTTTGAGACTTTTATCTGTGCAAGAAAGTCATTACCAAAAGGGCCAATATTTGGAGGGTTTGTTGGCTCTACGATAAACTCTGAACCTGGGTCACGACCTCTCAAGCCAACAAAAGGTTCTGTTTCTGGGACCAGGAGCATTTCGAGGGAGATTTAATGTTGTGGAACCCTACGCAAAAAAAATTGCAAGATTGGATAGATAGAAAGATCCTTGAATTCACGATCCAAGAGAATCGAAGTTTGAAGATATCTGCTAAAAAGTGGGTTAAAAAATACATCTATACAAAAGTTCACAAGATATTATTTTGTTCCTTTGCAACTGAGCTGCATGTGTGGTTGTCGCCATTGACTAAATTCAATACCTGCGCAAAGGATGACGCAGTCACCGAGTAGACTCCTGAATTAATACATCAATTAGAAAAGAGAAGCAATAATATCACTTGTGCGATAGATCATTGGATCGATCGTGTCTTGGGAGGATTTGTGATTGAATTTTCCATTGATTAGTTTGTGTCATCTTCTGAAGAAGAAAGAAGATTTTTCAAGGGTCCTAGAGGGAAGTTATTGCACTCTTTGAAGTTATTTATGAAGATGCTATTATGTGAACAGGGCTCGCTGTGCCAACATATTGTGTGAATGTACCAAAGAGGCCCGACTACGCGCAATGGAAGAATTGGCTGCGTAGACCTAGAAGAAGGATTTTTTTACAATTTTCTCAAGGGTAGATCTGATAGTGAGGACGAGCCAGAAAATAGTAGCTCTAGTGAATCTGCGCACTCCAAAGAAGAGGAGGTTTCCCGAGAAGAAGTTTCACCAAATCAGAACAATGAGGGAGCCTTGACCATCTTTCAGATCCCATCCAATCCACTTCCACACTCATCTCACATGTCATCCACTCCGCCTCCACCTCCACCTCCTCATGCGAAAATATTGATGTGTCTATGAAGCTACCTACTTTCAAAGGTATTGGAAATGAAGATACTTAGCAATTTTGGTTTGTGACTGATGTTGTATGGATAACACAATAGGTTAATAATGATGATGTTAAGAAAGCACAATTAGCCACTACTTTCCAAGATCGTGCATTAGATTGGTATATCAGATGTGTACAAGAAAACCCTAATGCCCTAAAGGAACAATTCAAGAAGCCTAAATCATATGTGCAGTTGGTTACAGAATTAAAAGAGATTCACCAAGAGATAAATGAATCTATGTGGGAGGCAAATCAGAGGCTGAAGCACACTATTATAGATGGTGGATTCACTATCAATGATACCCAACACAAGGAGTAGTTTATTGCTATGCTGCTACCACATTTGCACCAACCCTTAGGTCAATAAAATATTTCCATGCAGACTGAGGCTGTGTATATTGCAATTAAATTAGAAGCTACATCGACCCCTGTTGTGCTTGGAAATTAGTAGATTCAAATTCAGTTAGAAGCAATGCATTTGGAGGTTCATAACCTGCACAAAGATAAGGGCATGGAGGTGTGCGCAGAGGTTTGATGCATACAATGTAAAGCTGCTGGGCATCATAAGGATCAATTTTCCATCTTCAATGATTATCTAAACTCTTGAGGACCTAGCCCATTGAAGAGAATAGCTAGGCCAGTATGGTGTGCGATATATCAAGTTCCAGGTCTGCATGAAACATATTTATGTCCAAGGTCGGAAAGTATCATCTTGAGATGAAGCAGTTGTTTTGTATATTCTGTTTGTCACTGGGACATGATGAAAATAATTGTCGAACTTTTGACATGATTTTGGACAAGGCCGAAATATATAGAATGCAGGTCAAACCTACCTCACTAGCATCCCCCTCTAGGTGCGGTGGTTTCCATAATAGAGGAAGAGGAGGTGGATCAGCTGGTCGAGGAAGGGGGCATGTTATTTGCTACAACTGTGGAGATGATGGACAGAGATTCCATGCCTTGGATCTCGAACTATGCGCTACTCTGACATGATGGTGGGAGACTCATAAAGAAAACATGGGCAACTGGGATGAATGTGAATGATGAAATTACACTTTGAATATCCTACTATCAAAATGGAAGAAGTATACTCTGGAAAGGATGATCCAGATAGAAATTTGGCTAAATGGAGTGAGTTACAGGGCATAGAACTGAGACTTGAATGGGTCCACATGTTCATTCATACGTTGGGGAAGGGACCTAATGATTGGTATCTGGAGACGGAGCTACAACGAGGTACTAGTGAATGGTCCATGCTGAGAGACAATTTCATTCTAACATTTAACTTTGAGAGTGGGTTTGTCAAGATTGGTCAAGCATTGCATAATATTCAAGAAGTTACCTTTGACACAACAAAGACAATGATAGAGCGTGCTTCGCCATCATGGGATGCGCATATGAAGGATATTTTGAATTGAAGAAATCTGGCGGTTGAAGAGAATGAAGAAGATCCACAGAATATCATAATTACAGAATCTGAGGGACAACACGTAGTTTTTGGACCCTTGTGTTAGGTAAATTTACTTGCGATTACATAAAAGTTTGACCGAGTTAAACAGTGATGGTTTTGGGGCACATGGTATTGTGCACCCATGGTTTTAAGCTCATGGTATTGCATGTAATGGAGCCTATAAAAGGCTCAAAGGACTTCATTGTAATGTAAGGCCCGGATGTGAGCGGTGAAGGCTCACTTGGCTGGATTAGACAGGATTTTGGCCAAGGCTAATGAAATTTCATTAGGATGGGTTTTCCCCGGAGTTTGGGGTTTTTCCCGGTTAAACATATGTGTTTTTGTTTATGATTTGTTGCTGGTTATGTTTAACTATTCCTCTCAGTAATTAGTTAATATTCTTTGGTAAATGTTTCTTCACCTTGATCACTTCATTAGATGTCACAAAACCTCTAAAGATTCAACAGGTGAATATTGGATCTGAAGAGCAACCAAAGTTGGAAAATATTGGAGATTATTGGGATGATGACACAATACGAAAGGTTGTTGAACTACTGGCAGAGTATCATGACTTATTCCCTACAAATTTCTCAGAATCGAAAGGAATAATTGGAGAGCTTGGAGTCATGAATATCTCTTTGAAACCTGATGTGCGCCTGGTGAAGCATTGCCCATATAGAGTGAATCCAAAATGTAAGAAGAAGGTAAAGGAAGAGATGGATAAGATGGTTTCTGCAGGCATCATAGAGCCAGTAGAAGATTCTAATTGGGTGATTCCCATGGTAGTGCAAGACAAGAAGACAAAAAGAGCAATCAGGATTTGTGCAGACTTGCACAAGTTGAATGATGCCTGTGTGCATGATCCATTCCCAACTCCATTCTATGGTGAGATCCTAGACAATGTTGGAGGAAAAGAGGCTTAATCATGCAGATATGGGTTTTCAAGGTATCATGAGATCAGGATTGCACCAGAAGATCGCAGTAATACTACTTTTGCAACAAAATGGGGATCTTTATAGTATACAGTCATGCCCTTTGGTTTGAAAAATTCACCTGCAATCTTTTCGCACATAGTAGTAGCTACATTCAAGGATTTTATTCATAAGTTCCTCGAAGTATACTTTAATGATTGCACTGTTTTTGGGTTGTTGAAAAAACATGTCTCCAATATATGCTTAATGCTGGATAACTGTAGAAATTATGAGATATCACTAAACTTGAAGAAATGTATATTTTGTGTGCCATTCAGGATACGGCTAGGACACATTGTCTAGAATCAAGGGTTGATTTTATATCCTGCGAAGATCACAATAATTTTTAATTTGGAGATACTTGCGAATGTCAAACTACTACGCTCAATATTGGGGCACGCTGGGTATTATTGAAAATTCATTTAGGGTTATGCGATGATAACTGCCCCCATGGAGAAGATGCTCAAGAAGGATGTGACATTTTGCTAGGATGAGGAATGTTAGAAGAATTTTGAATTGTTGAAGGAAAATATGGTCACTGCACCCATAATGATCTTTCCAAATTGGTCTAAGGTGTTTCATGTGCATGTTGATGCCTTGTGTATTGCAATCAAATCTATTTTAGCGCAACTAGGAGCTGGAGAGATTGATCACCCTATTTCCTATTCCAGTTGAAAAATCTTAAGCGTAGAACAAAATTATTCGACCACATAAAGAGAAGGTTTAGCGATGGTGTATGCACTACATAAATTCCACCACGACCTGTTAGGAGGACATTTCAAGATGTTTACTGATCAATCTGCTTTAAAGTACCTAGTCAATAATCCTATGATGGGGGGGAAGATCTGCAGGTGGTTGTTACTATTCCAGGAGTATGACATTGAGATCATTGCGAAACCAGGAATAATGAATGTTGGGCCAGACCATCTAGCGCGAATTGAGACTAGTGAAGAACCTACGAACTTGGAGGATGGATTACCAAATGCGCG
Organism: Pinus albicaulis; assembly: GCA_034641835.2. NCBI lineage: Eukaryota > Viridiplantae > Streptophyta > Pinopsida > Pinales > Pinaceae > Pinus > Pinus albicaulis. The sequence goes on from CM076577.1 coordinate 660,515,566, forward strand.
GTTGTTTGCAATAAAGGTAGTTGATGATAATTTCCCTGATATTATTTAGTTCCTGACTTCATGGCACATGCCCGAGGAATATACAATACAACAGAAGAAATATCTCATGGCGCACGTGTCAGTCTTCACTATTATTTCTTGCCAGTTGTACAATATGGGAGCATATGAAGTTTTGCGAATATAAATTTTAGAGTATGAAAGAAGTGAAATCTTAGATGAAGCATATGGAGGGGTCGTTGGCGGTCACTATGCGGGGAAGGAAATCACGCAAAATATTTTGTGAGCTGGGTTATGGTGGCCCACATTGCACAATGATTCCTATGCATATTTTCGTGCATGCGATATATGCCAGAGGACTGGAAAGCCATCGCGAAGAGATGAGATGCCCTTGCATCCACAAATGGAATTGCAAGCATTTGAAAAATTGACCATAGACTTTTTCGGACCTATTAAACCTCACTACGACTGACTATGTAATCAAATGGGCTGAAGGTAAGCCTGTGAAGGATTGTACTGCAAATATAGTTGTGCAATTCATCTTCGAGAATATTGTGACTTGCTTTGGATGTCTTAAGATTCTACTAAGTGATCAAGGTGAACACTTTGTGAATAGAACCATTGAATCACTGACAGAAAAATTCCAGATTCATCATCAGAAGAGAACTCCATATCACCCACAGGTGAATGGTGCGGTGGAAGTGTTTAACAGTATATTGGAGATTGCACTTACCAAGGTTTGCAATGCTAACCAGAATTATTGGGATGAGCGTGTACCCACAGTCCTATGGGCATATCGAACCACACGTAAAAATTTGGCTTAAAGAACACCGTTCAGGATGGTATATCGGAAAGAAGCTATGTTTTCGATGGAATACATTGTTCCCAATATGTGCATAACATCATTCACAAACATGGTAGAAGCAGATATTTTAGAGGAACGGTTGTCGCAGTTGGTCGCACTTAAAGAAGATCGCTTTGTTGCCAATTTCCAACAGCAAGTTTAGAAGGATCATGAAAAGGGATGACATGATAAGCACATCAAGAAAAATGTTTTTAAGGAAGATGATTTGGTCTTGTTTTATGACAAAAAGTTTGTGCGCCACCCAGGGAAGTTGAAGATGCATTGGATAGGGTAATATATTGTTACAGAGATCACTGATGGAGGTGTAGTGCACCTGTCTACACTGATCGATGAATATATTCCCAAGTATATCAATGGAATCCGAATGAAGCCATACAGGGATGATCCTCTCCCTGCATGCACCAAATGTCTATATGGTCAAAGTATTGGATCTGCGGAGACAGGATGGCGGATGCGCAGAAAGGTGGGATGCACAAGCAGTAGCTATGCGAGGAGGTTGACTAGGTCACAAAGGTGCCAAAATCTAGCCGTTGGAACAGTAAACCTGGAAAAGATAACTTTATTACCGTTTATGGGAGAATCTAGGTTGCATTTAGTGAGGGGATTTTTCCAAATTTGGAATTGTTTTGTCATTTATGGAGACACATTAATGCATAAGGGACCCTTGAAGATGTGCAAAAACTATAAATATGACTTATGGGGTTGCAATAGTTCCCTTTAATTCCTGTGTGAATTTTCTGCCTTAATATTTCTAATTTTTGCATATTATTCATTGCTTATGTTTGGTCTAGATCCAGGATTCGAGAAGGAGTTGCGTCATAGGGGTCTTGGTTATGTTATCCCACCAAAAATGATAGCTACATGCCTAGAAGAGGATCCTACTACGTCGGTTGCTGAGATACCTGTGCCTGTGAAGACGAAGAATGGTCAGATGCCGGGGACCCATAAGTCCCCTTGGGAGAAGACTCCGAAGCCGCACTCCACTGTGACTGAGCGCCATAAGAGACCCATGGCAGAGCTCCTTGAGACCATCATGGAAAGAGGAGGAGCATGTGGTCGAAGTGACCCCATTATCTTGATTTCTGACCTATGTCACACTGCACAAGGCATCTTTCAAGATCCCGAAGGATCTTGACAAGATTAGGTCTTACATTAACATGCCCTTAATTTCGGAGAATGTCTCGCTTGAGGGCGATGTGTTTGCTAAAGTGCCACAACTGAGGATGGAGGATTGGGACCTCGCGAATGTTGATAAGTTCCCTGAGCTTGCGCCTAAGCACTATCTCGACCATGTACCATATGAGGGGGGCTCGTGTGCGTGGATCCGCAATGATGGGTGCTGGGCCTGCACAAGGCTGGCCTTTTAAATTTACTTCAGGTCCCACATTTCGGGCGCAACCCGATAAATGATATATGTGTAAGCCAATTTCTCATGCTCATGCATGATGAAGCCTTATGGTTAGGAGAGCACATACCCATTGATGTCACGCTGATTCATCGGATCACCGGCCTGCCTGACCAAGGTGCAGATACCATGGCTGACTTTGGAGGAAATGCATAAGAAAATAAGGTGGCAGACAAAATCAAAATGACCTATCAGGTGTCACACCGCAATAGAGGATTTGTAGTTAGTGAGATCAATTACCCAACCGTTTAATTCAGGACACTCATCTTGGACTACAAGATGATGTGGAAGTGTAGACCTAAGGAGGTTCTTGCGTAAGTCATTGCACTTGCAGGATAGTGAGAGAAGGGAGTAATCTATAACTTGTAATATTCCAAAATGGAAATAGCAACAATAAAAGACATAAGAATGTAAAAGACAAAAAATATGAACATATAATAAGAGGGATCAATATGTAGCCATTATTTTATTCATATATCAGCAAAAATATCCAAAAATATCTTGAGGGTCAAGCCACTCAAGCAGTAAGAAGAAGTCTTCTATGATCAGAAAAATAAGCACGAGTTGCTGCTACTATATAGAATGCCAGAAAGCAGTGAAAACGCTATCTATATCAATGTAGCTGCTGCTGTAATCATACATAAATGTAATGTGGCTGATAGATACAAAATAAATGCCTAGAAAAGAAGATATGGGCTCTAAAACATGATTGCTAGCCAACCTAGGAAATATTGCTAGAAATACCAAAAGAAATGTACAATGTGACAAATAACCCTAGGGTTGAAATGTCACTGCAACTGGATCTGAATAGAATGAGGCTATGGCAGATCTGAAATGATAATTTCCTCCTCCAATGGTATTTCTCAATAGAAGGATGACCCCTCCATTCAGAAATAGACCCTACTAATGAGCTCCATGAATCCTCCCAGCAACTGCCTCTAAAAATAACGCAGATATGGACTGAAACTGTGCTGTGAGGGATGGTATATGGTTGGCCTTATGAAAAAAATATAGAAATATGCCTAGGAGCCTTCCTTTATTATCCTCCAATGGATAGGCTACCTATCCACTGAAAAACAAGACCAGAATTGGCTCTATGTGATCCTCCTTTGCTGCACCTTGCAACACAACCCAGCTCTAAACAGAAACTGTGCTGTAGCTGAAGGAGGTAGCTTGGTCAAAATTTTGAAAGGAGGAAATGCAGCCCAATGAACCTCTCCTTCCTTGAGGATGAGGTAGGGATTCCCGATCAGGAACACCCTTGTGCTAAACAACACAGAAAACCCCGCTAAACAACTAAAGGATGAAAATTTTAAACAGATCAATATCAAAATAAAAATCTAAAACATGAATAACAATGGCTGCCATCCCCTCCATATATAGTGTGTGAGCCTTCTCACATTGGGTCCCATCCATAATTGTCACTAAGCTCATGCAATTTGTCCTCCACTAAAACTGCACTATCTTATCATAAATGCCACTCCTCCATGACAACACTGTTGATTTGGTCAAAGTTGACCTATTCAACATGTATCCCCTCCAATTCACACCCAAGGGTGCTTAATCCAGCTGCTTATTCTTCCTCCTTTCACATTAGGAGTGTTATTTTTCCTTCTAAGGAAATTTATGGGTATCCCTACCCACTTATTCACCTACCTAGTGACAAAATGATCTATAATATTCCCATTAGCTAAAAGATAAATTTTAGGAATATTACAGTCCTCCCCTCCAAAATGTTGCTTGTCCTCAAGCAATATAAAGGTGGAGAAAAATTCCTCCCCTCCAAAATGTTGCTTGTCCTCCAGCACTGTAAAGGTGGAGAAAAATTCCTCCCCTCCTCCTCTTGTGGCCTCCTCATCAATAGTCCCCACCACTGCTCAAAATAATATGTAATAAATCTGTCCCCCAATAGTTCCTCCCAAGTATGCAAAACCAAATGTCTCACATCATGAGAAAGTGGAAGGTGTAAGTGGAACACTTCTTGCTTTCCAATGGCCTCCTCAAGGTAGGAGTGATGACAGGCATAGGGGATCTCATTCCCAATGAGAGACTCCCATCTCCATGCTATCATCCAAATGACATGAGCCATCCTAGGTAGCTCATCAAAGAGATCCTCAACCCCCTGTTCATGCAATGTATTGGGGCTGTATGGAGAGATTAGATTTTTCCACCCATGTTGTTTCTCTCTCCATTTATGACATGTATGGTGCTGCTGCTGATCTTGGCTTGAAATTTTATGTTCTCAGAGAATGTCCCAAGTTACCCCATCAATTAAAACATTCATGAAATGCCTCTCCCAAGAACTCAAGTTCTCCAAATGGCTCCTCCCACATGAATACAAGAGATGTAGGGTGACAATCATGGTTTGCTCATTGTTTCTCATGAAATATGAAACATATGAAGTAGGGAGAATCATACTCCCAATGGGCACCTACAACTCTTGTGCCCTCCTCCCGACAAATCTTCTCATAAAATAAGAGCATCATCAATATATGGAAGAAAAAACAAATATAAACAAGTTTCCATATGACAACCAAGAGGTGGATCATAGCTCCACACGTGGAACCAACACAGTGCATCCCCTGCCTGCCTCAAAACAAAGTATAACAAGTGTCTTTTCAGCCACTTTTTTGCTGCCACAATCATCCTACAAGATAGGATCATAAAAGTAAAATGTGGTGCCAATGGTGCACAACAAGAATCATGTGGCATCTCCCACAATACACCAATAGAATGGCCAACATCAATGCTGCAAATGGCCTCAAGTACATCACAATGAAATATACAAGAAGGAAAGATCCTCCTTGGTACAATATGCTGCTCACAAAAAGTAAAGGAGTACAAATCATAATGCATAAATGTACATCCTCTATCATGTACTATTTTCATTGAGCTGAAATGGCTCAACTGAAAGTTATCCCTCACTCTCAATGAGTAGGGAAGTGGTTGTGAAAACCTCACCATCATTATCCGGGCTATGCATCTCTCCATATGCTGATATACATCCTATTGGATGCCCTCCCAAGTGAACTCCTCCATCAAAGAATAATATGCATCAAAGTGCATGGAAAGAAAGTCCACATGTGCTGCATGTAACAGCTTCTCCTTGAGCTTAGAAGCTTTAGTCAAGAAGAATCTGCCATAAGAATATATGACCTCGTCATCCACCATGTATCTATCATCTCTCTCCATGTCATCAAGAATCATGCAAGCACCAAGATCCTTGGAGTAATCTACCAAAAGTTGAGACCTCCAATATGGATTAATCCTCCTAAGAGACAACACTGAAGATCTGAAATGGGAAGTTCCCCACATGTTGCTGTCTTTTCCTTTAACATCCCTTATGCCAAAGTCATCCTCTAAAGTGCTGCCATGCCCATCATGCAACTGTTCATGCCCAAGTAGAAGTGGTGGCCTTTGGAAGTTGGCCTCCCATGAGAAGCTACCATCCAAAAAGAACCTCCTGATCTTGGCCAACGTAAGCATGAGTGGCCTCCATCTACTCCAATATATGGAGGATTTCTTCCTCAAGGGAAGTACTCTATGTTTCTCCAAATCCATGGAGCAACTCCCTTGCACCATGTTGGTGCCATCATCCATCACTGCAGCAACTTCTGTCAGCGCAGAATATGTAGTGAGAGTGGGTAATGCTGAAAATGAGAGAGTGTATCCCTCCTCCTTAAGTCTATCCTAGACTCTGTGCACTGTACTAGATCCCTCCAAAGTCTTCACCTCTCTAGAATCTAAGACTGGTGAACCAAATGGTAAGATGTCTCTCACCAACTCTAGATCTGGTGGCCTCTTGGGTGGAATGCCTCCATGTAGTGAGACATCAAGATCTAAAGAAGACTGTATATATGAGTGGACTGATATGTCCCTCCTTTCATTGCGTAATATAGTCAACTTCTTCTGTGAAAAAACCTCCTAAAATAGATAAGGGTGAATGCTCATCATCCCTTGATGCTGATCCTTCTCTTCTTCTTCTCCTTCCATCTGCCAAGTCTCACAATCCACAACAACTGATACATGCTGCTCCGGGATTGTGCTTTGGTTCCCACATGTTAGATCATTTGGAACTCCTTGCAAAGACACAAGGGTTCCTCTAATGGAAGCAATGGATCCATTTCCACCTCCATGTGGTGATGGATCTTCTCCTGATGGCACACCACTATTAGATCTTCTTTGCTCATCCTCTTCATAAATATTTGAGAATGCCTCATCATCAATGAGAGACCCTAGATTTTGGTCTTTCCTTGAAGGAGGAACCTCCATGTCTTCATCTATATAAGAGGGCTCTTCAAGAAGTGGGGATCTTTTCCTTGGCAAGGTATTATGCATGTTTTTAACCCCTTCAACAAAAATATGGAGTGGAGTTGGTAAAATAGATCCCTCCAACTCATGCAAAGGTTTTCGATTTTTGGTTTCAACAAAAGATGTTTTACAATGTTTAATATCAAATATTTTCACTATCTTCTTAGTGAAACCTGCATAAGTATTTACACTTGCATGATGAAATGAATCAGAACTATAAAACCACCAATCATGGGCCATACCTTTGAGGTGCAACATTGCTACTCTAATGGCCTCCTTTTCTGAGACTTGGTGTAACTGAAAATAGGAATCTAGCTCCTTCACCCAAGCCTTGGTTGTGCACTTTGCTGGTCCATCAAACTTAGATAGAAAGATTCTACCTCTCTTGCTTCTATTATGGTTGTTGGATCTTCTATCTTCCTTGAGTTGGAAAAAACCTTGGAAGTCCAAGTGCTCTTTGAATCTCCAGGAATGAGACTCATACTCCTGAAGATAGTCACTCAAGGTTTCCTCCTTGGGTGCATCTTCTTCCTCCATTTCTCTTGCAGTGAATGTGGGCAATAAACTGCGCTGTGGATCTGCATGTGTGGTTGAATGTCCACACCCATCATGTGAATATCTAGGACTTGCTTCACTTTCAAACCCTCTTGGAAATTTTCTACACATCTCCCCTTTCATCTCCTTGATATCTTCCTTGATGTTTTTCACAGTTTGGAAAAGAAGATGGGAGATCCTCTCTTCCTTCATTTATCCAATTAATGGTTTCATGCCTTTGAGAAGCTTCTCCTTCTAATTTCATAATGTCTTTATTGCACAGGCTGAGCCAACATTATGCTCCGATACCACTGAAAATGGAAATAGCAGCAATACAAGACATAATAATGTAAAACACAACATCTATGAACATATCATAAGAGGGATCAATATGTAGCCATCATTTTATTCATATATCAGCAACAATATACAAAATATCTTGAGGGTCAAGCCACTCAAGCAGTAAGAACAAGTCTCCTATGATCAGAACAATAAGCACATGAGTTTCTGCTACTGTATAGAATTCCGGAAAGCAGTGACAACATTGCCTATATCAGTGTAGTTGTTGCTGTAATCATAAATAAAGGTAATATGGCTGATAGATACAAAAAAAATGCCCAGAAAAGAAGATATGGGCTCTAAAACATGATTTCTAGCCAACCCAAGAAAGATTGCTAGAAATACCAAAAGAAATCTACAATGTGAAAAATAACCCTAGGGTTGAAATGTTACTGCAACTGGAACTGAATAGAATGAGGCTATGATAGATATGAAATGATAATTCCCTCCTCCAATGGTATTTCTCAATAGAAGGCTGATCCCTCCATTCAGAAATAGACCCTCCTGATGAGCTCCATGAATCCTCCCAGCAACTGCCTCTAAAAATAATTCAGATATGGACTGAAAATGCGCTGTGAGGGATGGTAGATGGTTGGACTGATGCCAAAAATATAGAAACATGCCCAGGATCCTTCCTTGCTGATCCTATAATGGATAGGCTACCTCTCCACTGAAAAACAAGCCCAGAATTGGCTCTATGTGATCCTCCTTTGCTGCACCCTGCAACACAACCCAACTCTAAATAGAAACTGCGCTGTAGCTGAAGGAGGTAGCTTGTCCAGAATTCTGGAATGAGGAAATGCATCCCAATGAGCCTCTCCTTCCTTGAGGATGAGGTAGGGATTCCCGATCAGGAACACCCTTGTGCTAAACAGTACATCAAACCCTGCTAAACAACTAAAGGATGCAAAGTCTAAACAGACCAATATCAAAATAACAATCTAAAACATGAATAACAATGGCTGCCATCCCCTCCATATATAGTGTGTGAGCCTTCTCACATTGGGTCCCATCCATACTTGCCATTAAGCTCATGCAAGTTGTCCTCCACTAAAACTGCGTTGTCTTATATAAATGCCACTCGTCCATGACAGTGCTATTGATTTGGTCAAATTTGACCTATTCAACATGTATCCCCTCCAATTCACACCCAAAGGTGCTTAATCCAACTGCTGATTCTTCCTCCTTTCACATTAGGAGTGTTATTTTTCCTTATAAGGGAATTTATGGGTCTCCCTGCCCACTTATTCACCTACCTAGTGACAAAATGATTTATAATATTCCATTTATCTAAAAGCTAAATTTTAGGAATATTACATAACTGGCCTCAATACTTATAATACTTATGCAAAGAGTTATTGGAAAATGTGCATGAAGCACAAGAGGAGGGAAAGAACTTATATTATGCTTGGCTCTTGCTGCTGATAGCCTTCATTGGATTGAAGACCCCAGAGGAAACACGGTTTCCTGATATCGAGCCGCAAATATGCGAAGCCGCACTGTACACCACACTATGGAATTCCTTTGTCCCCTCTTGCATTATGGAAAACAAGATATTTTGGTTCTTGTTTGATGTGTCTATCTTGCAAGAGATCTAGTCAAAATCAAGGTTTTCTCCAACTTTGTACGAGCAATACAAGGTGATTGCATATTTTAAGGCCACCTTCCACAACATTCACATCCGCGCGAAGGGCACCATTGAAGGAGTTTGGTATGAATTACCCTATCTCGTCATTGAGGAAAAATTTCTGTGCATCATTTCAGAGTTGCCGCTAGCTTGGCTGGAGCTGTGCACCATGGAAGGTGAATCTACATCTATTCCAATTATGGCTACCAAGCCTCACACTGGTACACAAACAATTGAAAAAACCACAAAAAAAGAGCCCACACCGACTACAACCAACGAAACGATTGATCTGGAGACATACAATACACCTGAGAAGAATGGTGCCACACCTAAAGAAACATAGGAGCATGTGGAAATTCATACTTCAAAGGGCACAAAGCGTGGTTCTCAGGTCGAGGGAGGATCTAGGAAGAAACGAAATGGCTCTAAGGCCACTGGAGAGGAAGAGCTGACACTTACCGAAGATGACTTCAACAAAATAGCCAACAAAGTCACAAAAGAAACATAACATATGTGGGTGGAGATAGAAGCGTAGTACAATTTTGTGATCGATGGTGTACAGGTTGGTATCCAAGAGCTCAAAGTTCAAGTGAGCCTGATTCAGGTGAACGTCGCACAAGCGATCCAGTTACAAGCGAGCGTATACGATATCGGTGCGTAACCCATTACAACAGTATTTACATCAATAGGAGAAGCCCACTTGGTTTGGATCCCTGAACAAGTCATCCGAGTTGAGTCTCAGCTGCTGCGCACGTAGCTCAAAGCCTGACATGAAATTAAAATTGATTCGACTATGTTACCTGCAGGAAAATTACACATGGTCCACAACATGATCATGGAATAACTAAAATTTCATGAAGCCCAGGCCTACCATGACATCAATGAAGCTTAGCAACATGCCACAGACCTTCAGCAAAAGTATCAGATCACCGACGAAGTATTTCGAGCAGTTGAGGCTTAGCGTGCCATACTTGAAGAAAATATCAACCAAGTGTGTAGTGACGTTCCATCAGTCCCTGCCACAACTGCCCTAGAAGAAAATTTAGAAGGCATGGCTGTTGAATTAAAGGCCTCGTGTGAAGAATTCCAAACTGTTCAGGTCGAATTTGAACGCCATATTTCTGACATGTTGTTAAATTTTCAGCCATAAACCCCACCAGAAGTTAGAGCGAAGAGGGCTGTCGAGGTAAAACAAGCCACAAATAGCATTGCTTTCACAGTCAAATAGTGTGGTCAACTCTTGGATGAGGCCATGGGTGTCTGGACTTCAGTTCAGAATTACCCAATGGTCTAACAACAACAACAATTGTTTGATATTCGGATGGCATCGCCCAGCCTAGTGATTGCACAATTCCTCTCCCGCCTACAGGAGGGATGTGTAATTCAGAATGAAATTGAGGACCTGCACCGAAGATAACAATTTCTTGAGGCAAGGATGTAGTCACAGGCTGAGGAGGATCTACAACTGTCACATACATTGGATGACTTGCTGAAGACCCTTCAAAAAACTTAAAGAAGCATTGAATTGGGAACTGAAGGGCCAAATACAAAAAAATTGGTCATTGAAGCGCAGGGAGCCACTGCGCAGAGTCTTGAGGTGGCGCTACCACTGAAAAATTATGTCGTTGCACTCCAAGCCAAGATGAAGGAGTCAACCCCACAGTGACTCGGAACGAGTCACATGTTTGTGTTGGGGGCTTGTTGGAGAGGGGTCCCCTGGGGGTACATTTTTGAGTAACTTTTTGTATGTAATTTTGCATATGCGCACTGCACGAAAAGGTTAAGGTGCTTTAGGGAGGGTCAAAGTCCCTCTTTTATGTAAATGGGTTATAAGGGTAAACTGTGGGCCTTAAAACATGGTTTGAGACCATATTATCTACATGCTGAATAGATAGAGTCTAGTCGATGATGATATGTAATGTTGATGATCTAAGTACGTTTATGATTCTATGATACATTTTTGTAAACTTGTGTTGGGTAGAGAGGCTTCTGCTAGCTGTGTGCGTGGAGACCTAGTTCTGGCTATGTGTAGACTCCACTGGCTGTGTGCACAGAAGGGTAATTATAAGGGGAAAGTCTGATTGTATTGAACTATTGAATCTAATACAAAGACTGTTTTGGTGAAGCAATTGTGTTATGTGTTTGAACTATCTGTTTACTTTTATTACTTGAGATCTCTTTACTCAGTTATTTCTGCAAAAATAAATCTTTTCTTTATGCATGAATATATCTTGTTGATGAAGTACATGAATAGATCCGATTGAGTTATTACGCTTTATATGATTTTGTCATTTATCTGTGATGAAGTTGATCTGCAATCCATCTGTTATATACATTATCTGTATCTATGGTTAGATGATTTGATAGGTCTTGATTTATATATGCGTGCATTTGTTTTCGATAAGTTTTGCAATAAACCTATTTAGGGCCACCACATGAATTTATTCCTCAGGGTGTGGAAACCTGGTTCTAGCACCCCCCCATACTACTTCGGGTGAGACTTTGATCTGTGCAAGCAAGTAGGATCCAAGAGAACTGTATAGTTGGAGGGTGCATTTGGTTGGGCGATAAACTCTAAACTTGCATCAAGACCCCTCGAGCCAACATCCACATGCAAAACAACATGCTTCCTTCCACATTACATAATTTGACATGACCAAATCCCATATCTCATTTTGGTGCAAAGAATCCATTTTCTTCATTCATGGATTTGTTATAGTTTGCTACCCTCTATTGCATTGATTTCCTCCTTGATGACATGGGTTCATCATTAGTAATGTAGATAACATAAAAACACCAAAGTAGGTACTACCTTTTAGGTTCTTTCCTTACTCAACCAAACCTCAAAATCAAAGTCTACTATTCCACCTCTTAAATTGACATAATCAACTTATCTAAGTCACTTTCCTCAACTTCAAGTCGAACACTTTACTTTATCCTTTTATGGAGTCTCTTAAATCTGAAATACGTACACTAAATTCCTTGAATATCACATCTTGAATATGAACTATCTTTTTGTTACACCTTCCCACCCCCTTAATTATTTCTCGGGTTGTGGAAGGCATTACATTAAAATTAACCCAATCTTCAAGGTCTATTATGAAGATGGGGTCACAAAAATCCTCTTTTTCCAACCTCATCGAAAGTCAAATTAAATGACACCATCATGTTTGGCTCACTGAGAGCTATATGGTAATATGTTTTTTTATCTCAATCAGACCCTGGCATTGAAAGTTATTCCCATTTGAAGATATACTCAGTAAAACTTGCCACATCTGCAAGCATGGCCATGTGGCAATGTCGAATGGCAAACATGGATCTACCATGTAGCTCAAAATCCAGCATGTCTCCTGCCATTACACCATTACTTTGGAAATATCTTACTCAAAATCTATGGAATAATGACAATAAATTTCATGTTAGCTGTTGGAGGTTATCCCATCTAGCGCTCTTCGTCAAGTGCTATATGGAAGGCAATAATGGGAACCTTCCTGTCTCATAACACCATCCTCTGACACTGTGCCTTTTTTCACCTTTGACGTGGCATGATCCATGGAGCCACCTGGAAGCCACATCATCCAACTCCACATAACCTGTCTCCTTTGCTTCTTTTTTACATCATGGTGATGTCACCCTACCATGTGACATCCTCTGATGGTGTCACATGTCATCTAAACATAAACTCTTTTTCCATCAATAGGGTCGATTCTACCTGCCATGTGTCATGCTAGGTAGATGTCGCTTCAACAATATGTCTTTGTCACAATCCACATGGCATTAACGTAGCCATGCTTGACCTACGTGGCACTTGCCACCTCAACCTATTCCAAGGGTCCTATAGGGGCAAGCCCTTAGTGCCAAACTGAGCTTTTATGCTATATGAAATTTGGGGTTGATGACACGATTTCTCCATTGAATTCCATTCCCCATATTCATTCCATGAGACACATGTATTATTGTCCCACCACCACACCATAGCATCAGCAGTATAGCCATGTAACTGAAGGTTAAGTTTCCAAGGAAATAGTAAGACCAAGGTCATGGGACATGTATTTGAAGATGAATGGTGGGGGAAACATCACATTGGGGGTAATTTTTGGTTTATTTATGGATTTGGCAATTGGAAAATGAATTTGCAAAGGAAAAGAGGCAATAGTTGGAATTTATTTATGAGAAATAAGGAAAATAGGAGAAAAGGAAGTTGAGGAGACACATATTTGCATGCTAAGGAAATTACAGGGAAAATTAAGAAAAAAAGAGACATCAATGATAAAAAGGAACCTGAGAATTAATTGACAACTTTTGCGCATCTTTTGAGCCGGTATAATAAATGAGAGATAACAAGAACTTAGACAAGCAAGCAAAGGAAGGAAAAAGACAAGCACAGGAAAACAAGGAGAAGGTTGGATTAAAAACTTCAATAGGAAGGCGGTGCAGGTAACGGGTTGCATGTGTGATATCCTAGCTGAGGCGTGAATACATGGTTCATGCATTTTTTTATTGGTTCATTTGTTTTCATTGGCATGGGTTTTTCCTGGTTTGACAATGGTTTCAACCTTTCCTTGCGATTTCTTGGATAACCATGGTGTGATGGGGATTCATTCTTGGTTGAGCTCTAGATTTCCGGAAGGTTTTGGATCTGGGTGAGGTTGTCTCAAGAAAATTCCAAAGGCTTGGGGGTGGATATGGTTTTCACAGGTGTTAGCACTGGAATCAGCACTTGGACTGCTTCAGGTGCTTGACTAGACACATCCTAAGCTCTAAGGAAATTTAATGATTTGGATTATATGATTGGTAGGTGGTTTAAACCCTCAATCACTCAAAAGGGATTTCAGTCAAGTTCACTGTCACACTAATGAGGGTATTGAGTCCTGATATGGTAGAAAAAAAGTAAGTTTGTAGCTAATGGAGACAAGAGAGTGTGAAATAGAAGAAGAGATAGTGGTTCTTCATGGCATAAATCCACCGCTTTTGGTGAAAAATAACACAAGGAACAATTTGACAATATTTCAACAAGAGAAGGTTGTATCAAGACTTAAAATAATCTTATTGAAATATCAAGAAAAGTGTCTGTCATAAGGAATTATCTTTAGATCATCATTATGTATTATTATCAAGAAATCTCACTGTGTGAGACTAATAAAAGTTGAAAAAATACATAAACATATCAAGAGAATGATAAAAACATACAACAACGTCTGAATTTACAAACTGCAACTGAAGAAAATGAGGTGTGGAAACACTTGGAAAGATTAACCATACACATATCAAGTAGATAATAATTCCTCAAAATTATTTTCTAATATCATTCACTTAAAAGTACACTGACCATATGAGAAAAATATTCGTAATTCATGAACCTTTTCTTCATGGAGACTTATCCTATATATACAAACGACAACATACTGACATCTCCACAAAAGGTGTGAATCTATTCTAAAAAAGTTATTACAATCTCATACAAAAGATGAGGCTTATATTAAACTTTTAATACAAAGTGGTATGGCATAAATAAACTAAACAACAATACGGCTTGAAATTCGAAGTATCTAAATGATGTGGCAATATGTTGGAAGACTGCTCTCTTTTCTGGTGCAACCACTTCCACAAAAAGTGCAAACAACAGTTGAAAATGACATGTGGTTGTTTTCCCCAAAAAGTGCAAAACAAAATTGTGAAATTTAGGAGGGAGCTTGATCAATGACACTTGGCAGCATCTATCATAACATAAATCTCCTCCACTTCACCTGCTTTGATGTCACCATTATGATAATAAACCAAAAAGCAACTTATTTTCATCATATACTAATATTTGAAAATAATAGCTACCTCTGCTGAAAAAGTAGCTATATCTGAAAACATAGAAAGTTCACCCAAAAATGAAAAGCTTATTCAAAGGCAACACTGTTCCTTCATTATTTAGAGGTCCAAAATAGAGGAAAAAATTCTGATGGCCTCAACTTTAGTCACTCTCTTGTCTGACCTCTTCCTCTGTGTTTGACTCTTTGGCTGAGTCTTTTTCTTCTTGGTTTTATCTTATGGACTATCATCAATATTAATAATCTCATCTCTCGATGTAGGATTAGCAATCAAATTGCTGGTTAATCTGAGTTTATTTTTAGGCCTGGTATGAGGTCTCTAGATGTAGGGATTTTGAATGAACTTAGTCATTTTACCTCCATGCATGAATATGCTAGATTCTCCTTCCTCAAACTCTGATTCTATATATTCAGTGTCATTGCTATCTTCATAAGTGGAGTATGAATGTATCGCAATATTCTTCCTCTTCTTGAATAAAGAGCCAATGGAGGAGACTAGTTGAGCTAAAGTAGGCTCTTCCTCTATGACAACCTCTAACATTTTATATTTTCCTTTCTTAAGAGATAACAAAACAGGTGAGGGAGTAGATTTTGTGAATGAAGTATCACTACTTGGTTGAGTTTTCTGAGTTGTTTTAGAAACATGGCTTGATCTCTTTGCTCCATGGTTGAATTCCTCTGGAGGCAAAACATGCTTAGAAGTTATAACTCCAGGGTTGACTTCCTATGTAAATTCTTCTGTCATGATGGGCTTTTCCTAGGTTTGCCTCTTGAAGAGGAAGTTGTCTGATCCCTACCTTTTGACACAAATTTTTTTCGAGGCATAGTATCTATTTGCTTCAATTTATTTTTATATTACTCCATGAATGAATTTAAGGTTTGAGGTTCCCTAGGTGAACTGATGATATGGGCTTCATTGTCTGGTTGTGCTTTTGGCATAGGTATAGGGTCTCCAACTTTCTTAGTCGAGCTTCTAGTTTTCCTTGTGATTGACATGGAGGGAGGGTTAGCTTGGAAGAAAGTTGATGAATGGATAGGGTTTGGCTGCGAACTTTTTGGCATAAGAGTTGCACTAGTTTTTTCATGAGCATCTCATTTCTTGGGCCTCCCTACCCTTCTCCTAGAGTTGATACTACCAAACCCTTCTTCTGTTAGGAACTTATCCCAGGTGGTCCTTTTCTTTTTAAGGTGGTAGAAAATAAATATTTTAATTAAACCCCTATGATATAGGTTGTGCAAGGGATAGTTAGGGATTTTCTACAACTTTAAGGACATATTGAGCAAGGATTTGTATATGAAGTAGGGAAAATCATAGGTTTATTACCTGAAATATGAGCAAGAAATTTCATTTGATAATGGTGGACAGAGGAGAACCTACCGTCACATGTAATGTAGCGTTGCACAGTGGTGATAAAATGTTTCCATTCAGCCTTAAAACAAGAAATATGTGCAGTCAGATTCCATTTAACATTGACATGTTCAGGTTTGAGGTAGAGAATTACTTCTATGGGCAGCATTTTATTCTTGAACCAACGTTCTCCAGTGGTCAAGGTTTGGGTAGCTTGGGCTATGATGGGTTTAGAGATCTTGAAAGTCTTGCTCCCAAGCTTAAATTTCTCTCCATCAAAGCTCTTGGCAAAGGCCTGTGCTATTCCACATTTTCTCTAGAAAATTTATGCAAAAAGTTATACCATCCAATTGAATTAAATTGAGGTTCGGATGGCATCGCCCACCCTCGTGATTGCACAATTCCTCTCCTGCTTACAGGAGAGATGTGTAATTCAGACTGAAATTGAGGACCTGCACCGAAGATAACAATTTCTTGAGGCAAGGATGTAGTCGCGGGCTGAGGAGGATCTACAACTGTCACATACATTGGATGACTTGCTGAAGACCCTTCAAAAAACTTAGAGAAGCATTGAATTGGGAACTGAAGGGCCAAATACAAAAAAATTGGTCATTGAAGCACAAGGAGCCACTGCGCAGAGTCTTGAGGTGGCGCTACCACTGAAAAATTATGTCGCTGCACTCCAAGCCAAGATGAAGGAGTCAACCCCACAGTGACTCGGAACGAGTCACATGTTTGTGTTGGGGGCTTGTTGGAGCAAGGTCCCCTGGGGGTGCATTTTTGAGTAACTTTTTGTATGTAATTTTGCATATGCGCACTGCACGAAAAGGTTAAGGTGCTTTGGGGAGGGTCAAAGTCCCTCTTTTATGTAAATGGGTTATAAGGGTAAACTGTGGGCCTTAAAACATGGTTTGAGACCATATTATCTACATGCTGAATAGATAGAGTCTAGTCGATGATGATATGTAATGTTGATGATCTAAGTACGTTTATGATTCTATGATACATTTTTGTAAACTTGTGTTGGGTAGAGAGGCTTCTGCTAGCTGTGTGCGTGGAGACCTAGTTCTGGCTATGTGTAGACTCCACTGGCTGTGTGCACAGAAGGGTAATTATAAGGGGGAAGTCTGATTGTATTGAACTATTGAATCTAATACAAAGACTGTTTTGGTGAAGCACTTGTGTTATGTGTTTGAACTATCTATTTACTTTTATTATCTAAGATCTCTTTACTCGGTTATTTCTGCACAAATAAATATTTTCTTTATGCATGAATATATCTTGTTGATGAGGTACATGAATAGATCCGATTGAGTTCTTACGCTTTATATGATTTTGTCATTTATCTGTGATGAAGTTGATCTGGAATCCATCTTTTATATACATTATCTGTATCTATGGTTAGCTGATTTGATAGGTCTTGATTTATATATGCGTGCATCTGTTTTCGATAAGTTTTGCAATAAACCTATTTAGGGCCACCACATGAATTTATTCCTCAGGGTGTGGAAACCTGGTTCTAGCACCCCCCCATACTACTTCGGGTGAGACTTTGATCTGTGCAAGCAAGTCATTTCCGAAAGGGCCAGTAGTTGGAGGGTCTGTTGGTTGGGCGATAAACTCTAAACTTGCATCAAGACCCCTCAAGCCAACATCCACATGCAAACAACATGCTTCCTTCCATTATATAATTTAATCAAATCCCATATCTCATTTTGGTGCAAAGAATCCATTTCTTCATTCATGGATTTCGACTATAGTTTACCCTCTATTGCATTGATTTCCCCCTTGACTGACATGGGTTCATCATTAGTAGTAGATAACATTGAAGCATACCAAAAATTAGGTACTCTATACCTTTTAGGTTCTTTCCTTACTCAAACAAACCTCAAAATCAAAGTCTACTATTCCACCTCTTAAATTGACATAATCAACTTATCTAAGTCACTTTCCTCCAACTTCAAGTCGAACACTTTACTTTATCCTTTTATGGAGTCTCTTAAATCTAGTAAGTACACCTAAATTCCTTGAATATCACATCTTGAAAATGAACTATATTTTGTTACACACCTTCCCACCCCCTTAATTATTTCTCAGGTTGTGGAAGGCGTTACATAAAAATTAACCCAATCTTCAAGGTCTATTATGAAGATGGGGTCACAAAAATCCTCTTTTTCCAACCTCATCGAAAGTCAAATTAAATGACACCATCATGTTTGGCTCACTGAGAGCTATATGGTAATATGTTTTTTATCTCAATCAGACCCTGTTATTGAAAGTTATTCCCATTTGAAGATATACTCATTAAAACTTGCCACATCTGCAAGCATGGCCATGTGGCAATGTCGAATGGCAAACATGGATCTACCATGTAGCTCAAAATCCAGCATGTCTCCTGCCATTGCACCATTCCTTTGGAAATATCTTACTCAAACTCTGTGGCATGACAATAAATTTCATGTTAGCTGTTGGAGGTTATCCCATCTAGCGCTCTTCGTCAGGTGCTATATGGAAGGCAATAATGGGAACCTTCCTGTCTCATAACACCATCCTCTGACACTGTGCCTTTTTTCACCTTTGACGTGGCATGATCCATGGAGCCACCTGGTAGCCACATCATCCAACTCCACATAACCTATCTCCTTTGCTTCTTTTTTACATCATGGTGATGTCACCCTACCACGTGACATCCTCTGATGGTGTCACATGTCGTCTAAACATGAACTCTTTTTCCATCAATAGGGTCAATTCTACCTACCATGTTTCATGCTAGGTAGATGTCGCTTCAACAATGTCTTTGTCACAATCCACATGACATTAACGTAGCCATGATTGACCTACGTGGAACCTACCACCTCAACCTATTCCAAGGGTCCTATAGGGGCAAGCCCTTAGTGCCAAACTGAGCTTTTATGCTATATGAAATTTGGGGTTGATGACACGATTTCTCCATTGAATTCCATTCCCCATATTCATTCCATGAGACACATGTATTATTGTCCCACCACCACACCATAACGCCTTGATATAGCCATGTATCTTCCCAAGGTTAAGTTTCCATGTAAATAAAAATAAGACCAAGGTCATGGGACATGTATTTGAAGATGAATGGTGGGGGGAACATCACATTGGGGGTAATTTTTGGTTTATTTATGGATTTGGAAATTGGAAAATGAATTTGCAAAGGAAAAGAGGCAATAGTTGGAATTTATTTATGAGAAATAAGGAAAATAGGAGAAAAGGAAGTTGAGGAGACACATATTTGCATGCTAAGGAAATTACAGGGAAAATTAAGAAAAAAAGAGACATCAATGATAAAAAGGAACCTGAGAATTAATTGACAACTTTTGCGCATCTTTTGAGCAGGTATAATAAATGAGAGATAACAAGAACTTAGACAAGCAAGGAAAGAAAGGAAAGAGACAAGCACAGGAAAACAAGGAGAAGGTTGGATTAACAACTTCAATAGGAAGGTGGTGCAGGTAACGGGTTGCATGTGTGATTTCCTAGCTGAGGCGTGAATACATGGTTCATGCATTTTTTTATTGGTTCATTTGTTTTCATTGGCATGGGTTTTTCCTGGTTTGACAATGGTTTCAAAATTTCCTTGCGATTTCTTGGATAACCATGGTGTGATGGGGATTCATTCTTGGTTGAGCTCTAGATTGCCGGAAGGTTTTGGATCTGGGTGAGGTTGTCTCAGGAAAATTCCAAAGGCTTGGGGGTGGATATGGTTTTCACAGGTGTTATCACTGGAATCAACACTTGGACTGCTTCAAGTGCTTGACTAGACACATCCTAAGCTCTAAGGAAATTTAATGATTTGGATTATATGATTGGTAGGTGGTTTAAACCCTCAATCTCTCAAAAGGGATTTCAGTCAAGTTCACTGTCACACTAGTGAGGGTATTGAGTCCTGATATGGTAGCAAAAAAGTAAGTTTGTAGCTAATGGAGACAAGAGTGTGAAATATAAGAAGAGATAGTGGTTCTGCAAGGCAGAAATCCACTGCTTTTGGTGAAAAATAACACAAGGAACAGTTTGAAAATATTTCAACAAGAGAAGGTTGTATCAAGACTTAAAATAATCTTATTGAAATATCAAGAAAAGTGTTTGTCATAAGGAATTCTCTTTAGATCATCATTATGTATTATTATCAAGAAATTTCACTGTGTGAGAGTAATAAAAGTTGAAAAAATACATAAACATATCAAGAGAATGATAAAAACATACAACAACGTCTGAATTTACAAACTGCAACTGAAGAAAATGAGGTGTGGAAACACTTGGAAAGATTAACCATACACATATCAAGTAGATAATAATTCCTCAAAATTCTTTTCTAATATCATTCACTTAAAATTACACTGACCATATGTGCAAAATATTCATAATTCATGAACCTTTTCTTCATGGAGACTTATCATATATATACAAAAGGCAACATACTGACATCTCCACAAAAGGTGTGAAGCTATTCTAAAAAAGTTATTACAATCTCATACAAAAGATGAGGCTTATCTTAAACTTTTAATACAAAGTGGTATAACATAAATAAACTAAACAACAATGCGGCTAGAAATTAGAAGTATCTAAATGATGTGGCAATATGTTGGAAGATTGTTCTCTGTTCTGGTGCAACCACTTCCACAAAAAGTGCAAACAACAGTTGAAAATGAAATGTGGTTGTTTTCCCCAAAAAGTGCAAAACAAAATTGTGAAATTTAGGAGGGAGCTTGATCAATGACACTTGGCAGCATCTATCATAACATAAATATCCTCCACTTCACCTGCTTTGATGTCACCATTATGATAATAAACCAAAAAGAAACTTATTTTCATCATATACTAATATTTGAAAATAATAGCTACCTCTGCTGAAAAAGTAGCTATATCTGAAAACATAGAAAGTTCACCCAAATATGAAAAGCTTCTTCAAAGGAAACACTGCTCCTTCATTATTCAGAGGTCCAAAATAGAGGCAAAAATTCTGATGGCCTCAAATTTAGTCACTCTCTTGTCTGACCTCTTCCTCTGTGTTTGACTCTTTGGCTGAGTCTTTTTCTTCTTGGTTTTATCTTATGGACTATCATCAATATTAATAATCTCATCTCTCGATGCAGGATTAGCAATCAACTTGCTGGTTAATTTGAGTTTATTTTTAGGCCTGGTATGAGGTCTCTAGATGTAGGGATTTGGAATGAACTTAGTCCTTTTACCTCCATGCATGAATATGCTAGATTCTCCTTCCTCAAACTATGATTCTGTATATTCAGTGTCATTTCTATCTTCATAAGTGGAGTATGAATGTATCACAATATTATTCCTCTTCTTGAATAAAGAGCCAATGGAGGAGACTAGTTGAGCTAAAGTAGGCTCTTCCTCTATGACAACCTCTAACATTTTATTTTTTCCTTTCTTAAGAGATAACAAAACTGGTGAGGGAGTAGATTTTGTGAATGAAGTATCACTACTTGGTTGAGTTTTCTGAGTTGTTTTAGAAACATGGCTTGATCTCTTTGCTCCATGGTTGAATTCCTCTGGAGGCAAAACATTCTTAGAAGTTATAACTCCAGGGTTGACTTCCTATGTAAATTCTTCTGTCATGATGAGCTTTTCCTAGGTTTGCCTCTTGAAGAGTAAGTTGTCTGATCCCTACCTTTTGACACAAATTTTTTTCGAGGCATAGTATCTATTTTCTTCAATTTATTTTTATATTACTCCATGAATGACCTTAACGTTTGAGGTTCCCTAGGTGAACTGATGATATGGGATTCATTGTTTGGTTGTGCTTTTGGCATAGGTATAGGGTCTCCAAATTTCTTAGTCGAGCTTCTAGTTTTACGTGTGATTCACATGGAGGGAGGGTCAGCTTGGAAGAAAGTTGATGAATGGATAGGGTTTGGCTGCGAACTTTTTGGCATAAGAGTTGCACTAGTTTGTTCATGAGCATCTCATTTCTTGGGCCTCCCTACCCTTCTCCTAGAGTTGATACTACCAAACCCTTCTTTAGTTAAGAACTTATCCTAGGTGGTCCTTTTCTTTTTAAGGTGGTAGAAAATAAACATTTTAATTAAACCCTTATGATATAGGTTGTGCAAGGGATAGTTAGGGACTTTCTGCAACTTTAAGGACATATTGAGCAAGGATTTGTATAGGAAGTAGGGAAAATTCATAGGTTTATTACCTGAAATATGAGTAAGAAATGTCATTTGATAATGGTGGACAGAGGAGAACCTACCCTCACATGTAATGCAGCGTTGCACAGTGGTGATAAAATGTTTCCATTTATCCTTAAAACAAGAAATATGTGCAGTCAGATTCCATTTAACATTGAAATGTTCAGGTTTGAGGTAGAGAATTACTTCTATGGGCAGCATTTTATTCTTGAATCAACGTTCTCCAGTGGTCGAGGTTTGAGTAGCTTGGGCTATGATGGGTTTAGAGATCTTGAAAGTCTTGCTACCAATCTTAAATTTCTCTCCATCAAAGCTCTTGGCAAAGGCCTGTGCTAAAGCCACATTTTATCTAGAAAATTTATGCAAAAATTTATACCATCCAATTGAATTAAATTGAGGTTTGGCCCTAGCATCAACAAACTTGGTGTTTTCTGGCTCGAACCTGTTTAAATTCCCACCTTTTCCCATACTTCTCAACAACTAGGCTCCTTATAAACACACAATTGTTCAATCCTAGAGGCAAAACCCTACAGAAAGCCTTGTTTTCCTGCCTTGGAATGCTAAATTGGTTGCTGGAAGACGTGACTCCTGTTAGCTGTAACTTGCACAGAGAACCTCGGTCAAGATAAAATTTAACTTAACCCTCTGATTCCACACCTCTAATCATGGTATGGTGTAATGGCACGATTTGAAATAATTTGAATACAAGCGCCAAGTCACCCCATAACACATAACACTCCACTACATCATTTAATAATTGATACCTTGTACCATGATCTCCACTTCAGCTTAGTAGGGTAGCTATAGGTTATCTGCATTAATACTATAACCATTCACCTATAATAATTCTCCTAAGTCAAAAATAATTTATGTTGTTAAAAAGAATAATCATGCTTATAACATAGGAGGTCTTCAATCATCTTCAAATAGGAATAGCCCTTTCTCTGAAAATATTCTTTGCAGCTCCTCTATGCCTGAGAAATAGCTGCCTTTATCTCTGTTTTGCAATATAAACAAATTTCAACGAAATAAATTCTCTTTTCACTGTGTTACTAATGTGACTTTCAATTTGGAGAAATAGCTGCCCTTCATTATATCACTATGTTACCAATGAAACTTAAATATAGGTAGATGTTATCTCAGAAAGAGCAGCTATAATTTTATTACAAAATGACCAATCGATTTCGACACTAACATAAGTTAAAAAAACGGTTTTAACTTCTTTTATGAACTTATGACACTAATACCACCTGTAAACTTAAAAGTATTTTTGTTTTGAGACTCTTTTTTGACCTTTATTGAAAATTACTTGAACTTTGACATAGGCTAGGAAACAAGAAAAATTTGAAAACAATGATACAATGGTGGTTGGAATATTAACATTTACAGTGCTAACAATGGCTCCTATTGGGGATGAAGTCCTCCCTGCGTGGCTTCAAGGAATGTAGACTCAGTGCCTTAAACTTTCAAAATGAATAAGACTTCTGAAAATTATGACTAGGACTGACCTTTGACTGACTGGACTCAAAACTGACCATATTTACAGATACGAGTACCATTGGGCATGGATTTTTATTGACACATCACACCGGATATTTACAATGAAATGACTAATTAAATTATAAAACAAAGACATTTAAAAAAAAATGACCATTAACTATACCTCCGGTCAGCTGATCATCATCTAGATGTCTGAGCAGAAACGTATTTTTTTCCAAAACTTGAGCAATTCTAAATGGACCAAACCAAAAATTTTCAAACTTACCATTCTTTCCATGGTCTTCCCTCATGATATCCCAGCACAACAACAAATCATTCTCCTGAAATAATTGCTGATTTTCTCTTTTGTCAAAACATATTTGACTTTAGTCTGATATTTCTGTACTTGGTCCATCAATGATTCTTTGATTTGATGTGCTTCTATCAGCTACACCATTCTCCTTTGAATTGGATTTTCATCATCAAATTCATCTTTCAGAAAATTCATAACAGGAAGAGCTAATTGCAATGGAATTACAACATCAATACCATATACAATCTGAAGGGGGAGCCATTCCAATTGATTTTTTGCCACTTATCCTATCTGCCCAAAGAGCATGCTCCAGTTGAGTGTCCCAATTTCTCTTATTTTTAGGCAACATCTTCTTAATGATTCTCACTAATATTTTATTGGATGACTCATCTAACCCATTACCTTGAGGGTAATAAGGTGTGGAATGAGTCAATTCAATACCATATTGCTGACAGAAGTTATTCATCTTAGTAGACTTAAACCATTGCATTATTAGTCACTAATTTTTGTGGACAACCAAATCTAGCCATAATGTTTTCCAACAGAAATTTGATTATTAGCGTATCAATGGCATTCCTCGTTGGAACAACTTCAATCTGCTTAGTAAAATAGTCTGTAGCTATAAGAATCCATCCATTCTGTCTTGATGAAGGCGGATGGATTTCATCGATGAAGTCTAACCCCCACAACTGGAAAGGAACATCTGCTGAAATAGGAATAAGAGGTAATGGAAGCAACTTCTATTTACCAACAAACTTTTGATATTCGACACAAGTCCTAACTTTGGAAAAAACATCAGAGAAAAGAGTTGGCCAGTAATAGCCAACTCTTAAGATTTTGTTTGCAGTGGCTTTCCAATAAAAATGTACTCCACACACTCCTACATGTATCTCTATCATAATATCCGTGACTCAACTTCATTTACACATCTTAATAAGACTCGCACAGGGTATTTCCAATAAATATGGTCTTCCAAAATGCAATATTTAACAGCATTCAATTTAAAATCTCTCCTTTTTGAATTCTCCATTTCATGGGGGACAATTGAAATTTAACAAAAAATATACTATATCATTATACCAATTTGAATGAAAACTTTCAGGATAATCAGATATACCTTCTCCATGTTTTTCCTCATCTACCTCCATATTCAGATTTAGAGCCCTGTAGTTAGATTCAACCATCAAGAGAGCCAAGCCTTGTCCTTTTATCAATTTAGTAGGTCTGATATCAATATCAAATTCCAGAATTTTGGTCAACCATATTTCCCTCCTTCCATCTGTATTTGTCTACAACAATACATCTTTGACAGTGATATTTGGCACAAAAGCAACAATTTTTGACTATAACACATAAACTCGAAAATATTTTAAAGACTTAACTAGTGCATATGCTTGTTTTTCAGTCAAGTTGTACTTTAATTCAACATCTCTTAAAGCACGACTAAAAAATGAAATAAGTTGCTCTAAACCTTCTTTGTTCTTTTGTAACAAGACAAATGCAATTGTTTCTTCTGAAGCATATGAAAAAATCATAAAATATTTTTCAAAATCAGGACTTATAAAAACTGGAGCTTCAGTCAAGGCAGACTTGATTGCTGAAAAATAATTTTTTTCTTCATCTCGCCACTTGAATTCTACATCTTTCTTCAACAATACATTTATGTGTTTGATAAGCTCTGCAAAATTTGGGACAAAGCGCCTCAGAAAATTAATTTTCCCCAAAAATGACTGCAATTCTTTTTTATTCCTTAGCAAACCAATCTTCTGAATAGCTTCAAATCTCCCTGCATCAATACAGATACCACTTTCTGTCACAATATGCACCAATACTTTTCCTTCTTGAACAAGAAAGGATGACTTCTTTGGGTTCAAGGACAAACCAAATATTCTGCATTTGTCAAAAACTTGTTTCAAATGTTTCAAATGATCTTCATCAGATTTTGAATAAATTGTAATGTCATCCAAGTAAATGACTACAAATCTGTCTTTTTCTCCTGCAAAGGCAATATCCATTTCCAGTCGAAATGTTGTGCGTGCATTCATTAGACCAAATGGCATTTAGTTGTACATGAATGTCCCCCAGGGTTTAGTAAATGTTGTCTTTTCTCTATCTTGTCTATCAACTGAAATTTGATTATAGCCTGAAAATCCATCTATCATTGGTCCAATATTTTGGAGCCTACAAATTTCTGCAAAATATAATCCATCTTGGGTAATGGATAATTATCCTTCAATGAACACCGGTTTAGATTGCGAAAATCGACACAAATTCTTATTTCACCATTCTTTTTCCGAACCGGGACTATATTAGCTACCCAATTAGAAAATCTTAAAGGCATAATTATTTTTTCTTCCCATAATTTTCTGATTTCTTTTTCAATGATAGGGAGCAACATGGGATTGATATGCCTTATTTTTTGTGCTACAAGATTTTCTTCTTCTTTCAGAGGAATTTTGTGCTCCATTATACCTCTATCATAGGTCTTCAACTCACTATACGACCATGCAAAGATATTTGCATATTTTTTCAGCAGCTTGATATAATTTTTTCTAGTTTCAAGAGAAAGAAATTTAGAAACTTTGACTAATTTTGGCTGATCTTTTGTACCAATATTACAGTCAATTGTACTCTCTCCATCAACTTTAATTTCGGGCTTTAAAAAGACATTGTTATTGTCAAACAATATTTCTAAAGGAACTAGGCCTTTAGGAATATAGTTAGTTTTCAAATCTATAATGTCCTTCCCAGCCATGGTCCTTTTAAAAGGCTTGCTGTTTTGATTTTCAACAATGTCCCGCTCATCATCAATTTGAATGTTTGCAAACTCTTCAACACACTCTAATTGTTTTTTTTTTTTTTTTAATTTCTTTGTCATCCTCAAATACTTGCCAGTATTTGATGTTATCAGGAATAGAAGGCCTGTTTTTTATTTTAACATCATATGTTGCCTTGACATCAACAGGAACTTTGAAATTCCTAGCAGCAATAGCTAGTGAATCAGCCATTTGATTTTCCTCTCTAGTGAAAGAATTTACATTAAATGCTGAAAAATAATGCTCAATCGAGTCCCACACTTCATTCCTATAATTATTTAAATTGAAAATTTTCACTTGATAGTTGTTTCTCACCTGCCTTATCACCAATTCTAAATCACCAAAAGCAACTAGTTGCTCTGCTCCCGAATTTTTCCTTGCCTTCATACCCAAAATAAGCGCCTCATATTTAGCAGTGTTATTAGTGGTAGAAAATTGCAGTTTATATGATATAGTTACCCTTTTCTGAGTGGGAGAAATGAGAACTACACCAGCTCTCGATCCTTCTCTTGATGAGGCTCCATCAAAGTAAAATTTACCGATTTTTCCTCCCTCTCAATGCTTCTCATTTGTATCTTGGAAGTGTTGTTTTTCATTGATTTCAGGCTGGAAATTTTTATCATCAGCAACAAGGTGTAATATGGATGACCCCAATTCCTTCTCCTCAACATATATAGGATGATTTGAAGGATTATGTTGATCACTGATGATATAGGCCATTTGGGTTTCCCTATATAACCTTCTGAATTCTCCTCCAAACACTAGGATTGTAGCATATGACATATCCATCTAAAGGGTGCCCCCCCCCCCCCAATTTTTTAGACCAAGATCTGGAAAGCAACATCCAAAATCTAGAAGGTATGTCTGCAACTACGATGTCCATCACTAAGATTTTCATAGGAATATGGGTAAGAGAAACAACCAAGTCTTTAATCACTCCTAAACACTTGAATTTTTTGGAATCAAAGGTATATAGATCATGGTATTGCTTGGTGATTTCTAATCCTAATTCATGAATAAATTTCTTTGGCATTAGATTGTGAGAAGCCCCAGAATATAATAGATAATTATGTAGAAATTTGTCATGTATATTGAGTGAGAGATAGAAAGGTGGTGAATTATCATCATTTTGGTCTTGGACATGGCAGCCTAAATAAACAGTAGGATGTTCATCCTCAATATTGACTGAATTAGGAGCGAGAGGTGGTTGTAGAAAAATTTTAAAAGACTCTTTGTACGCTGGATTTTTTAACAATTCCAGAAGTGGGACAAGAATTTTAATTTTATTCAGTTCTGATTTGACACTGAAATAAAGAGGAACTAATTCCTTATTTTATGTATAAATTTTTATGATTGAGGTAGAATTATTAGGTGGAGGAACCTAATTGACTTTGGCCTTTTGTTTAGCAACTTGTTTGTGAGAATCTGATTTTTGTTGAGGTTGCTGAACAGGACCTTTGGAACTCAAAGGATAATTTATGTTTTGAGTTTCTTGCTATTTTTTATCATTTTGTGCATAAATTTGGGCATTCTTATCATCCAAAAACAAATATATCCTTGATTGGTCTTCATATTATTGCAAAGTCAAACAAGTTGACTGTGATGTTTCTCCTACAAGATTTATTTATTCAGTTGCTTTCTCCTATTCTTGCAATTCTTCTTCAACAAAATGTTTTCACAGGGAAAAATTCGTAATCTTTCATTGATGTAGAAAAATTACATGTTACATTTTACGGTACACTGTCCAGTAAGGTGCAAAAACATAGAAAAAAGTTGTCCTTAATACACAAATGCGTATCTTATCGGTGCATGCTATAATACAGTATCTGTTGTAAGTTCTGGTGCATGAAAACATACAAAAGCAAAAAAGAAAATAAATACATATATACATATCAAGTATTGAAAATAATAGCTGTCGGTAAACTATAATAGGTGATCATATCAAAAAATAAGTGAGTCCCCCATGAGTATACTGTCAAAAAATCATTCATGTATGAACTGCCTCCAAAACCTATATGCCATTAATGAACGGTCTGTGAAAGTATCTGTACACCTGTGTGTCTTCATGTTTAGTGATGTGCCATCTGCCCCACTCTAGCTCCACGACTTCTTTGGATAATTTATCTACGACTTTGTTCCTTTGCCTGTAAATATGAGTGATAGATATATATTCAAAATGAGATTTGAGGTGGAGTACTTCCCGCAATAATGCAGTAAGTGTGTGAGTGTAGCACTGTGCATGAGAGTTGAACCAGTTAATAACAATAAGTGAATCTCCAAAAATCTGAATGTTGTTGCAGTTTTTTTCACAAGAAAAAAGTAGGAGTTTAAGGCAAAGGAGCTCAACATAATTGTTAGAACTAGGTCCCAAACCCATTTTGAGATGAAAATAATGGTTGTCAGATAGATAAAGCACATCTCCACTCCCACACCCATTCTGGTTTGCAACATCGTCAAAATATGCCCATGGCCTGGTATGGTTAATGCTCTTGGGAGTGATAATATTCTCTTGGGACAGAGTCGCATCATCAGGTATAAGACAATAGGTAGCAATGATGGAGGAGGCAATGTACTCCCCAATTACATGACTGTTGTCAAAAATATTTCTGTTACAACTCGTCCATAGACCCCATGCCACGATTAATGGAATATTTCGTAGCTTTGTGTTGGTAGCAGTCATCTTCCACCAGTTTTTCCACGCATCAGTGATAGTAGGTCCTCGCCAAAGGTATGGGAATCCAAGTCCCTGGGTGATAGAATTCCAAATAATCTGAATGGCATCGCAAGCCAGGAATAAATGATGGGCCGATTCCTCATGCGCCAAATAATAATAGCACCTTGAGGGGCCATGAATGGCACACCGATGCAGATAGTCCATTGTGGGTATGCATTTGTTAAGAATACACCACATTAGAAGTCTATTCTTGTGTGGTGCCTTCAATTTCCAGATAGCCTGCCACCACCATAGTTTATCTTATAGCTCTTTGAGGTGACAAAGAGTTGTGTAGCAATTTTGGGTGAATAATGCCCTTAGGTGCTAGTGCCCAAATCAACAGGTCCTCTTGTTCCTTCAGTCTGATATGTGCTGCCTGAAGTGCTCTAATATAATTTGACCAATCCAAATAACCTGCCCGGTGTATCCGGAGTTCTTGTGCAGTTAACCAAACCTAAGATAGCTAGTTGATGCACTCCCGGTCAGCAATTTGGGTGAGGTGATGGTAGCCCTCGTTTGCCAAATGCTCATTGATCCAATTCGGAAATTTATATTATTCACCGCTCCCCGACCACGAATCAGTGCCGATTCTGATATATAGGCCCGACCCAATTTTCCAGGTGAGCCCTTTTTGAATAAGGTGTGAGGCCTTTATGATTTCTTTCTAGATAATGGATGATCCAGGACAGGGTAGAATGTTGCCACGAATCTAGTCAAGTGATTTTCTAGGAGCAATGTATTTTGTGGTGGTAAAATCCTTCTAAAGACTCTATCCATAGATCAGATGGCAACAAAATTTCGCTGCAAGAGCACTAGCAAATAGATGAAGATATTTTATGCCCCATCCTCCCCACTGTTTCGGTCAGTTGATGTGATCCCATGCAATCCAAGCATAATGACTGTTCTTCTTTGGATTTCGCCACAAGAAATTCCTACATATCTTTTGTATACGATTGGTGACACCTTTTGGAAGCTAAGAGAGGGACAACCAGTATAATGGAATGGCCTCAAGAACATATTTAATAAGTACCAGTCATCCCACCTTGGAGAGCCACCGATGGTGCTAGTGGTTGAT
This sequence comes from Pinus albicaulis, assembly GCA_034641835.2. Classification (NCBI taxonomy): domain Eukaryota; kingdom Viridiplantae; phylum Streptophyta; class Pinopsida; order Pinales; family Pinaceae; genus Pinus; species Pinus albicaulis. Next base: position 660,546,386 of record CM076577.1, read on the forward strand.
GCGTCGTTCCACTTTGGCAATAAGCCAAATCCTTTCTTTGATTTGATAATAATTTGGCTTTAAGTGGAAGCCCAGGTATTTCAATCCATCTCCAATGTTGTTGTGTACATAAGGAAAGTAAGCCAAAGCTCTGCCAATTTCTTGCGCAGAACAATTAGCCATGATAATAGTGGATTTGCTGTTATTAGGGGCCATTCCTGTCGCTTTACAGAACCTTTGAAGAATTATTTCAAATTGTAATGAGTACTAACAGGAGCCATCCAGAAAAATAAGTACATCATCAACAAATAATAGGTGAGTCAGGTGCAAAATATCATTAATATGAAGTCCATGAAGCTCCCCAGTAACTTTAGCCTTTTTAATGAGGATCGAGAGGCCCTCCATAACAATAACAAATAGTAGGGGGGAGAGTGGACGCCCTTGTCGCAATCCCCTCCCCGAATGAAAAAAATCTGATGCAGTGCCATTCAAGAGAATGCTGAAGGATGCATGGCTGATACAACCCATAATCCAGTCAATGAATAAAGGGGGAAATCCAGTTTGAATAAGAATGAGATGGAGATAGTTCCAATTGAAATGATCAAAAAATTTTGCAATATCTATTTTCAGGATGGTACACTTGAGGTTCTTGGTCTTGATAGAGTGCATGGCTTCTTGAGAGGTGCCAATGGCTTCATGGATCTGCCTATGGTGGAGAAAGGAAAATTGTTCTTTGGCGATGTGGGCAGATAAGATGGGCTTTATGCGGTTTGCAATAATATTGGAGATAATCTTGTAGATATAGTTGCATAGAGAAATGGGTCGGTAGTCATGAAAAGAGGTTGGGTGATAAATTTTAGGAATAAGCGCAATAAATGTAGAATTTAAGCCGTCATAGATCCTGCCAAGTTTTCTGCTATCTTCAATGGTGAGGAGGAGGTCTCTACTAATTAACTCAAAAAAATGTATGTAGAATTCAATAGGCCAACCATCTGGTCCAGGAATTTTATCCTTTTTGAACCATTTGAGGACACCTTCAATATCCCCCATGGTAACCGGTGCATTGAGTTCCTCCTCCTGTTCCTGATCCACATACATGTTGAAAGATCTGCCAATGTTCATGATCTCCGACAGGTCATACTGGAGTGGGGCTCTATACTGTCTGGAAAAGTACTGAATACCCATATCCAGGAGTTGTGGGTAGGTTCGAGCCACAAAACCATTTTGGTCCGATAATTCCCAAATGGTGTTGTTAATCCGTCATCCATTTGCTTGTTGTTGAAAAAATTTAGTGTTCTCGTCACCGGCATGTAGCCAAATAGCACGAGTTTTTAATCTCCAGTCCTCTTATTTTTGGCAAAGTAGCTTAGATCTGGTGGCTTTGAGTGTGATGAGATGATCCTTGGTAGCTGCAGAGTAGTACCCCAGTAGATCATAATCATTTAGTTGAGATATTTCCAGCTCAATCATACCCAACTCCTCTTCTTCCAACCTCTTTTTATTTTTGGCCCATTTGATTGTCATGGCCTTAATCCGAGAGAGGTTATCGTTTATAACCTTGGCCGGTTCCTGGTCAGGTTGTTGATGATAATGTTGCCACTCCTGAGTCACCAAGTTGTGGTAATCCTGTTCTAGGAGCCATCTAGAGTTAAACTTGAAGGGAGGGCGAGCTCGTAGGGAGCCAACCACAAATTCCAAGTAAATAGGTGAATGATCAGATATACCACCTTTACCAACCCATTGCCTGGTTTTATCCATTTGAATATGTAGTTGCTGTTTAATACGGAACCTGTCGAGCCTTCGAGCCAAAGCCACATCACCCGTATGTCTGTTCCGCTAAGTGGGTTGAAGCTTGGGCAGATGAAGGTCAATGAGGTCAGCCGATTCCAATAGAGAGGCAAAATATTTAGATTGCGGGTCTGGGACAAAATGAGCACCCCAGGATTCAAATATGCCCATTGAGAAATTTAGATCACTGCCCATAATGATATGAGGTTCATTAAGAATCGAACTACGCATTAGAGAGTTCCAGAACACTTCTCTATTAGCGCAAGGCCCATAAACATTGACCAATGTAATAGGGAGTGCTAGTTCCCCAAATTGGATCTCCATGTCAATAGCACCTTTTCTGCCCTAGCAGCTGATCATCCGGGTAGTGCATTTGTTAATGCCCAGCGCACAACCATTGGATCTTCCCTGCGCATCCAGACTAGTGAAAGTCCAATTGGGCAAAATCGAAGAAAGGATAGAGAGAATTGATGTACCCTCCCCCAAAGTCTCTTGGAGGAAGAGTGCATCAATAGGAGATGTAAGGAGAAGATCCTTCAGTGCCAGTATTTTAACGGGGTTGGCGAGACCCCTGTAGTTAAAGGTGAGGAAAATCATTGGGATACCCTGCATTTGGGTTTTCTTGCTCTAAGAACCCTGTAGATGGAGGATTGAGTGCCCGGTTCCACCTCCAAATTTTCCCTTTTGATAGCCTTTGCCAACTCCGATGGTCTGCCTCGTGCCTTAGTGGGATTAGTGTTCGGTCTCGAGCTAATGCCAAGAGTAATTAAGGGGGTCAAATGAGATATAGATCGGAGGAAATAAGAGTGTCTAGAGGAGGATGAGTCAGTGGAAGGGTAAGAGGTATTACAAGACCGATTCACAGAGGTATGGGGAATGGTGGGCAGGATGGATGGGGGGGCAGATACAATGGTACAACTAAGGGAGGGATAGATATGCTCAGATTGCATTGTAGAAGAAGACGAAAAAGGAGTAATCAAAACATACACGGAGACAGGGTTAAGAGAGGTACCCGGCATCGTGGAGGATCGGATCGGAGGGGAAGGCGCTGACGCAAGATGAGTCCTAGCCTGAGTAACCGACCAGTTTGGGAACACCAACGCAACGTGCATCTCCGCATCATCGAGTGGCACCTCCTCAGTCTGCACCTTGGGAGTAATAGGGTCCGTTTGTGTAGCATCATGAGATACCTTCTTTTTGCACGGGATAGCAGCTCTCATGAGTGGGCATTATTTATACAGGTGCCCCACCTCGTGACATTTCCTACATCTGAACGAGACACCCTCATAGTCTAGCATCTGTTGCCACATCATGCCTTCAAAGAACATGTTGTAATTATCATGCAATCTGTCGCGAGTGTCAAGAAAAATAAGGATGCAAGCCACAACCTTATTTCCAGTAACCAGATAGGATTTATCATGGTCCAAGTAATGACCAAAATACTCCCCAATATTACGCAGGGTAGTATCATTCTAGAACTGAACTAGTAGTCTAGGTAGGCACATCCATATGCTTCCAGCTCCAACATTTTCCTTATTTGGATAAAAAATTGGAGACCATATTTTTAGTAGTACCAGGTGCATTTCAATATGCCAATACTGGTTGAGAACCCAGTCGACCTGAGTCGGTGTTTCGGGGAAAATCACCCTCGAGGTTTGTTGGGTTTAAACCTCCACAGAGCAGGGCATGCTACTTAAGAAGGACTCACACAACCATACATGTTCATGAAAAACTAAATAGAGTAGATCGAGGAAGTTACCCGTAGGTCCTACGGTTGAAGCAGATCCCGCGGGGTCCAAACCCCCAGCAACCGTCCTTCTTTCTTAACCTGAAAGACAAGAAGAAACAAGCACGAAGAACTAGTTGTACAACATATATATACTCTAAATGTTAGTGAAATCCATAAGAAACATTAGATAAACCATCATAAATGCTTAAATAACAATATTCTCATATATGCAAGTGGACACTAACACGTATATTTCGGGAACAAGATGGTACTTCTGTATTATAAATAGCATGTACAGAAATAATGAGTGGAGAGATCACCTGAATCCTTCCACGATCTTCGAGCAGACCGTCGTCTGGATCCATCCCACCCTTTCCTCGCTAAGATTCCTTCCGAACTGGTGCATACGAGATGACATATAAAGAGATGAGCATCTCTAGGAAACAAGGGTTTCTTGTAATGAACTGGGAAGTGCAGGAGGCACGGGAATTCAGACTTGGATAGGGAATACCAACAGAGTATAATATCAATAATTTCTCTCTCTCCCTTAGGCCATATACATGAGGGGCTTTTATACTCCCTCAAAGTAGTTTCAACAGTTGGAAACAGTTGGCCACGTGCTGGGGTGGTTGAACTACCAGAGTAACCATCAACCCAGCCCGAAAATAGGGATTTTTTATATATTTTTTAATGATTTTAATGGCATACATGGGAAAGTACGTATGGACTCGCGTATACACGTGGAAAATTCTGGGCATAACCGCGTATGGGGATTTTTACACTGTTTTTTAGTGAATTTGTCCAAGTCTGTAGGAATGGGTGCCCAAAGCCATAAAAGCAATCATGAATCATATGAAGGTGAGAAATGATGCTATAATAGATGCCCCCTAATATATGAGGTCAGAAGGGGTACATGATGGCCAAAATGTAGTATGCACATAGAAAGAACTTCGCAAGGACAAGAGAGGACTTCACCAGATTTCAGCCTGCCAAAAACCAATGAAAGAAAATAGAGAGTCAACTCATGCTGAGGCGGGCATACCCATGCTCAGTCAAAAATACATCATATAAAAATTACTGAATAGATCCAGCATGTATACAAGTATAGCTGAACTGAAAGTACACAATGAATCATCTGAGCATGGCCCGGAAGTATAAGTCTGAATCAATGTCCAAGTATCACATATAAAAAGCTGATCAAGGATGCTGCAACTGGATGTCTGATCATATAAGCAACTGAATCTCCAAGTACCGAATCATAAGAGGTGGAAAAAACGGTACAATCACGCAACTCGGGAGCCAACATATAGGATGCTGCTGTACTGAACTGCAACATATAAGGGTGGACGACATCACTGGCAGAAACTGAATGGACTGTCAAAAGTGAACCGAGAGATGCTGATGCAACCCGAGGTCTTCATCGATCACTATGGCACAATTCTACACAATGGGAATAAATGAGCTAAATTCGACCATGTGAGAAATCGTTGGATTACCGGTCAATGATGTATATCGTTAACCAACGCGAGACAACCCACCAATAATGAAAATGAGCGTTAAGATGCCCCAGTACAATCTAACAAGTGTGAATGAATGAGTTGAAGTCGAACACTTGAAAGAATCTACCAATCAGGAGGCAATGATGAATCCCCACTATCGATAGCGAAGAGTCTGACACTGATGACTGCAAACCTTAAGGTACTGACAAAAAGACTCTAGACCTTATTCCCAGAGCAATGAGTCGGAGTCGATGGGAAAATATCTGCTGGAAGGAAGGCATTAAGGCATCCCACATCAGTCCAGCGCGAGTGTAACCCGCAGGCCAAGATTTGTAAGGAATCAGACGAAGTAGTGTGATGGAACCAAAACCGAAGTACGTTTCTGACATGCACAAGATGAAGCTAGCGCACGGAAGAAACCCTTTGAACCAACCAATAATGAAAGCTGACACAGAGGCGAGAAATCCACCGATAGGGTCAAATGGAAATCAAGGTACTGCACGAATCCCAAGTGTGATAATGTATGTTGACGTCAAACACAGGGGAAACCACTCAGTCAAAGACCCATAATGATGATCAAATGCTGAGCACAAGGTCACCTATCAATGATGGAAATAGGGCCAGGGTGCAGCTCTAGGTTTGCTCTCAGAGCAATGTGTCGTAGTCGATAAGAGACAAACCCGCCGGCAAGAAGTCAATGGGGACCTTCTCAAACCAGCACGAGCAGAAGACCAAAACATCTGATGTGATAGAACAAGATACTGACAAGACCGGGAAGGCCGACTGAATAATGAGTCAAGAGACATCGCAGAATGGCCGACTCTGGTTAGACTTCCCTTGAACAAAAACACGACTCATGATGACCATGGCAGTAAAAAAGTGACACTGTATAAGTCTGTTATGCAGGAGGCAGAACAAACTCTCCATATGATTGGAAGAGATAACCAACCGGGGGAGGACTGGCAAGTGAAACATGGTAAAGGCTGAACCTAGGTCAAAAAACTAAAACCATCCCAAATGTAGGAAATATATATAAGTATATGTGCTTTGTTCAAGGGCGACAAACTGACTCTGTACTGCCATCAAAACAACGAAGATACATCCTGTTCCTGATCTTTTTGTTATATTTGATTTTTTTGTATTTTTCATATAATAAGCCTGAAAAAGAATAAAAGAATGCTATGGTACAATGGATAGAACGAGTATCAAAAAATTAGATGCACTAGTTCTTGGGATTGGAACAATCCTATGCTCAATGCAAGGTGGCGGAAACTGGTAAGCGATACTCAAAGGAACGTTCCATCCATGGGTAAAAGGGTGTCAAGTCGCGATAGCTAAGTGTATGCAATGGTTAACTTGTACAGAGAGTCAAGGTCAAAAGTTGGCTTAAACATCGAGTCCAAATGAAGCCGGCTAAAGGCCAGAATAAACAAGCAGCCAATATGCAATGCAGTAATACAACTTAATGACACCAGGGAGCCTCTAGGGTAATAGCCAGAAAAATGATAGTGAGGAAGAAGAAGAATGAAGCGTCAACACATAAGTCATGGCGGGACTAAAGAGGACTCCCGAGCCTACATAAAACGCAGCATGGGCAACAAGTGATAGCGAGGAACTAACTAGGAAGCCCATGTAAAGGAAGGCTCTACCACCAAGTCATGATTAAATAATCGGCGAGTGAAATGGGTGTAATACTCATGACCTGATGGGATTGACCCTATGGCAAGTGATCAGTATGGAGGCTAGTATGCAAGATGTAGCGGAAAGTGATTTCCCTAACCTATATGCTAGTGAAGATCATATACCTGCCGTGACGAGTCGGTAATCATGGATCAAAAACTGGGAAAAATCTCAAAATCATCAAAATGTACCTGAAAACATACCAAACTGGGCACTTCCAAGCATCCGGGTTATGCAGCTTAAGATAGATCGGAAAAAATAAGCATAACAAATTTTTGTGAAAATTTTCAACTTTTTAGCCATAAATAGACAAATTACCTCATATTTGGTTCATTATTGCATTGCTGATTTGGAAAAAAGTGCTATGGAGCAAAAAACTTATTTCGTCAAATCAGGAACAACCGACCGTCGAATCGCACCGAATTTGTCAGGTAGGCTCCTCAATCATCCTTGCAAATCATTTTGTCCGTTTAGAAATTAAAATTTAGTGATTTTCACCATTAAAACCCTTGCTAAAAAACACAGACTTGCGCATACGCGGGTTTGTAATGGGAAAGTCGCATATACACGCGACTGTGCATAGAAAAAGTCACGTATGCGCAGGCCCGAATCAAAAAATGCGTGGCTAATGCAGGATTTATTGAATTTTGACCGGATGACAATCTCATGGAGAGAGCGTGAACACAGTGCAATTGATCAAGAGGTCATGCAAGATCGAGCATCGCAAAATATTCTTCGAAATTGCGGATTGTTCAAATTTTTCAAAATGCCAAAAATGAAAAGCAATGTACGGTTGCTAGAAATGCTCGTCAATTATTGGGAACCAGACCAAGATTGCTTCTTTATAGATCAGATGCCAATACGCATTGAAGTGGAAGACATATATTTTATCACTGGACTCTCCCAGAGGGGAGAACCAGTAGACTTGCACGGGAAGCCCCTGGGAGGGCTAACCGTGGAAGATTATGTCCACGTGTATTGCGTAGAGGGTTCCAAGAAATTTGGAACTCAGATTGCAATTAAAGATTTACAGGATTTGCACATGAAAATCCTCCTTTTCACCATTGGCAGAGTGGCAAGATCTGCCTCCCTACATCAGGCGTCCAGGACGCAAATGAGCATAGCAGTAGAATGATTGACTCATGTGTATGATTGGTGCACAGCCCTATTACTGAACATGAAGCAATAGTTGACCTCAATTTTCCAAGTAAAGACCAAACACTTTGGATACGGTACTATTTTGATGACATTCTTCTTTGAGAAGATACCATCATCGAGACCCAAAGCTATCTCTACCATCATTAGCCCGAGGGACCCAAGAATTTCCCGTTGGGCGGACATGATGAAGAGATTAGGGGGAAGTGAAGTTCCCCGGACCACTTGGGACGATGAGTTATTCCTTTGGTGGGGAGAACAAATCATCGCTGTGGATGACTATCCCTATGCCGGGATGGAATTTCGTGGAGATCCAGATCTTGTTCTTCCACCAGGCACAGCATGGGGCACAATCGGTAAGTTTGAAATTTTTTTTGACTTATATAATTTTTTGGATTTTTTCAAATATATATGAAAAAATGAAAACAAACATGCTTTTTGATTGGATTCATAATGACTGACAATATAAACATGATCATGATACAGATATTGGACCAGTTCGACCTGAGGGTTTCCCGCGCCACAAGCGTCGCAGGGGCGAAGCAGATACAGTGGATTCGGACAGGACCCTCTAGGCTGTGCAGAGGAACTTGGAGGGGTTAACCCGCCAAATACCTATGGCTGCCGTGGAAGACCTGCCGGAAGCCATCCAGAGACGGGTGGTAGGAGTGCCCTGAGACTGGGTACGATTATTTCGCCGAGTTTCCACCGTGGTCACGTTCTATAGGAACACGACTTCTGGGCAGGGACCTTAGGAGTAGATAGATATTATGTATTAGATGACTGTATATTTTGAGACTGAACATGATCGGGGCATAAGCCCAAGTTTTGTATGACCTTATGGATCCAAATTTTGTAAAGTTTTTTGAACACTCTGATGATATATATACAACGATATTTGATGTGATGTGATAAATGTATCAAAATGTATGATGTTTTTGATGATTAAATTTTATTGTATGGAATGATTAATATGCCAATCAATTGCTTGATTAGCTAATGAGTTTGCCAACCAATTGTCAGCTCGAGGAATATGAATGAAAGTTAAAAATTGAAATGATCTTTGTAACAAACGTACCCTCAAGAAAAATCGTAATTAAAATGGATCTCGAACCCGATAAGTATTGTTCAACTGTGACACCAACAGCTGAGAGTCCAAGAAAACTACCAACGAATCAACACCCAAAGATATTGCCTCTGAGAGTAGATAAAAAACCGCAGTGTATTCTGCTATATTATTGGAAGCAGGACAAATGTAGACCCCTCTTGATACTAACAGCTGACCGGAAGGATAATGAAGCACCCAAGCCGCGGAAGCTAAGTTCCGGGTGTGTCTACTAGCACCATCGGCGAAACCAAAATGACTCATGACATCCGACACAACCTGCCAAAGCAGATAAAAAACATCACCAACTCATCAAAGATCGAAAATCAACCAGATATGTAAAAAGAAAAAACTACTATATACAAAAGCAACATGCCAGGCCAAAGCCTAGGCATAATACTTCTTCAAATAGATCCCATTTCGGTGCTCCGGCAACTCGTTCCCTTCGAAATCAACCAAGGTATACGCTCCTTTCTTAAGGACTTTTTTAACGATAAAGGGGCCATACCACATAGACTTAAACTTTCCTGCCCCCAGGGCATCTTTTTCTTGGGCATAGACCAAAACAAGGTCACCTTCCGAAAAAACCCTGGGTTTGACCGCCTTATCGTACTGAACTTTAACTCGGTTTTTATGCGCTTGATTCATCATGGCGGCATCCCGACGCTGCTCATCGAGATGTCCCCAGTGGAGTCGCCAGTTCTGTTTCGGGGAAAATCACCCTAGAGGTTTGTTGGGATTAAACCTCCATAGAGTAGGGCATGCTACTTAAGAAGGGCTCACACAACCATACATGTTCATGAAAAAAATAAATAGAGTAGATCGAGGAAGTTACCCGTAGGTCCTACGGTTGAAGCAGATTCCGTGGGGTCCAAACCCCCAGCAACCCTTCTTCCTTCTTAACCTGAAAGACAAGAAGAAACAAGCACAAAGAACTGGTTGTACAGCATATATCTACTCTAAATGTTAGTGAAATCCATATGAAACATTAAATAAACCATAATAAATGCTTAAATAACAATATTCTCATTTATGCAAGTGGACACTAACACGTATATTTCGGGAACAAGATGGTACTTCTGTATTATAAATAGCATGTACAGAAATAACGAGTGGAGAGATCACCTGAATCCTTCCACGATCTTCGAGCAGACCGTCGTCCGGATCTGTCCTACCCTTTCCTCGCTAAGATTCCTTCCGAACTGGTGCATACGAGATGACATATAAAGAGATGAGCATATCCAGGAAACAAGGGTTTCCTGTAATGAACTGGGAAGTGCAGGAGGCATGGGAATTCAGACTTGGATAGGGAATACCAACAGAGTATAATATCAATAATTTCTCTCTCTCCCTTAGGCCATATACATGAGGGGCTTTTATACTCCCTCAAAGTAGTTTCAACAGTTGGAAACAGTTGGCCACGTGCTGGGGTGGTTGAACTACCAGAGTAACCATCAACCTAGCCCGAAAATAGGGATTTTTTTATATATTTTTTAATGATTTTAATGGCATACGCAGGAAAGTATGTATGGACTCGTGTATACACGCGGAAAAGTCTGGGCATAATCGCGTATGGGGATTTTTACACTGTTTTTTAGTGAATTTGTCCAAGTCTGTAGGAATGGGTGCCCAAAGCCATAAAAGCAATCATGAATCATATGAAGGTGAGAAATGATGCTATAACAGTCGGTTGAGAAAAGGAGAGAGTAAACCAACCCCTGGTAAGTAGTGATACATTCGGGAGAGTCTCCAGCACCCCACCCCAAATATCTACTGTACAGTGCTTGAGTCACGCGGTGGTATACTTGTGGCCCCAGACCTTTCCAACTAACATTGTGGCCGCAGTTTTTTCAAGATCCTCCATGCCCTTGTCGTGCCAAAAGTTTGAATTTCTGTTGTGTTTGTTCTTTGTTGGGCGTTGCTTCCTCAGCTTGTGCGTAGTATCTAGGGCAGGTTCAGGATCCCCAAAATCCTCTGATTTAGATGTTGCAATGAAAGGGTCCCCAGCCTATGCGTCTACTGGTATGTTAACAAATACCCCAGAGGTAGATATCGGAGCACTCCCCGCAACAGAGGATGGAGGCACAAATTCACCGATGTTAAGTTGTTCAAAATTTTGTGTTTCCATGCCTGTGAATGTCAATACATCTTCCACGAAAGGCGTTGAGTTCACCAAATCCACCTCGGGGTTGTAGGGTGAAACCGGCGACTGAAACCCCCATAAACTGTTGAAAGTGGGCGACAGGGCAGTGAAAATAAGGGGTTCCAGTTCCTCACCAATAGATGATGAACAACATGCCGTAGTGACCGGTGGAGTGCTTATATGTTCTAGATTAATTGGTGTGGGGACCATATCAATCATCTCCTCGCCCCCCTCCTTGTCGTTATGCCCCCAAATGTCAACTCTCGCCAAAAGGTCATCCGAATAGTCTACCTCCTCCTCGTAAGTGCTCATCCTGTCCTTGAATGGGTGAACAGAGTCCGATACAGGTCTAAGGAGGCCCCAGAAGCTAACTGACATAAAGAAATAATACTAATCCCACTGTAGGGGCCCGCCTGAGTCCAAACCAGATACCAATAAGTTGTAAGAGATAAAATATGCAACTTCAGTGCATCCTCTATTGCCACAGGTGCACAGGTGCCTCGGTAGTGAATGGTGAAACTCTCGAAGTTAGAAAAAATGTCAAAATAATGCGTTGTGTGGGTAGCTCAATACGAGCTGACCGCCATAAAATCTTGGGATAGGTTCACAGCCGAAACGCTAGCGAACATGCCACTGCTGAGGAGAGTTCAAAGTATGCAAACTAACCGTCCCATGTCGCCTTCATGAACCAGAGATAAAACACAGCCACCACCGCTAGGGTTTCTCTTCACCAGTGCGACTATCATTTTGATAATTGACTTGATGAAAGAGATCAACCTCTTCAACAAAATTATTTAAAGGAGGTTGAACATTTTGATTATCAACATTCCTCCTTGGGCACTGTAAAATTTGTTGAGGCTGAAAAGGTCTTCTAAAGGGAGCTTGGTTTCTATTGGCTTCATTTTGATTGGCTCTAGCAGCTGGTTTGTTTTCTAACTCCATTTTTTCCATATTAGAGGCAAGTTCCTTGATCAAATTGGACATTTGATCAATATTTTCTTTTGCTATAAGAGTTTTAGAGGAAGAAGGTTTTTCTTCTTTCATTTTCTTTTTATATTTTGTTGCTTTCTCTTCATTTTCAATTTATTTGAAGCCATAAGATTAGACTGCACTCCAATCACAACCTCTTGCATATCCATAAATGTCTGTGCTTTCTCAGCCCTTAACCATAAAGAAAACTCAAAATATAAAACATTGGCAAAAGTTATCATAGTTGTAGTCTCAGGAGGCTTAATTTCTTTAGGAATTTTTCAATAAATTTTATTAAACCTCTTTGTAAAATCAGCCAATGAATCATCTGTCTTATTTTTGAGAGTTCTAAACTGTGTAAGGTAGTACACATAGTCTTTCCTATCACCCCATTGTTTCACAACTACTTCCTCCAATTAATCTATTCCTGTTATTGAGTTTGGTGGAAAACTTCTAAACCATTTATGAGCTTCTCCATCCAAGATCTGAAAAAATAGTCTTGACCAGACATATTCATGTTCAATGTTCTGGTTATCAACATAACTCTAGAAAGCAACCAAATGTTCCTCCACAAAAACCCCCTCTCCCTCCCCGGTGTATTTTGGAATATATTTCAGGTAATCCCCTTGAGGAAGAGGATGCAAAGGATGAGGAAGAGCAAGTGGTGCATATATTGCAACCACTATCTGCTGCATCCTTGTAAGGGAAGGCTAAGCCATGGTTTTGAGATGTATAGTTGATGGATGACTGGTTGATGTAGATTTTTGAAAATTAGGAATTACAATTTGTGCATTTTGAATCTGATTTGGGACAACATAAAATTGGAAATATTTTGTTGATTCTTCAAGTTTTGGGACTGAAAATAGTGGATTTTCAAAGAGATGAACAAAGGAGGTCTTGAATTGACCTTCTACAGAAGAATCAAATTCAAATGTTGTCTCTTGAGGAGATGAGGTAAATTCAACTTTATTTTTTTGAGCTAGAAAGTAAGATAAATTGAAAGTGAGGCCTTCAGGAACACTCCCTTCTAGTGGATGAGAAGAGGATGACACAACAGCTAGATTTCGAGACAAAGGAAAATAATCTTGTCCGGGGGTAATAAAAGACTGATATTCAGGACGAGTTTTAAGGAAATTTAGAATGGTTTTAAAATAGTCTTTAGTCAAAACACCCCTATCAAGAAAAGGTGCAATTGCCAATACTTGTTCTAATTCCCCTTCTATTAGCACAAATTCTTTTGATTCGTTATTGACACTTAAAACCTACGTTTTTTCCTCTTTGATTGAAATAGTACTTATCTCAGATTTACTAAATGATGAATGAGAAAAACTTTCAGCGGAGCCTAGGTTAACATCATCTACTTTATTTTCTAGGGAAGTAGTTTCAACTTAAGATTTTTCAGCATAATATTTTGAAACTAAAATTTCTTTTGATTCTAAAGTAGATGAAGGTACCTTTTGCTTCAGAATGTACTTTTTATGTACCTTCTTCACTAACTGAAATGTGGCTTCTACTGATATTTGTTTTCCTTTTGCATATTTAATGATTTTATCTGGGTCAACAACTGGAGTCACAATAGGTGATCTCTGATTTCTCCTTATAGTAGGAGGTCTTGAAACCCCTGTTCCTCTTTGTGGAGTCACCAGGCGAACCAATTTGTAGTATTATTCAAGTCACCAATTCTTGTTCACCATCAAGAATTGGTTATGAGAAATTCAAAATAAGAGACTTGGGAGAATACTTCGTTTCAATGCCTTCGTCTCCCGGCGGACGCACCAAAAGATGTTAGCGCTAGAATCAACACTTGGATTGCTTCAAGTGTGTTATCACTCATAAAATGTGAAAAATTACTTGACATGGTCATACAATTCATTTATCAAAGGTATCCTTAAGCCTTTCAAGTTGGTATAGGAAAATTTCATTTTTTACATGTTTAACCTATCCTAAGGTTCAAGGCCACCTCCATTTAGGTCATGTCATGTCCCATTAGTCATCATGAGGTGTTAATTTTCATTTCCCAAGAATTTAAATTTAAAAAGGACACTTAAGCCAATTTTACAACTTTTTGTAGCATTTTATACAACGAAATAGCAATTTTCGCTACGAAATTGCCTAATAGTTTCGCAGCGAAACTGCCAGAGGTTAAGCTAATCACGCTACGAAAAATTGTTTTCTTGTCTGTCTTGTCAAAATCGATGTGAAGTGTCAGTTCATGATTGGAGGAGTTAGGGTGGAGGTAATTCGAGTTCGTTAGGGTTAATTCAAAGGTACAAATCCATGTCTAAGGTCATCATTACCCTTTTTAGCATGCATGATTTTTGGAGAGATGCTTCATCGAACCAGGCAGGTTGCTGGTAGATTCAAAGGTTGTAGGGGTCATCAAGCAAGCGAGGCTGAGAAGATATAAAGCACCCATGGCTGTAAGGAATAAAACAAACAAAGGTGGTCATTTCCACAGGTATGAGCCCATGGACATGAATTTTCTCAATGAAGATCCAATTACCATGGAGGTATTTAGAAGAACAAGTTACTTGCAATTCTGTCAAAGGATGCAAGGTTGTCATCTACAAGTTTCAAAGGATTTTGCGAATAGTTTTACACGAACAACTTCAAAGGTGGGAATGCTAAACCTCATAGTGACACCAGACAACATTTCAACAACAATAGGAATCCCTAGAGGAGGGGAACAATGGTTTAAAGGAATCAAGTTCACAATGCAGGATTGAAAATAGTTCATCAAACCAGATCATAGTGAAAATGATCTTACAAATGCTATCCCTAGGAGTTTCATGAAGGAAAACTATTCAAAGCCATTGATGATCATTTAGAAGTATTTTACCCGTGAAGGAAGGTTTCAAAAGGTCTACTCCTACCACCTTAGGCTTCTTCTCCATTTTGTGGGTAAGAGGTCACTTGACTTGCCATTTTATTTATATAGAACTCTAGGTAAAATGTCAGATAAGGTTCAAGTTAAAATAGAAGGAAATGAAACTTCTCTCTTTCACCATGGTTTGATTAACTTGTTGGTGTTAGAGGAGTTGAAGAGACTAGAAAAAGATTGGACTTCCTTTCTGTTCATGAGTGGTTTTGAAGTTGATGCTGTCACTCCTAAAAGAGATTCCAAACCTAGAAATATTTCATCACCAACATTGGCAGAGGAAGTTGAAGAAGGGAATAAATCATCCCCATCAGAACCAGTGAGCATGGAGATAGAGCCTTTGTAGAAGATTGACAAACCTAAAACATCACCTACAAAACAAAAGAAAATAGTGAGCAAACAAGGCAGCAAGAGAGTTACTAGGAGCTAAACAATGGTTAAGGGTAACTTAGAGTACATCTTGCATGCAATTGACATTGAAGAAACTCTCATTTTCCAAGCTGAAGACATTGAAGATGGAGGAAGAAAGATAAAGAAAGGTAAGACAACTAAAAAGTTAGAGTTTGCAGGTGATGATGCTGGTTTGATGTTTCAACCTAGAAAGCCAATGACCAGACATGCAAGAAAGGTCATGGAAAGCAGAAAAGAGACTCAGAAGGTCAGTGAAATTTCTCAGCCACCAAGCATCATAGATCTCTCTTCACCTAAAAAAGAAGAGCTGGTTATCAAACAAAAGAAGGGTAAAGAGAAAATTAGTGAAAAATCAGAAATTGAAACCCTTAAGGAGAAGTTAAAGGAGGAAGGTAAGGATATATTAGTCTTGAAGCAAGAAGAAAAAAATCATAGAGCTGAGAAGGTTCAATTTGAACAAATGAGGAAAATCTCGGAAGATCAAGTCACAAGTGTCTCAAAGACATTGGATAATATAGAAAGGTTGAGAAAGCGGACTCAGCCACTAAGGGGATAAGTCAAACACATAAAAAAGATAAACGTACACCTGCAATCCAAGAACAGGGCATTAAAGGACAAAGTGCAAGATCTTGAAGAGCAGTTGGATCCGATTCATGAGGAGTTGGAAAAGAAAGGTTTGAAAATGACTGTGGTAGAAGAGCCCATTAGCTAATTGATTGTAAATGAGGAAGAAACACCACAGGAGTAATAATTTGAGATGGAATATTCCTTAGGAGGTTCATTACATGCAGAAAACCCAAATTTTGCAGCTGGAGGTCAGTTTTTGAAGATAGTTTTGAAAGGAGAAATTTTTGGTTTTTTACACAGTTTCATAGAGTACCTCAGGCTTGAAGCCAGAAATACACTACGAAAAAACTTGTAGGTGAATTTTTGCATTTAAAGTTAGTTTTTTCATGTTTTAAGGAGAGGGATCCATGATTGTAAGGTGTTATGACGTGATGAAGATGATGGAATAAAAAAGAGGTGAAGAAGACAGATGGAAAAACCATTTTCCCACGCTACTAAAACTCACTACAAAACTGTCATGTTTTCTTGGCGAGCAATTGTTGAAGGATTTTGAGCCTCTTAAAAGCATTTTTTTCCAGCCGGAGACTTCCAGCATGTCAGAGGACCTTATTAGCAGATATTTATGACTCAAAGGGAGTGCCATGAAGCTAGGTCATCAGTCAAAACAACGTTGAAGTTGAAGGTCATCCATTCCTAAAAGTCAGGGTTATGTTCCACAAATCTAGGGGTGCTTTAAATATGTAAAGTGGTGGTGAACTTGGTTATGTGTCCTTTTAGCATGTGATATTCATTTTGTAACCATCATGTAACTGTTTCACAAGATAAGATAGAGGAATATAATAAATAGGAGATAGAGTCCTATTAGGAGTTGGTTTCTTTAAAAGGTAGCTTTTAGCTTTCTGTTGTAAGTTATTTATTTCAGTTATGAAAGGTGTCATAGGAGAATTTGAGGATATAGCCATCAAGCAGATCATCCATATTGTAAATAATGTCTATTTATAGGAAAATCATTGAAAAAGCAAGGGGTTGGAGAACATTTGCACCAAATTGTTGCTTGTATGTTTTTGACCATTATCAGTAATACAAAGTGACCTTCTTCTTTCCAGACCTAAGATTCTCATGAGGTTTTAGATATCTTATTGATATTTATCTTATGTTTTATCACTTGCAGTAGATTTCATCTCTAATTAATTAGAATCATAATATTATGCTCTGACTTCCTTTAGTGGTGAAATGACTGTGTTTTCCTATGTTGTGAGTGTGAGTTGCCTCTGTTAAAAGCCTCTATCTGCCTCAGCTTCCATGTGAAGAACCACTGTCACTGAAACTACTGATTGTTGACTCCATAAGCCCAATGGTAGCAAGCCGGAATTTTTCAACCTGAAATTATACAAAACAAGTTACAATTTCTATAGAGTTAGCCATATAGTACTATCATTAAGGCTGAAACTACCTTGGTGACTCCATTTCAAAAATTCATGCGTAAAGGTGGCTTCGAGAAGGAGATACATGAGGAGAAATCCAGATCCTAACCCAGTTGCTATAGTGGATAATCCAAACACAATTTCTAGAGGCATTTAAGAAAACTATTCAAAATTGGTTTCTCTTTCACATTCAAGAGCTTTGTCCTCTGAAGTTTTAAGAACTCCCGAAGATAAAAAGTTTGATGATAAAATTCAGGAAGTCTTGTTTAGGTTTGAAAATGAAGATGAATTGACTGAGATTGTTTTAGACCTTCAAAGAAGAGGTATTGATACGTTAGCCTTAGCGACCAAAAAAGATAAAGAAGAATTCTGGGGGGAAGTCACATACGAGTTATTGTTAGAGAGGGAATCTTTGGATAAGTTGAAGGAATTAGACCCATTTGATATCTTTCTTAGAAGAAAATATAGTTTTCCTTTACCTGACACCACCTTCTAATAGTTCTTCTACTACTACTGTTCCTACAAATACTACAGTCCCTGTTATCATGGCTGGAAATGTTCGACCTCCACCTACTGCTGCACCTGCTATATATGCCCCTCTTGTTCTCCTCGCTGTCCTTAATGCCCTTCCAAGAAAATATTCTGCTAGAATCAGAACTTGGGGAAGTGATGAAGAGATTACAACTGAAGAGCATGTAGACTAGTTTAATGAATTCATAGACAGGGGGGAGGTAGATCATGAGGATGTCAACATGAGGCTATTTTCCTAGAGTTTTACTGGTGAGGTCAGAAAGTGGTTCAAAGCCCTTGCTCCAGGAAGTTTGTAAATTGGAATTATTTTGAGGATAGCTTCTTGAGAAAGTGGGGAAGTAGAACAAACCCTGTGAAGGCCCTCACTGAGTACAATAGTTTGAAAAGACCTGTAGATGAAACTATCCAAATTTTTTCCAAAATATTTAACAAAGTTTATGACTCCATCCCTTCTGTTGTGGAGGTAAATCCCCTCTGCAGACAGAGGCGATCCCTACTAGCCCAGACTGGGTCTAGCAACAATCATTCACGCTATGGTGTAGGTTCCTAATTGCAAATAAACCAACTAGCGATGAAGGCTTACCTGGAATCCAACGCTGTTTCTTGTAGAAGAGGTAGCGCTACCGTTCCTTAGCTCAGGCAGATCACGATCCCCACGATCTCCGTGATAGGACACCTGCACAAGAGAGGAACAAAACAAACGAAAGCGTAAAATCCAGTAGATGCAACTATATGTCAGTCAGAAAGGACATAACTCATCATTATAAACAACAACAAGAGTGGAACCATAACCAATAGTCGCTTATTATTAATCAATCAAAGGAAGAATACAACCATAGTTTTGATGCTGAATTCTCCTTCGGAGGGTCGCCAATAGAACACGTCTCGAAAATCCTGTCAAGGATGGGACAAACCTCTCTCTTCGGATCTTGACAATAGTCTCCTTGCTTGGATTTGGCCTTAAGGTAATTATGGAGGCTCTTGCAGCATAAGGCTCTTGGGAATTTGGGAACTTGAAGACTTGAAGACTCAACCATTTAGCCCTTCAGCCCCTCATCAATGGATGAAGGCTATATTGATAGAGGAGAGGAGGAGGTTGGGATCCCTACAATAGTGGAAGGGAAGCCTTATCCTTTGGGAGGTTCCCCATATGGTGGAAACAAGAGGCCAAAGGAGGAAGGCCGTGGTTATTCAGTCGAAACCACTCCTGATGACTCATCCACAAAGTTGTTGTAATCGAAACTTCACCTCTTTTTTTAAAACAATTTCCAAAAGAAGATTGGTGCGGGTGCTTAATCGGGACAGAGTGCCAATTGGCACGGGCTCAGTGTTAATTTTCCTCATTGGCGTGAGTACATAACGGGCTACCAGCGCCAAGGAAAAAACATGTGTTTTTAGGGGTCTGCTCAGGAAATGATCAACAGAAGAAATGTTGTCCTCATGGAAAGGGATGCAATGATGGTATTTTCAAGGCATGACACTGCTTATTGGTCACAGAAACGACCCTCCAATGGGAGAGATGGGGATTGCAGGGACAATGACAAATTACTGTGTAACAGATGCCCCCTAAAGCATGAGGCCCGAAAGAGAGAGAGGGGTGAAATTATTTATGAGAACGTGTCCAACTAAAAACACCGTCGTCGAAAAACCTACGTAGAGAAATACAACTGATATCTCAAATACATGATATATGTGGTATGGGCGCAACCATCCATAACAGAGTATACAATAATCCAGATCCAAGGTATGGACACAACCATCCAGTGAGGATCGATAAATAGACTCAGGTATGGTCGCAGCCATCCAATCAGTGAGTCATGTAACTAATCATAAGAATCCAAAAAATCGCAGCCTGGATTATAACAGACAGAATCCAGGGTCTTGCGCTCCATCTCGACCCAAAAAAAAAGTACAAGTTCAAGCATGCGAATATGTGAGTTGAAGTCGAACATGCAAGAACATCGCCTGATTACCAGCCAATGATGAAAGCTGTTAACAGAAGCGAGAGGTACCACCATTAATGCCAATGGTCCTCAAGGTACTACAGGTACAATCTACGACATGTGAACAATGAGCTGACGTTGAACACCCGCAGAATCACTCGATCGGAGGCCAATGATGAAAACCTCACATCAAATGTGAAGAAATTGCCATTGAGGCATGCACGCTCCAAGGTACCAGAAGGGAGTCTCTAGATCAACTTCCTGGATAATGAGACGAAGTTGATAGGAAGTGACCTTGATCGAAGGTGGGCCATAATGTTTCCCACATCGTCGACACAAGACAGAGGAACATAATGTTTTTGTGAATCAGGATCAAATGAGAATTAGAGGGAGGTTGATACTTGCAGAGGTCAACTTCTCTTGAACATATAAATGGCACGATAGTGGACTTGGCAATATTTGACATCAAAAGATCAGAGTTCATGGTGACGAGGCAAAGAGAAAATGAGAGGTAAAAAAGGATCACCCAAACCCACGGAGGCAAGTGAAAAACGAGATAAGATGTCCCCAACCCGACATGAATGCATACAAGTGCCATGTTTAAGAGCGACATACTGCCGACACGACAACGATGCTGGTTCCATTTTTTTCCCCGCCATTTCTGGCGAGTACCTCTTTATTTTTACACAAGCTTGAAGAGGATACCATATGCTTGTCATATAAGTTCGTCCTTCGGAAAAATCCATCCTAGTACATTTAACGAGCCCTAGGAAGGAGAAACTCGAATACCGTCATGACGACTGAATCCAATGTCATAAGGGTTTAACGAGTCTGACAAAGGAAGAACTCGACGTATTTTCATGTTTAGAGAGTTTGAAAAGACAGCGGAAAAGTAAACTCCAAAGGTCCCTTTTCGTAAATAGTTTCTCAGACCCGAAAAAGTAGAAAACTTTGTCTGAGAAAACCTCCTAGTCACGATAGGCTAGGGTATTCCTTTTTCGTAAATAATCGATCCCAGGCCGAAAAAGGGGTAAACGTATACTGGGTAGATGTCGTTTCGTGGCCACTTTAACGAGATTGAAATGACAAGGGCCTCGGCAATCTTTTCATATTTAGAGAGTCAGAAAAGAGCTGAATGATGACTCCTCCTGAAGGAACAAGTGGTATTAAGGGTAGCACTGGTTCCGATAATGATGGAACTACTCTGAAGAAATAATGTTTAAGAGGCTGGCTAACAAGACCACTCATCGCAGCAGTTCCTCAAGAACGGGTAAAACAACCAATGAAGGCATATGATTGGCCAAGCAGATAATGACGATGGAGTGAGAAAACCAAGGTTCATCTGGCAAAAGCAGGCTGACAAAATGGCAATCATAAGAGGTAAAATGGGAAAGGTTTCATTTTTACACAAGCTTAAAATCAGGAAACTCTGCTTGAAGTTGGTTTCATTTTTACACAAGCTTGAAACAAAGAGAAACTATGCTTGAAACCGGTTTCATTTTTACACAAGCTTGAAACGGAAACAAACTATGCTTGAAAAAGTAAGCATGCCCCCAGCATGGTGACTCAATTCGAGGTACATGCCCCCCAAGCTTCAGTCCATATGAAAGGCAGATGGAGTGAAGGTTCAAGTTACGAGATCTAAGAAATACTCGATTGGGATTTTACGATATTTGATTAAAGACTCGAATTGAACAAGAACGTGTTTCATTATTTTAACGAGGTTGACACATTAAAAGAACTATCCTCAGGACACCTTGTTTCATGTTTTAAGGAGCTTGACACAAGAAAAAGAACTCTGATCTGACCACCTTGTTTCATTTTTTAAGGAGCTTGACACATGAAAGGAACCACACTTCGATGACCTTGTTTCATTTTTTAAGGAGCTTGACACAAGAAAACGAACTTTGCTCCGACAACCTTGTTTCGGTTTTTAGGGAGCTTGACACAAGACAAGGAACTCTGCTCCGACAACCTTGTTTCATTTTTTAAGGAGCTTGACACAAGACAAGGAACTTTGCTCCGACAAACTTGTTTCATTTTTTAAGGAGCTTGACACAAGAAAACGAACTTTGCTCCGACAACCTTGTTTCGTTTTTTAGGGAACTTGACACAAGACAAGGAACTCTGCTCCGACAACCTTGTTTCATTTTTTAAGGAGCTTGACACAAGACAAGGAACTTTGCTCTGACAACCTTGTTTCATTTTTTAAGGAGCTTAACACAAGACAAGGAACTTTGCTTCGAAGACCTCATCATAATGAACAAGAAGTCATCGCTTCCAAGAGTTCCAATCCCGATGGAAGGAAAACATCCTGGAAGTCAGGACCCAATGCCCCCAGCACCTGATGCACAACGACACTATCACTGAGTATAGGCATGGGGTAGGTAGCCACATAGTTGACCTGCGGTGGTGCAGATACAACGGGTGGATAAAAACCAGGGAGGGATGATGGCGGGCCAACTGCCATATCAGGACCAAAGAACGAAAGCTGATCAATGGTCACGATGCGTCCTTCATGCGGAAAACAGACCACACGAAAAAGGGAGGAGACAAGTGCTCCCATGGCATAGGTGTAATCGCGCCCCAAGAGCAGATTGAAATCCAAGGGGCCTGGAAAAACCATCACGTCCATGTCAGACAGTTTACCTCCCAAAGTAACGGGTAACCTTAGAAGACTTAGGGAGGATCCCTAGCGGTTGACTCGTTCAGCACGTTAAATGTAGCCGGTCTCCGTAACAGGCGCAAGCGCGGCGAGCCAAAATATTTTCCTTAATGGTTGAGATAAAAACACTTCATAGATGTTTTGGTACATAATGGTCTTGGGAGGTGCGACTAGACCAACGCTCAGTCCGAAAGGCTATAAGGCCGGAAGCGGTGTCTGAAAATTGGTTCAATCAAGGAAACAGCAAACTTCTGGAAGGCTGCCATTATTGCCAGAGATGGTTATTTTGGTGTTACGGAAGAAGAAGGAGCATCCTCCATGACCTCCATCTCGAAGGTGGGAGGGGAATCCTCCGAGACCTCCATCACGGGAGAATGGAAGGACCATGGTCGCAACCACGGGGATGGAAGATATTCTCGGTTTGAAAAATCTGAAACAGAAGAACTGGGGGATGTGAGATCCACTCTATTGGGCACGGTGGTGCGCTGAAAGGGCCATCATTGGCAGTCCACGACCAATGGTTGGTCGGGAATGGATTCTGAATATGAATTTACGAGAGTGGAGTCAGCTATAAGGATAGCTCTGTGTTCATGGAGGATCAGTGGCGGAGGATAAAAGAAAGAAGGTTTGTTTTATAGCGATTGGAAACATGAGTGTAAAAGCAGTTTAGATGTCCAAGAATCTTGCTGGCTTCATCCATATATGGACAAAGGTGAATGGCATGGTGCCCTTCACACAACTTACAGGGATTGGTAATCTTACCCTGCTTCTTAGGAGCCTTACCAGCACCAGTTGAAGACGTGCCCCCAACCTGACTCCCAGAAGCCAAAGGCAACGGCGGACGACCATTGGACCATACTTCAAGCACCTTGGGAATGCCAGGGAAATCTCGAAGAAGATGGTCTCCCGTGCACAACATGCAAGGGAACTTGACTTTCCATGGAGGGTTGGAAGGTTTATCAAGAGGAGACTTCTTAGGCGCAATAGCCGCAGAGCTAGCCTCTCCTTTAACTGACTTCTTCTTCTTTGTCTTCTTCTTCTTATTTTTAACCACCTGGTTACTCGAATCCAGGCTTTCACCAGGCGAAGTAGAAGAGGAGGACGCAGAAACAGGCAAAGAAGGGGAGACGTCCACCTTAGAATCAACATGATGTTGTTCCGGTGGAGAAACTGATTGAACAGTAGCGGAGATATTCGGAACCACAGAGGTTGAGAACAACCAAACAGGCAACCCAACAGTTAACCCAGGAAGGGACAACGTTGCCATATAAGGAGCACCAACATTTCCAAAAGGAGGAAAAGGACCAGGATTCCCATCAGAGGGGATTCCTTGGTTGGTGAACTCCGGAAAAGTTTCCATTAGAAACAATCTTGAGAACAACACCCTAAGGAAACTAACTTTAACCAGGAATATTTCGTGGGCAGTTAATTTTTAAAACATTGAAACAAAACTCTACCGTTTCATCTTTTAAGAGTCGAGAAATAGGCAAAAGGTGACTCTATCGCTTTCAGATTGGAAACAAGTGTGAAAGGACAAGCGCTTGATGATCTTTTCAAATTTAAGGAGTCAGATAAGATCAAAATGACTGCTCAGGAATGCTAGGCAAAGGGTGTACCAAATAACCGTGAACTGCAATATACACCTTGGTTTCAAAATGAAGGAGAAATCAACCAAGGACTTAACGTACGTGCAGGAAATATCCCCGAATGCTGTGTCTGGTGTATCACGGGTATAGGGCGGCAGAATCGGCTTCCTATGGATATAGGATAGAAACCTAGTGGGGTCTCCCTTTATATACGCAACGGTACGGGGAGCACAAGTCCGTACTAGTGCTGTCTAAAGCCAAGAGGCGAACGACAGCTACTAGGTTTAACGACGCCGGAACACGTCTCTAACCTAGACCTCTAAATGTTTCGTTAATGTTTCAATGCTTCCTTAGGTAAATTGAGTAAATTTTATGGTTGATCTTCAATTATGTTTCGGTTTCAAGGCCCTACCATATGTCATATGACAATCTCCTGTATGCAGCTATATGAGAAAAGAAATCTTTCAATTCGATGAATGCTATCTAGTTAAAGGAAGAGTTTCAAACAATGATGCAACAAACAACAACACTGCAAACAAAATCTTTTCCAAACTAGATGACTTTCACTATCCAAAAGTAATTTCAAACATTCAACGATGCGAATAATGCAATGTAATCTATGCAAAATCCTCTTTTTCGAAAACTATGCAATTGTAATCTATGCACAATTTCCTTTTTCCTTTTCAAATAATAAGAATTCACTCAATGCATTTTTCGATGAAATGAGAATCTACTTAATGCATGCTTTCAATGAAAGAGAATGCACTCAAAGCGATTTTTAGCTTTCAATCATTAAACAATGTGATCTAAGTTCAATGATAAATCTCAAAATACTCTTCAATGCAATGTGATCTAATGCATTTTAACAAAAAGAACACTTTGAGATGAAAACTAAATAAACGCAAATCTCCTTAATGAAGGATGAATGCAAAATAGATGTAAACAAACACTAAGAATGAAATCGTTGTTTCAAACACTTTGTCACGAAATCCCTCAAAAGGCGACAAGACATATGAGGTCAAACACAAAGAGGACTTCCAAAGCAAGAGATCAAAACAAGGCATTCATTCCCTTTTACATCAAACAATCATGGAAAGAAGACATTTCAAACAATGAACAATGTAATCTATGCTCATATAGAGGAAAGACCAGAAGGGAAAGACACACTGGTGAAGGATTTAGGGAAAAAAAATCTCAATTTTCACACACCCTGAAATTGGCCCGACTTTGTCATTGACAACTAGCGCCAACTGGCGCGACTTGCTCACTGACAACTAGCGCCAATGGCTGAAAATGAAAAAACAAAGAATTTCTCCCAACTAAGACCAGACTCACCATTTCAAGAAGAATCTCCAAGACTCAAATGAACCATGTAATCTAGGCTCAAAGCGAGACAACCACCAAACGAATGCAGAGAAGCAATCACAAGGTTGACTGAACAGATAAACACCGAAAACTCCCAAGGGAGGCTCGACACACAATAGAACCTAGATGCCCTAGGGCTAATATGTAAAATCGATAGAAATGGGAAAACAACCAAAGGATGAAGGTAAAATTCAGTCAATCAAGGCTCCAAAACACTCAAACAGTGGAAAAATCAAGACCAAACACACAGATCAGGCTCAGGAAGCTCAGAACTGAGAAAACCCTAGTACGTCACAGGATTGGCACAACTGTGAGGCTCAAACTAGCACCAGAGACGAATTGGCGCGGGTGATACACAAGCAACCTGCGCCAATGGGCACGACTATCAAGCTAAAAAGCGCGCCAGTCGAGTTTCCTACTCAAAAATAAAAAGAGCAATCCAACAAGTAGACCAGTGATGACCAAGCTATCAAAAAACCAAATTCACAGAAAGAACCAACCCAAAAGAGCTGATCAAGCAAGGAGGATCAAGAATCGACAGAAAGGACAAGACAATGCTCCAAGCGTTCAGTTCACAAACTAAACCAGAGATTGACTGAAGCATCTTTGATCTACTTCGCAATTGCAAAGCAAAAGCATTTCGAAGGCTATCTGGCCAACTTCAGGCTCCGTCTATAGCTCATAAAACGAACGACAACAAGCTAACGATCCCTAGCGGAGTTTCCAATTTGTTGTGGAGGTAAATCCCCTCTGCGGACAGAGGCGATCCCTACTAGTCTAGACCGGGTCTAGCAACAATCGTTCATGCTATGGTGCAGGTTCCTAATTGCAAATAAACCAACTAGTGATGAAGGCTTACTTGGAATCCAACGCTGTTGCTTGTAGAAGAGGTAGCGCTCCCGTTCCTTAGCTCAGGCAGATCACGATCCCCACGATCTCCGTGATAGGACACCTGCACAAGAGAGGAACAAAACAAACGCAAGAGTAAAATCTAGTAGATGCAACTATATGTCAGTCAGAAAGGACATAACTCATCATTATAAACAACAAAAAGAGTGGAACCATAACCAATAGTCGCTTATTATTAATCAATCAAAGGAAGAATACAACCATAGTTCTGACGCTGAATTCTCCTTCGGAGGGTCGCTAGCATAACACGTCTCGAAAAGCCTATCAAGGATGGGACAAACCTCTCTCTTTGGATCTTGAAAATAGTCTCCTTGCTTGGATTTAGCCTTAAGGGAATTATGGAGGCTCTTGTAGCATAAGGCTCTTGGGAATTTGGAAACTTGAAGACTTGAAGACTCAACCATTTAGCCCTTCAGCCCCTTCATCAATGGATGAAGGCTATATTTATAGAGGAGAGGAGGAGGTTGGGATCCCTACAATAATGGAAGGGAGGCCTTATCCTTTGGGAGGTTCCCCATATGGTGGAAACAAGAGGCTAAAGGAGGAAGGTCGTGGTTATTCAGTCGAAACCACTCCTGATGACTCATCCACGAAATTGTTGTAATCGAAACTTCGCCTCTTTTTTTAAAGAAATTTCCAAAAGAAGATTGGCGCAAGTGCTTAACTGGGACAGAGCACCAATTGGCGTGGGCTCAGTGTTAATTTTCCTCATTAGCACGAGTACATAACGAGCTACCAGCGCCAAGGAAAAAATAAGTGTTTTTAGGAGTCTGCTCAGGAAATGATCAACATAAGAAATGCTGTCCTCATGGAAAGGGATGCAATGATGGTATTTTCAAGGCATGACACTGATTATTGGTCACAGAAACGACCCTCCAATGGGCGAGATGGAGATTGTAGGGACGGTGACAAATTACTGTGTAACACCTGCCCATCTAAAGCCTCCACCAGGAGCAACTCAACTGCGATATACTGAGGATTTTGACTATGAATTTTCTTTCCTACTCAGAGAAAGAGAATCCCCTTCACTAGAAGAAATTAAAAATGATGTTGTGAAGGTGGAAGTCAATATGATAGAAACTAAAAAGTCCAAGATGGGAAAAAAAAATTGAAAGAAGAAGATAAGTCTTCCACCTCAAATGAAAAATTTGACTCCATGATGAAAACAATGGAAAAAATGATGGATAGGCTTGCCCTTGGAAATGCTTCTACACCTCCTGCACAACATGAGCCATGATTTATAAATCCATAGTTTAGAAGGCCTCAAAATCAACAAAGACCAAGGGAAAACAGAAATCAGCCTGACCCTCCAGTAAGTCCTCCTTTTCAACAAAATTTAGTTGATGAAGAAGATCAACCTGAAATTCCACAAGACTCCATTCACTGCCTAGATGAAAACATGTATGGAATGTTTTTGACTAAGGAAGAGCATGATGAGTCTCATCATGATGTAAACAAGGGTGAGGAACCATGTGATTACCGTAAGGGTTATCAACATGCAATATTTGAGATGCAGAAGAAATAAAACCTCAGAAACAAAAATGTCCCTATTACTGCAAATAAAACACAACCCAAGAAAGATACCCCTAAAGCAGCTAAGGTTAGAAAAGGTCCACCACCACCTCCTCCTGTCAAAGAAATTGAAAAAATTAATTCTGTTTTCAGTTTGGAGAATGAGATTTCCAAAATCAAGATCCCAGTCCCTTTTTGAGAAATTCTTAAGGTGAATGAGTACAGAAGTAAAATTTTAAAAATGCTAACTTCTCAAGCAGGAGATGTAGACATCCTTAATGTACAAGAATATCATCCAACCATATACTTAGGACTAATATTGGAAGATGTAAAAAATTAAGAAGTACCTCCTTTCTATGTTAACCTTAGTATCAATGACATGACATTACACTATGCCATGTTGGATTCAGGGGCCTCTCATAACTTCATGCCTAAGGTGATTATGGAAAGGATGGGATTGGAAATCACTAGGCCATACAAGGATCTGTTTTCTTTTGATTAAAAAGATTTCAATGCATTGGATTGATAAAATATGTTGTTGTTGGCCTTGCACAAGTCCCTTCCATAGTAGTGGTAATGGACATTGTGGTAGCAGTCATTCCACCCAAGTTTGACATGCTTCTATCCAGGTCTTGGTGTTAGTGTGAATTCTAATCACAAACATACGAAAAAAGCTCACTTTAGATGTGCGTAAAAAACAACCCTAACATCAAAGATGGCTGCGAATTTCTTTAGATCTGCAGTTAGTTGACCAAGACAAATGCTACAAAATCCATATCTATGCAGTAAAAGACATTAAACAACAAATAAAAGAAAGAGTTTCTCCATGCATCCAATGGACAAGAGAAGAATATTTTTAAAGAAATTTTTGTATTTATGACACCTAGGATGGGAACATAGAAAGATGTTACCAGTCCCCCTCAATGGTATGGGTTCTTAAATGTCCCCGGTGCTTTAGATCTAATATATTTCTCTCTTGATGGTGTAGAAAAACCAGACAAAAATGGAACTCAAGGGGAGTTCACAAGCAAAAAAGATAGAAAAATATGACAATGATGGAGGATCAAAGTTAGACCAAAAGTATAGATCCAAAGTGATCTTTAGGAAAAAAAAGGTAGTGAATGAATGGAAAAACCCTTCTATTTATAACAAAATATTGAGTTAGTCCAGATATTGATGCATAATTAAAATATTATTAACCAAATCTAGATCTAACTTTTATGGAATATTTATTATATTTGTTGGAGGGAAAAGGAATTTGAATTTGGTCAAATCCCTTTATTTGTAAATAATAAATAAATAAATGATTTATTTATTATTTTAAGAATGTGGTTGAGTAATAATTAAATAAATAGTGATTTATTCAATTATTTATAAATAATTTGGTCAAATTTAACAAGGAATATTATTTAAATAAGGTTTAAATAATATTTCCTAGAGAATAACAATATAGATAGTGATTTATCTAATTGATTTTCTTGTTTTGGGTTAAATATGACTAGGAATATTAATTAAACTGTTTTTTAACTAATTATCCCTAGAGGAAAATCAAACAAATAGGGATTTATTCAATATTTCCTTATGGGGTTTCCTGTTTAGACCATAAACAACTTAATAAATTATGGATTATTAAGTTATTTTTCATATTGAAAGAAATTTTACTTAGGGTAAAATTGGTCCTACATGGTGTACTTTGGTCCATCTAATAGTAATAGGTTAGATGAAAAAAATTTGGTGTAACAGATTGACCCCCAGCATGCAAGTGTTAGGAGCTAATCGTATGACCGAAGTACATTGTAAGAACTCAATCACTAGACACAGAAAGGGGAGTCAGAGAGAGAGAAATATAAGGTAGACCAAAGCGCTAGAGGACAAGACCCTGAGGAGGTGAGACTTACAGGTGCGACAAGTATCTTTTATGAGTGAGTACCTGTTCTACAAGAGGTTGGGGAGGCATACCTATGCCCGTCAAGATAACGAAGTACAGAGAATAATGCATCCAGTAAACAAGGAACTGAACTATATAGTACATGCTGGCATAAACATGGGCCAGATAAGAACATGATAATGGATCCCACATACATTCTGTGCCTGGGATAACAACCATGACTTATACAATAATATCTTAGTACATGAGATATAAATACATTTAAAGAGGCCCTGTAAAACAGGAGAGGGCTCTGAAAATCTGAATGATACATGCAAACTAAAAGGTGCTGCAAGTGGCTGAGGCTGAAACCATCAAATCTATGGAGCGACATAGAAGGCTATAATACAGAGGTCATTCGGGCATGTGGGGGGCTACCTGAAGGGCCACCCCCTCATGAGGTCTGAAACATCTCACACACACCCAGGAATCATCGGTACAATCTGCTGCATCCTCAACCGTCAAGTATACATATCTCGATCATGCCGTAAGAGGCTAGAGCTGAGAAAAAATCAAGTCAAAGAGAAATAAAGAGTCCCTTTACCTGATCCGAGGCATCGAATAAGATTGAAAGCTAGAACCAAGGTATACTACCCTCTAGACCTGTATTCTAGAATGAATAAGCTGATGTTGACGGAAGGAGGTCCGCCATAGGTGAGGCAAAAAGGGATCCTCAACTAAGGCATGAGAGATAATAGTAGAGTGACTGACAGGCTGAAACCAGGGATGATGGTGGAATGGGGGGTACTGAGTAGCAGGCCGATGACTTCCCTTGTTAGAGCATGAAGGGCATGGATGACCTAGAAGCAATTGATACAATATAAAAAGGAGATAGGGGAAAATATGACTGAAGGCCACAATGTATGACACGAGAGAGGAAGCAAGCAAGGAAGGATGAAGGACTATAGCGGGATACAAAGGGACTCGGGATAGACTCCATGGATGCGATGATGACTCAAATTAGATGCTCTAAATAAGGGCGACTTAATGATGCTGCCACACAGAAAAAGTCCAGTGGGGACCATAAAAACATGAGTACACGATGGTTACTCATGACGAAAATCGACACGAGCATCGACAAGTAGGGAGGCAAAGTGGTGCCCCAAGTACAAGTGTTGCAATTGAAGAAATTCGATTTTGAGGAGTGGTGAAGTGACCCTTCTTGGAAAAAATGTGTCCAATTGAAGTATCAAATCACAAAAAATGAACATATACCCATTTTAGAGCTCAGTGAGAGCTTTCCAACGGTATGGACGATTTTTCAAATTGAGCTACAGTTTGGCCATAGTGGGCGAAAGAAAAATCTGGGGTTCCTCTTTTAATAAGGCATTTTCCCTCCAAATTCAATCATTGGCAAGTGTAGCTATTGTGAATGTAGAGGATAAAATTCCCTAAATCTTGTGACAAGCATAGTGGACAAACCGACTGTTGGAATCTAGATCCATCAGTTGCAGTTAAGAGGCCTAACCTTACTCTTTCATTTCAGTGGATTGAAAGTTCAGTTTAGGTACCTAGAGCTCAGGAAGAGACCCCTTCTCTTCTTCACGACTGGGTCACACTTTTTGGGGCAATATCTACAACCTGGGTAGCAGGTTTTGGGCAGAAAACTACGACCTGTCCGAGGATTTTGCCTGAAAAGTGAGAACTAACAGAGAGGGGTATTTCAGTGTTGCTTCTTGGTTGAGAGCTGGGTTTTTATGGTTGAATGCAGTCTTTCCTTTCTATACACTGAAAAATGTGATGTTTTTGTGTAGATATGACAGAATTAAGGATCAACTGGAGAGAGAGAGACCTCGACACATTACGGTCGGAGATCCGAGAGGATCATGGTGTCTGCAATGCATTGGCCAGGTTTGGGGTCCTGAAGTTTGTATAGAACCCTTTGATGAGAGCTAGAGAGCCCTTGTTTTCCTGGATTGTCAGCTATTGGGATCTGGATCACAAGATATTTATAGTGCAGGGGCACCAGATCGAGTTGACTGTCTAGGATATATATTTCTTGACTGGTCTCCCACCACTTGGGATGGTGGGAAATACACAACCAGTGTTACCGCAAGGGTGGAACATCATGGAGTTTGTAGAGCACCATTTCCGACCAGGCCTCCATGTGAAGGGGACATGGATACCGATCGGGGATCTAGAGAGGCTAGAGACCCATGCTATAGCCGCAGCAGTGCTGTGGATCTTAGGCAACCAGGCACTCCACCACATCACTGGGGGTCAGATGATGCTTGTTGAGAGTGTGTTGAGTGGGACCTACTATGGGTGGGCCTAAATGACACTGTTGTCATTGAAACAACAGTTGTTTCTATGTAAGCGGCAAGTGAACCATGATTTTGCATATGGCGCAGTGCTGTGGTCGCTCTTCTTTGAGAAGATCCCGACACTCCAACCTCACGTACAAATCTAGGATGGGGGCTTGAGAGAGCCCAGGATGCACTGGTGCCAAGGTGGCTACTGTGCAGAGGGGGAGCTGGGGCACTCGGACGGATGTTTCGACCCGAGTTTTTTGCTCATTGGGATCAGATGCCACTGTACATAGACGACTATCCCTATAGTGGGATGAGTTATCATGGGGACCCGGACTTGCCACTGCCGCCTGGTCGAGTATGGGGGCCCAATGGTAAGTGACAAATTGCTAATATTTTATGTAAATTTGAAAGTTTCATAAGATTTTATATGGTACTGATTCATTCACTTTTGGTATGAAGATACAACACCGGTGAAACCAGTCGGGTACATGGGACGGCCCGCAGTAGCAGGAGTTGCAGGACCTAGTAGGGCAAGAGCACCACAAAATGAGGATGCAGTGGCCCTCCTAGAGGACATCCATCTTAGATGTGAGAGGGTTCTGAGCGGTGTTTCAGAGCATGACTGGAAAGACTTGGATGACCAGTACATAGAGCCATGTATTGGTCTACCCTCAGAGTGGCGAGGGGTCATGCAGCGCATGGTGATGGCTGGACAAGGGATGCATGATCTACAAGCTGTAGGAGTAGAGCCATTGGCTCGAGATCCTCCAAATAGTGATTAGGTGTAGGGGCATATGGTGCCCCAGTTTTGAGTTTTTGTAACATGCTATGGGCATGTCAAATGTATCAGAGTTAATGAACTCTAAAACATTTTATTATGACACATATAATGGATATGCATTTTTTTGATGGTTTTATGTTATTGTATTGTGTTAAATGCGTGTGATAAGTGCCAATCTAGAATATTTTTTGCGTTGTTATCTACATAGTGATTTTTTGCTCTATGTACATGACTGAATGTAATGATTTCAAATTCACGCATCAAAAGCTTCACTCGTAAATATCTTCTAAAAAGGATAGGATTATGCACACGATAAACACCATTCAATTGCATGACAAGAAGCAGGGAATCTAAATGAACATGAAGGTGAAGGATGCGATGGGAAAGGGCATCGGCTAATAAACCTCGCACTGCATCGTATTCAGCCTGGTTATTGGTGGCAGTAACAATGCATACGCTGTTTGAGAGAACAAGCGAATGTATGGGGATAAAAATGGCCCAGCCTACTGAGGCCAGATTCCAGGAGTAGCGACATACACCATCGGCATACCCGATATAAGGTGTGGATGAGAGGTCCATCGAAAAGGTGCCACAATAAAAGAAATGAGAGGATGATGAACAATGCTGGCAACTCGAATGCAAAGTATAAATAAAAAAAAACATTGTTAGAGGGAGTGCTCTAGGTAGGATGTATACCATCCACACACCGACAGGTAGGTGGTGTGCGGGAGCGGCCTTGGGGGCAGCTTGTACGCAGGTCGTGAAAGTCACCATATACCTGGATGGTGCCATTCCTCTTATGGGTGGGAAAGATGAAGTTAGGGGTGGAAAAGGCTTCCATGATGTCGTCATCATAGTAAAATATGGGGTGACTGGTGGAAGGTTAACCACATGACGCGACAAAGCTACCTGACTCATCATCATGAGAAGAAAGGTTCACATGCGCATTGTCACGGGGGGCAACAGAAGAAAAAGCAGGTAAGGGATCCACTAATGTTGAGCCCAGGGTGATCGCTAAAGGGAGGTCAAGTGAAACATAAGGTGAAGTCTTAGAGGGAGTTTCCACCGTGGATCTCATGAATGATGATAGCTAGAGGATGGTGGCTGAAGACTTCGTCATCTCAAGATCGGGAGGGGGCATGTCAATGGGAGCAGAGGTATCCTCAGGTTGACCCAAAGCATACTGCGTGAGGACGGGAGAGCTAGAGTGGTTTTGTTCAGTCTCATACTCCCAAACTACCTCCAAAGAGGCACGGTAATGCGAGAGGTAGGGACAACGGTGGCTATAATGGCCATGGAGATCACACAAAGCACAAGGTTGGTTGGTGTGAATATTCTTGGGGTTCTTGGTTGCAGTCGAGGAAGGGACATAGGTTTCTAGGACTGTAGGCTCAAGGAATGTGACATTAACCATGGGCTTGATGCGAGGCAATTCAGGACAATGATGGGTGGCATGACCGACAACATCACACAAAGCACACGAGGGGGGGGGGGGGGGGGGGGGCGGGGGTGGGGTATGCTTTAAAGGCTGAGGAGGAGTAGGGTTTTTTAGAGTGACCTTGTCTTTAGTCGCCTTCTTGCGATCTTTGCCCCTCTCTCCGGAAGCGGTCACAACAGGAGTGGGTTCCTGTTGAGGTGGCTGAGGCACAAAAGCAAGGGGGGGGGATCATGGGGACTGATTGAACTGGGGTCAAAGAAAGGTAAGGTTTGGGCTGACCAGGTGGGATAGCTGCTGGGGGATTAATGTACCAGACTCAGATCCCTAGGGTCAGGTTAGGAAGGGATAAGGTA
Organism: Pinus albicaulis; assembly: GCA_034641835.2. Classification (NCBI taxonomy): domain Eukaryota; kingdom Viridiplantae; phylum Streptophyta; class Pinopsida; order Pinales; family Pinaceae; genus Pinus; species Pinus albicaulis. Next base: position 660,580,975 of record CM076577.1, read on the forward strand.
GCCATAACAGGTACTAAAAAAACTCTAGGGGGGAGCTAGGAACGGTATCTGACCAGAGGGGTAATGGATAGGCGGGACAGCTCCGAGATGGTTAAGGCCAAGAGGAATCGTTCTAGGAGGGTAGAGAGGCTAATGGATACCAGCTGCAGATGAGGGGCCTTGAGGAGGGGGTCCTGAAGGCTGAGTCAAGGTGCTAGGAGCAGATTGGGGAGGGCGGGGCTGCTAACTAGTCGAACCAGTCCGTTTGAGTTCAGACCGAGACGATTGCATCATGAAAATGTTCGAAGAGCTATGATTAGAGATAGGAGGAGAAAGACCAGGGAATGAACCAAGAAAAGAGGAGTCTTTGTAGACTCCGGGTGAAATGCTGGTCAAAGGTTCGACTATTTGTTTATTAGCCACTGAAGAGATGATGGACTCAGGGGAGGTCTGAGACTTTGGTTCGTAATATGTCAACTAGTCGATGGTGACAATATTTCCGTCGTGAGGAAAGTAGATCTTACGGTGAACCGTGGATGGGAAAACAGGCATCACATAAGTGTAGCTACGACCCAATAGAATGTTGTAATTTAAGGGGCCATCAATGAATTCTACGTCAACACAAACAATATTACCCGCAAGATTAATAGGAAAATTGTGGAACAGGCCTATGGGTTGGGAAGAGTGGCCATCCCATGCTCAGAGGGTGATAGTAGAAGGGGCCAACTTAAGAGATCCAAGTTGCTTCCAAACCGAAGCAGACATCACACAAGTGGATGCCCCCTCATCAATGATACAACGAGAGACGTTGGCATCCTGGATCTTGAAGGGGATTTGGAAGGTGACAGAAGCAGGAAGGGGAGGATGTTCTGACCGGTTAACATCGAAGATGATCAAAAGTTCATCTGAAGGATCCACGACGCCCATAGAAGTTAGTAGATATTTTCTTTGCGAAGGGTATGACTGGAGGATTTCTAGCATTGAGATGGTAGCAGGGGATTGCGCCAAATCATCTACTATACTATACAAATGGGAAAATTTACCAGAAGTAGCGTTTCAACGTAATGGTACCTTGGGGATCTTAGTGTGAACCTATGCCTTAGGCTGAGGGATCAGTAAAGGACCATTGGTTGTCGAAAGAAACTCTGTGGGACTTGAAGAAGGGGGCTCGGGGGCAGACGTAGTGGGAGGCTTGGTGTATTGACAGGACCGAGTGTGAAGGTTGAGGTCAATGGTAATGGGTTGTTCAGAGTTCATCATGAGAATCTAGTAATCAGAGGTACCAAATGAAGGAGGTTGAGTGGCCGCTTGTCCTTCAGGGGGTTGGGAAGCCACAAATCCTTGCTGGGGGAAAGGATTGGTAAACATAGCTAGATGGATAGGTGCAGGGTGGGGAGGAATAGAAGGGGATGCTTGTTGTCCTCGAGATGCTGCTTGAGCTTTCCACTTCTACCGCATCTGAGGTAAAAGAGGAAAATCGTGGGTATAGTGACCATAGACACCACAACAAGAACATGGTTTTTTCGTGGGAATAGGCCTGTCCTGCATGGGTTGAGTGCCCTGTTGCTAGTTAGCAGTGTTATGTGTATTCCCTTAGGGATTGGGTCCTGGATTACCTGAGGCAGATTGGTTTTGCTTGCCTTTCCTCTTCTTTTTGGAAGTAGGAGGATTAGTTGCACCCTGCTGTGCATACACGTGCCCCTTGGGGCGTGGTGGATGCTGTTGTGGGGGTTGAGAAGGTAAGGGAGGTTGAGGTGCTAATGCTGGAGGAGCTGGAGCACCAGGCTATCGGTATGGATAATAAGGAGGTTGGGTAACATTGTGGTAAATAGGTTGGGAAAAAAGAGGAGGCATGCCGTATCCTGGATACATGCTACCAGGAGGGGGAAAAGTGTTGGAGGAGATGGCCGCTCTTTGAGGGAAACCATAACCCATGGGAGGATGAGTGTATGGATGAGAAAGGGCTCCAATGATACCATCAATGGCATGGGATTTCCATGGTGTGTTGGCACCACTGGGTCTAGGGAGATCAGTTAAGATGGTATAAACATAACTAGACTGTGCGTAGATTAGGTCATATTTCAACGCAATCTGGAGGGCGGCTTCTTCGGTCTGAGGGAAATGAGATGCAACATCTTTTCCAATAGCATGCAAAAGGGATCTGAGAAACCAGTCCATGTAGACATGTTCTTTGAAGGTAGGGGATTGACATAGGCTCTTTCTTCTCCGCCATTCCTGGACATGATCGGATAGGCAGGTCGTAAACGATTGACAGAAAGAGGTCAAAAGTTCGGTACCAGTGTCATAACGAAGGGGAAGCTGGAAATAAGATAGAAAATCCTTGGTAAGAGTCACAAATGTAGTATGAGAGGAGGAGGTCTGGTCAACATACCACTTAGAAGCTTCTCCAGTAAGCGTACATTAGAACAACTGAAGACGGACAGAGTCATCGGTGATGGAGTTAGATGAACACCACATGTGGAAAGATCTAACATGGTTTGTAGGATCTTCTTGAGCAAGATCTTGAAACTTGGGGATGTCAGAAGGGAGCTTGTTTGGTATAGCAGGCCAACCAGGATCATGGTGTATGGGGTCATTAATCAACTGGTTAAAATCGGGAAGATTGAGGCCCGCCATATAAGGGAGCAAGGGAGCAACCGAGATAGTTCCTGTTGTAGTTCCACTAGTAGTATTCCCAGCATTAGGGCCGGGGCTAACACCAACATTAGGTCCTGAACTGGACATGGTGAAGGTGACAGGAGGAGAACTGGGGATAGAATTAGAAGGGGAACCCAATGAACCAGAAGCAAAGTCGAAATGGGGACTCGGTGGAGGACTAACTCGAATCCTATGCGGAGGAGTAATTCTTCCTAACGGAAACTAAGGGTGAAGGCCAATAATTCTCTGTGATAAACACCTTGGGGGCGCAATGATGGAAGAACAAACACAAATAAAAAAAGGAAGATAGACCAACAAGGGCAAGAAGGTGCAGGATCAAATGATTACAATGTTGAAACAAGGGTAGAGAGGTTCAATATCAAATGATTACAATTTTATAGTCTTGGCTTGGCGGTGTAAACCAGGTGCTCTTCACATAGGGTGCGTGTGTTAAGTGTGTTAATTTTAATTTTTAAACCTAGACGTGTGTAGAGAAAAAAGAAAAAGTGTGTTGTATAATTGTAAATAAATCTACAAATAACAGTAAAGTAAACTGAATATAATAGAAAATAAACAACTAAAGATGCATCAATCTAAACCCAAGGAGGCGGGCTTCCCAACAATTAGTCTAAGGGTGGGAAAAAATTTAGTCAAAACACAAAAAAAATGGCCAATGGATCTAAATTTGGGAGGGACAGGGATCTAGAGGTCAGATCTGTTGGGAATAGGTGCAGAAAACAACAAAAAACCAGAGGGAAGAGTGTTGCAAATGAGGTGGCGAAAGGCTACAACCTGGAGGAAATGAAGGGGAACCTAGAGGAGGACCAAACACAACTGAAAAGAGGTGTTTTGGATGGATGAATAACCAATATTAAATGAATCTTAAGGTACAGGATCAGATTTGAAAAAATGGCTGAACACACTGAAATCTCAGATGACCTGCTTCAGCTAAACTCCTCCTAGAAAGGTGGAAGCATACTGAAGCCCTAGAGGGCTAGGTTCCTACTTCGACGAGTAAAACAGAGCAAGTACAGGTCCAAAACGGGTGGAGATGGAGGTCAAAAAACCCTGAATAGTAGCCCAGACAAACCCAGAAAAATCACAGAAAAATTCCCACAAAAAGTACAGGTCGCAGTTTCTGACCTGTTTTTAGCAGAGCTCGGAGGTTTGAGGCTGTTTTCTACGTCCTGAAGGTTGAGGTCACAGGTTTTGGCCCAAAAAGTGCAACCTACACTTCCGGCACTCTTAGGAGCATGTTTTAGAAAAAAGTGTTGTCTCAACTGCGACTGATGCCTGTCACCTTCACAATAGGTCCGGAAACACATATAAGTTATAATTTTTACTATTTTAGGGTTTTAAAGGTTAAAAAAACATCAATAAAAGCAAAACAAGAAGTTTAAGAAAAACCCTAGGGTTTGAAGCAGTTGGTCATGCAGGGATCTGAAAAACGACAGTGGTCGTAATTATAAAACTTTGTGGAGTCGCCAGTTGTTAGTGTGAATTATAATCACAAGCGTACGAAAAAAAACTCACTTTGGCTGTGCATAACAAACAACCCTAACATCAAAGATGACTGTCAATTTCCTTAGATATGCAGTTAGTTGACCAAGACAAATGCTACAAAATCTGGATCTATGCAGTAAAAGACATTAAACAACAAATAAAAGCAACAGTTTCTCCATGCATCCAATGGACAAGACAAGAATATTTTTAAAGAAATTTTTGTATTTATGACACCTAGGAAGGGAACATAGAAAGATGTTTCCATTCCCCCTCAATGGGATGGGTTCTTGTATGTCCTCAACGCTTCAGATCTAAGATCCTTCTCTCTTGATGAAGTAGAAAACCCAGACAAAAATGGAACTCAAGGGGAGTTCACAAGCAATAAAGATAGAAAAATATGACAATGATGGAGGATCAAAGTCAGACTAAAAGTATAGATCCAAAGTGATCTTTAGGCAACAAAAGGTAGTGAATGAGTGGAAAATCCCTTATATTTATAACAAAATATTGAGTTAGTCTAGATATTAGAGCATAATTGAAATATTATTAACCATATCTAGATCCAACTTTTATGGAATATTTTTTAATTTTTGTTGGAGGGAAAAGGAATTTGAATTTGGTCAAATCCCTTTCTTTGTAAATAATAAATAAATAAATGATTTATTTATTATTTTAAGAATGTGGTTGAGTAATAATTAGATAAATAGTGATTTATTCAATTATTTATAAATGATTTGGTAAATTTAACAAGGAATATTATTTAAATAAGGTTTAAATAATTATTCCTAGAAAATAACAAGATAAATAGTGATTTATCTAATTAATTTTCTTGTTTTGGGTTAAATATGACTAGGAATATTAATTAAACCACTGTTTAACTAATTATCCCTTGAGGAAAATCAAACAAATAGGGATTTATTCAATATTTCCGCATGTGGTTTCCTGTTTAGACCATAAACAACTTAATAAATTATGGATTATTAAGTTATTTTTCATAGTGAAAGAAATTTTACTTAGGGTAAAATTGGTCTTACATGGTGTACTTTGGTCCATCTAATAGTAACAGGTTAGATGACCAAAAATTGGTGTAACACTTCGATAGCTAAAATCAAAGGCACCATGCAGATGGACTTAACATATGCCACCATTCCTATTTTTGGTGAGCAAAGAAGACTGTACAAAGAGACAAGGATGGATTATATGGTAAGTAGTAAGGATAAACCTCAAAATTTCCCAATTTATGCTGTTGAAACTGAATTAGGATCAGCCATTCTTTTCAATGAGCTAACTGATGAAGCAGAAGATGAAAGAAAATTATAAATTCAAGAGGTTGAAAATCAGCAAGCTGAAAATCAGGAAATCATTGAAGAAAAGGCAGAGGGCTAGTGGCTTTTGCACTTTGTTGGATCAACTAGAAGAGAGGGGGATGGAGAAAGTATTTGGTTCACAACAATTGATGATGAAAGTAAGTTCTATTCTTTCAAACTGAACTTTGATTGCACAAATAATATGGCTGAGTATGAATCTCTGTTTTTGGGTTTAGAAATTTTGAAAATATTGGGTGCCTAAAAATTTCAGCTTGTGGAGATTCTGAATTAGTTATTAAACAAGTTGAAGGTGTATATCAAACCAAGGATGTGAGAATGAGAGCATACAAAAATATGATCATGGAGATGTTATAAAAATTTCAAGAATATTCATTTATTGTGAAAACTAGGGATCAAAACTCAGTAGCTGACTCCCTAGCCGTTTCTGCAAGTCTGTTTCTTATCCCTACACATTCCAATGAAAGGTTTGAGGTTGAATTTCGTCATAGGCCTGCTATCCCAGACAACATCATCCATTGGAAAGTGTTTGAAGATGACCAGCAGGTCAAAAACTTCACAAAATTGAAAGAGGAGTTTGAAAGCACACAAGTAGATCAACAAAACTTGCTTGCTGAAACTAAGGGTAATTCTAAAGTTTTGCAGCTGAAGAATAATTTTATACCCAAGGGTCTTATCCCACTTAAGAAGTGTTTTGACCAAAATGATGTGTTCAAGTGTCCTAGGATACAAGCTGATGATGAAGAGGTAGAAAGTTGTAATCTTGGTACAGTAGCAATGCATAAAATGATCAAGCTTTCAAAGTTTCTTTCTCTAGAGATGAAACAAAAATATATTGAGATGATGAGAAAGTTCATTGATGTTTTGCATGGAGTTATGCTGATTTGAAGAAGTATGATGCTACTATTATCCAACATACTATTCCTATTAAAGAAAATGAGAAACCTTTCAAACAGAAGTTGAGAAGGATTAATCCACTACTCATGCCTCTGATTGAGAAGGAAATTAAGAAGCTTTTTGATGCAAAACTTATTGTTCCTATCAAATTCTCAAAATGGCTTGCTAACTTGGTACCAGTCAGGAAAAATAGTGGAGAGATCAGAATCTACATTGACTTCAGAAACTTGAACAAAGTTTCTCTGAAGGAAAATTAACCTCTCCCTAAGATGGATCAAATTCTGCAGAATATTGTTGGTTCCCAAAGGATGTCTATGCTGGATGGTTTTTCAGGATACAATCATATATTAGTGCACCTAGAAGATCAAGAGAAAAGTACCTTTACTACACCATGGGGGACATTCATGTATTCCAAGTTGCCCTTTGGTCTGATGAATGTAGGAGAGAATTTTCAAAGAGCAATGGATATTTCCTTTGCTGAGGAGAAGGATAAGTTGGTGGTTGTCTATCTGGATGACATAAATGTATTCTCAAGAAGAGAGGAAGACCACTTGAGGCATCTAGAGAAAGTTCTGCTGAAGTGTAGAAGGTTTGGTATTTCTATTAATCCCACTAAAAGAATCTTTTCTCTAACCTCAGGAAAGTTACTTGTGCATATTACATCTAAATATGGGATAAATATTGATCCAAAAAGAGTCAATGCCATTTATAAAGTAGATCTGCTTAGAAGCAGGAAGGAAATTCAGTCTTTTCTTGGGAAAGTGAATTTTATGAGAAGGTTTATTCCCAACTTTGCTGAGATTGTCAAAGATATAACTGAGATGCTGAAGAAATGAGATGATATGAAATGGAAAATTGAAGCAAAGCAGTCATTTGAGGAAATTAAGAAGGCACTCACTCAGGCCCCAGTGTTGATTAACCCGGATTTTTCAAAAGAATTTCTGGTTTTTACATTTGCATTAGAAAACAAAATTGCTGGAGTTTTACTGCAGAAAGGACAACATGGTACAAAGTAGCCCATTTCATTATTTAGTAGAACCCTTGCTAACTCAGAGCTAAAGTACAATATTCTTGAAAAACAAGCATATGATTTGATCAAATCCATTAAAGATTTTAGAATTTATATTCTACATTCTCATGTCACAACATTTGTACCTAACACTATGGTGAAAGACATTTTTACTCAAGCTGATCCCGATGGAAAGAGAGAGAAGTGGATAGCTAACTTTCTAGAGGACGATATAGGAATTAGACCTACAAAATTGGTGAAAAGTCAGGGGCTAGAAAAGCTGATGGCACAATCCAATTTTGACTGTCTTGATATGAATTTTATTGCAGAAATTTCAGAATTATCAGATGGAGATGAAGAACTGATTCCTATTGAAGAGAAGTACATTCTATATGACTGGTTGTTGAGGAGGTAAATCCCCTCTGCGGACAGAGGCGATCCCTACTAGCCCAGCAGGGGTCTAGCAACAAACAAACAATGCTATGACGCAAGCTCCTAATTACGAATGAAAGAATTGGGATAGAAGCCTACCTGGATTCCAACGCTATGATCTGAAGAAGAAGTGTCCCCGTCCTTCAGCCCTGGCAGATCACAATCCTTCCACGATCTCCGCGGATGAACACCTGCACATAGAAGAAACGAACAGATACAAGCATAGGAACCAGCATACGTAACTAACCATCGGTCAGAAAAGATATAACTCGCATTAACATGATGGAAAACGGAGTGGAACCATAATCATAGTCATCTATTAAGTAATAAACGAATAGAAGTTACAACCAAGTTCTGACGCCGCAACTTCCTTCGAACGGGTCTCCGGTCGTCCACGTCTCGCAAAGCTCGCCAAGGAAAGGGAAAACCTCTCCAGAGTCTCGTAACAATGGTCTCCTCGCTTGAATGGGCCTTAAGGGAAAGAAGGGATTCTTTACGGCACAAAGGCACTTGGGAATAGGGAGATGCAAAGCTTCAGCACTTCAAGACTAGCTTGCCATGGATCTAAGCAGGCTTTTATAGATGGGGAAGGAGGGAGTTGGGATCCCTATTATTATGGGATTGGCCCTATCAACAAGGAAGGTTCCATGGGAGGTGGCAAAACCAATTCCTTCCATAGAACTCCCGCAGCCAAACCTCCCAACTCAAGATAGGCAGTGGTTTGTGAGTTTGTTTGAACTCAACTTCCGCCATCCATATTTAAAAAACAGTCCCTAAAATGGGTGGCGCGATTGTTGCTCTATGACAGAGCGCCAAGTGGCGCGACCTCTTTACAGGATTTCCCTGATTGGCGCGAGCACTGAACTGTCTACCCGCGCCAATGCAAAAAGAGCTGTTTTTCATGAGTTTTGCAAGGAGATGTCTCGAGGGGAAATGAAGCTCATACTCAGAGGGATGCATTGATGATGTTTTCAAGGCATGACAGTGTTCACAGGTCACATAATGGGTCCTCCATTGTGCGGGATGGGGAATGGTAGGGACGGTGACAAATTACTGTGTAACGAGACGCCCCCTAAAGCATGAGGCCCGAGAGAGAGAGGGGTGAAATGCTTTACGAACATGTGTCCAAGCGAAGGCCGCCGTCGGAAAACCTGCACGAGAAGATACAAGCTGATATCTCAAGTACATGATGTATATATGGTATGGACGCGGCCATCGAGAGACGAGAGAGTATGCTATAATCCGGATCTAGGGTATGGGCGCAGCCATCCTTTACAGAGTATGCAAATGAACTCGAGGTATGGTAAAGGTCGCAACCATCCAATGGAGTGAGTCATGTACATAATGATAATAATCCTGATAAGTAGCACGGATTACAACGGACAAAATCCGGGTCTTGCGCTCCATCTCGACCCAAACAAGTACAGAGAGTACGAGCATGTGAATATGTGAGCTGATGTCGAACATGCAAGAACATCGTCTGATTACCAGCCAATGATGAAAGCTGTTAACAGACGCGAGAGAAACCACCAATAATGACAATGGTCCTCAAGGTACTACAGGTACAATCTACGACATGCGAATAAATGAGTTGACGTTGAACACCCGCAGAATCACTCGATCGGAAGTCAATGATGTAAACTTCACGTCGAATGCGACGAACCTACCATTGAGGCATGCAGGCTCCAAGGTACCATCAGGAGTCTCTAGACCAGCTTCCTGGATAATGAGTTGAAGTCAACAGGAAGTGACCTTGATCGAAGGTGGGCCATAATGATTCCCACATCATCGACACGAGACAGAGAAACATAATGTTTTGTTGTGAATCAGGATCATATGAGAAACAGAGGAAGGTTGATATTTGCAGAGGCCAAATTCTCTTGAACACATAAACGGCACGACAATGGATTTGGAAGTATTTGACATCAACGGATTAGAGGTCATGGCGACGAGGCAGTGAACAGATGAGAGGTCAAAAGAGATTACCCAAACCCATGGAGGCGAAGTGAAGCAGCGAGATGAGATGTCCCCAACCCGACACGAATGCAGACAAGTGCCATGTTCAAGAGCGACATACTGCCGACGACAACGACGATGGTTCCATTTTTCCCCCACCATTTCTGGCGAGTACCCCAATTATTTTTAATAACAAGCTTGAAAGGGATAGCATATGCTTGTGATACTGTAAGGTCTAATAGCAGGCGATATCTAAATGCCTTCAACGAGTCCTACGGAAGAAAACTGAGGAGGAAACGTCATTTAAGCAAATCCCGATGTCATCGAGGGTTTTAACGAATACAGCGAAAGGAAGAGCCTGGCGTCTTTTCATGTTTGAGAGTTTGAAAAGGCGGAAAAACTTACACAGGGTCCTTTTTAGTAAATAGTTACGGATAGAAAAGTGAAAACATCTCCAGGAAAACCTCCCTGGTAACGAAGCCAGAGGTAATTATTTTCATAGTAGATCCATTGGCAGAAAAGGGTTAAACTTATACTTGGGGGATGTCGATTCGTGTCCATTTTAACGAGATCGAAACGACAAGGGCCTCGGCAATCTTTTCATATTTAGAGAGTCAGAAAAGAGCTGAAAGATGACTCCAGAGTGACTTTTTTGTGTATTTACCGAGTCCGAAAAAGTATAAAATACAACTCGTTTCCATCTTTTAAGTCGCAAAAACCTGCTGCTGCACATACCAAGCAAGCGTAAAATCCATTTTCGACATAATACATGCAAATATTTGACAAAAATAACTTTTAAAGCTCATTTAACGTGAAAAAGTTATAAATATGTCTAATTGGTAAAAAATGAAATTACTTTTACTATTTACCTTGTGGAAAGCAACAGTGGTCCATTTGGAGCAGAATCTTCTGACGGTGATTGCGACCAATCCAGGCAACCATTCAGCGTCTCGTCTGCGACAGGTAAGAGGCGCTCCTTTTCTCTTTCTTTCCATACATTTTTTAATGATTTCCCTTCATAAATCAGTTCTGTAAGGGCACTTTTGAAATTTTAGGGCCGGGCCCAGTGGCGCAGGTATCGGGCACGGACCCGCGCCACTGAGCTCTTTTTACCAAAGGGCCCGCGCCACCTGGTGCGACTGTTAGCAAAACAGTCGCGCCAGCGGCGGAACCCAAATTTTCGCCTAAAATTCCGACATTTATACCAAATTTCTTGAATTTTGAAGCTCACAAAAGATCTAATCAGGGGCTTTTGACCATGTGAATGCAGATAAACACTCAAAATGGCAATTGAATGGAAGGAACGAGAACACGGAGATGAGGATGAAGAGGCCATGCAAAGCCAGGCTTGCATGAATGCTCTGAGAGACTGCGGATTGAAAAAGTTCTTCCTCACGCCATGTTTACGAGCTCAGCCCGAGCTTCTCCAATATCTAATCAACATCTGGGATGAAAATGACCAAGTATTCAGAATACGAGACCAGGTGCTGGAATTGGAGGTCACTGACATTTATTTCATTACTGGATTGTCTCGCAGAGGTCCAATCCCTGTACTGACTGGGAGCAGACCATCAGGGGAAAAGATGGAAGAGGTAATGGCGCGGGTGTGCCGAGGGGCACAAACAGGATCAGGAAGTAAGAAAGTATAGATCTCCACCATCCCTGATCTAGCACTGAGAGTAGTTCTCCACACCATTACGCGGGCTGCTGGGTCGCAGGCTCCGCACGAGGCCACGAAGACTCAACTCCTGTTAGCCTCAGAATGCATGGGTCCCCGACTGTATGATTAGGCAACAGCTGTGACCATCAATATGAAAAGGCAGCTCACAAAGTGCAAACAGGGGAAACTAAAGCAGTTTGGGTATGGTTCCATCTTGGTATCGTTCATTCTGGAACGCATACCAACCTTCTAGGGCCAAGAGGCCCATGTGGCGAGTCCGGTACCACGAGAGCCGAGAATGGCTCGCTGGGCAGCACTGATGCCCAGATCTGGAGGCGGGCAACAGATGTCCTGGAAGCCCGAGTTCTTTAGGTGGCTACGGCGCCAACTGATCGTTGTGGAAGATTGGCCCTATTCGGGAACTGACTTTACCGGGGACCCAGATCTCCCATTACCAGAAGGAGATGACTGGGACGAGGAGCTGGGTAAGACCTCATATTTTTGATTTCATGTTTATATGTTTTTTTTGTTAATACACGCTTGTCTTAACACAATTATATATGCATGCAGATGTAGGACCTGAGAGACCAGCCGGGATGTCTCCTATCTCCCGGAGGACACAACTCGCCCCTGAGATCCAGGGGGAAGGCACCGGAGGAGAGGCACTGGTCCAGAACCTTGAGGGGATCGTCCATGGGATCCCAGACTATGCCCGACTGTCAGACGTACCAATGGAGTACCAGCGCCATACGGTGGGAGTTCCAAACCGGCTCCACCGAATCTTGAGGCGGCTAGTGCGTGCAGTGACGTGCTATCATGAGCACCATGCGGATTAGTCTCTAGGATTTATGCCACACCTATTTTTGAGAGACAGAGTGTCTCAGGATGTATTAAGACAATTATGTATATTTTTTGAGTTTTATGCGGCACACTTTATGTAAACATATCTATATATATACATATCTATTTCTGGATGAGTCTTCTTTACATGTGATGATGATTTATAAATTGCGCAAATGCCTGTCTAACACCAAATTTGCTACTGCATCTGTTAATGTATTCAAATGTCTGGGTATATGATGATATGTAATGTATTCAAAATTCCTTTCCGGTAATCGAATACGCAAATACAATCGTAAAATGGACGGGTTTCTTACCGAATAGTGCCCGTTCAGTTGCAACACTACAAGCTGTGAATCTAGGTACACGAGCAATTCACGGATACCAAGGTTTACTGCCTCGGTTAATAATTCCAACACGGCGCTATATTCCACGATATTGTTCGTGGTACGTCCTAAACACACACCTTGCAGGTCAATCAACTCACCAGCAGGATCGTAGATTACCCAGGCTGCGGAAGACAGATTCCTGGTACTGCGGGGGGCACCATCCGCGAAACCAACAAATGGATGAATAGACATCTGCACAACCAGGAAGACCCGATCAGCAGAAAGATGTTTACAAAGCACACCACACCATGCACACAAATGACAATCACACCTATGTACACACACCACACCAAGAAATCATTTCAGGCGTAGTACTTCTTAAGGTACAGCCCATTTCTGGGTTGCGCCAATGGAACTCCTTCGTAGTCTATAAGCTCGTAGGCCCCATTTTTTAAAACACGTTTTACTATATAAGGCCCGTGCCACATAGGCTGGAGCTTCCCGGCACCAAGCTTGTCATGTGCCTGATCGTATAAGAGGACTAGGTCTCCTTCGATGAAAGAACGGGGAGAAACAGATTGATCAAAATGAGATTTGACCCTCTTCTTTTGTGCTTCGATGATCAAAGCAGCTAGACGACGGGTTTCATCCAACCGTTCGAGATACAGAAGACGCTCTTCCTCAGGAGAAGTATCCGGTAAGAGCTCCACAACTAATTTGAGCGAAGGAATTTCACATTCAACCGGCAAAGTAGCTTCCAGACCGTACACCAGTTGGAATGGTGTGAATCCGGTTGCACTTTTAGCAGATGTTCGGTACGCCCAGAGAGCTGAGAATAGTTGGAGATGCCAACTGGATTTATGAATCCCAACTGTTCGTTGAAGCATGGTGACCAAAACTTTGTTCACTGCTTCAACCTGACCGTTCGCTTGAGGGTAGTATGGCGTTGAGCTGTCGTGACGCAGGCCCAACGCAGCTGTCAGCTCCGCCATCATGTAATCGCGGAAATGAGTACCATGATCAGTGACGATAGCTTGAGGAACCCCGAATCGTGCAATAACATGGTTGAATAAAAATGAAGCAGCCGTTCTTCCGTCAGCAGCAAGTGTAGGCATCGCCTCGGCCCACTTAGTGAAGTAGTCGACGGCGACGATGATATACGCATGCCCCCCGGCCGAGTGAGGGTTACACGTCATAAAATCTACGCCCCATTTCGCGAAAGGGCTGACGGTAATAACGGGATGCAAAGGCAATGGCGGCGCGCGCATCTTGCGCTGAAAAATCTGGCACGGATGGCATTTTCGGACTGCAGTGATACAATCCTTGAATATAGAAGGCCAGAAATAACCTGCCCTTAGAATCTTTTGGGCAGTGGCATATCCGGACATGTGTCCGCCACAGGCGCCACTGTGGCAGTCATTCAAGACTTTCTCGGCCTCGTCCAAGGTAAGGCATCGTCGGAGCACCGAATCTACTCCAATACGATATAAGGTATCTCCTACTATGCGGTAGGGTTGGGACTGGTGCCGAATCCGACGGCGTGCAGCTTTATCCAACTCAGACCGGAATGTCGCGGTCTGAAGATACACTATGATGTCACCGTACCAAGGATCACGAGTATCAATAAGAAACAGCATTTCGTCCGGTATATGATCTTCAGAGTGTTCAGGAAGAGAGTCTGTGGGGAGAGAACATATCAAATCCGCGAAGACCAGTGATTTAGTTGACTTGGCAGTGGTGAACTCCAAATCAAACTCCTGCAGGATGACGATCCATTTGGAGTACTTGCCCCCCAGCAATTGTCTAGAAAGAATATACGTCATGGGGTTGCAGTCTGAAACCACTGTTATCGTGCGCAAAAGGATGTAATGGCGAAAGCGCTGTACAGCGTGTACGGCTGCTAAGGCCAACTTCTCAACATGTGCGTAACGCGTTTCCGGGTCGAGAAGGTTCCGAGATAGGTAATAAACAACATGTTCATCACCGTTCTCGTCATCCTGCACCAAGACCATGGCGATGGTGCTTAATGCGGCGGCTAGATACAAAGTGAAGTCGCGGTGGTAGTCCGGAGGACGAAGCAACGGAGCATTGACGAGCAATGTCTTCAGCTTCTCAAAGGATTCTTGAGCGATTTCGTCCCAATGAAAGGGAACATTCTGCTTTAACAAACGAGTGAATCCTTTGGCCACCTCGGCATAATTCGGGATAAAGTGCCTAAGAAAATTCGCTTTCCCTTGCAGACTCTGCAACTGATACAGGGAGGAGGGTGACGGGAGATTTATAATGGCCTCAACCTTCAGAGGGTCGAGGCGAATTCCGTCTTTCGAGACTATAAAGCCTAAAAGACGGCCAGAATTGACGCAGAAGACGCACTTATGAGGATTGAGCCTAATATTGTAGCGTCTGCAACGAAGAAATATCTGGCGAAGATGCTCAGGATGATCCTCTCGCTTACCTGAATGGGCAGGCAAGTCGTCCAGATAAGGCTGGACAATATGGCGAATATCATGAAAAGCGTATGACATCGCACGCTGAAATGTGGCGCCAGCGTTCTTTAAGCCGAACGGGAGTTTTTTGTATGCAAAAGTGCCCCACGGACAGATGAATGTGGTCTTATGTTGATCCTCAGGTGCAATATTTATCTGGTTGTAACCTGAGAAACCGTCCATTAAGGAGTAGATCTCACTCCCGGCGCAATCGTCGATAATCTGATCGATAAACGAAGTGGGATAATTATCCTTAGGACAGGCGCGATTGATATCGCGATAATCCACACAGACTCGAATGGTACCCTGCTTTTTTATCGACAGGGACGATATTGGACACCCATTCTGTAAGGGGGATCGGATAAATAAACCCCGCGTTCAAAAGTTTTTCAACTTCTGCCTTGATAGCGGCGGCTTTCCGAGGATGCATGGGATGCAAGCATTGGCGCACAGGTTTCGCACCTGGATAGGTTGGAATCTCGTGCACGACAATACTAGGATCAATTCCCGGCATTTCCTCGTAGGACCATGCGAAAACATCTCTGAATTCTTTAAAAAGTTCCGTATAGACCTGAATCTCCTCGGGAGAACAAGTCACACCCACATGAATGTTCTCAACAATCCCTGGTTTAACAGAGATGTTGATAGGAACAGTTTGAGTAATGTTACTCAGATTACCCTCCGAAAAAACCTCGTGCGTCAAGATCGGTGTTTGAAGAGGAGGGGAAGGAACCTGAGTAGCATAACGCTCCAGAAAATCAGTCATTGCCCCCAAGCTGGGCATAAACGAGGAGCGATGATGTCCATCGCCCCAGGGCAGCTCCTCGAGAGACATAGTTTCAATGATAGCCTCATCTGAAGGAAAAGTCTCTCTGAGAGGATCAGGTGAATCAGCCTGACCAAGCCAGGGGGATTGCGAGTAGACGTCGAGAGCCATGCTCATCGGAGCATGCTGAGGAGGTGGAGGGTCCGATGCAGCAACAATCTCACAGTAGCTGATCTCTACTGGCGTTAAAGGCATGGATTCTCCAAACTCATATACCTGCTCAGGTGTAGGAATCGGCCAGGGGTCATCAGTCCTGGACAACATGTTGACTTGAGCGGTATTCGGTGGCGGCGCAGGGAAAATACCCATGAGGACTGGGTCTTTGAAAAGACCAGGTCCTATGCTGTCTGGGGGATTCGGAATTTGATCCACATACGGCACGTTTTTCTCAGAGCTAGAGGTAAAAAATGACAACTGGTCTACTGTGACAATCTTGCCCTCGTGAGGGAACTTAATGAATCGAAAGACAGTAGACGACACGCAGAGCATGGCATGGGTCCAGCTGCGGCCAAGAAGTATATTGTAGTTGAGTTTAGCGTCAACTACTTCTACTTCTACGTTGACAATTTTTCCCTGTAATGTGATCGCAAGACTCTCGAGAACTCCCAGGGGCTTAGACTCCCGACCATCAAATGCCTCAAGGGCATTGGGAGATGACGACAAAGTTGGAGAGCCGATGGCCTTCCAACAAGCGGAGGACATAACGCAAGTAGATGCACCCTCATCTACGACGGCTCTGTGAACGTTCAGACCGTTAATCCCGACTTGAATGACCAAAGCAATTTGATGTGGAAGCCGGGGAGTAAAATTCTCCAGATCAAAGGTGAGAAGGCTCGAGTCGGCGGGATCAATACCACCGATGGCAGACAGTAAAGCCTTCCGTTGTGAAGGACAAATTTGAAGAACCTCAAGTGCAGACATGGCACATGGCGCCTGTGCCAGATCCTCAACGATGCTATAATGTTGAGCGGCACGAGCGTTTGGATTATAAGAGGATCTTCGAAGAACACCCTTGGGAGGTGGCTTCACAACGGGTTCG
The DNA here is from genome assembly GCA_034641835.2 of Pinus albicaulis. Taxonomy (NCBI): domain Eukaryota; kingdom Viridiplantae; phylum Streptophyta; class Pinopsida; order Pinales; family Pinaceae; genus Pinus; species Pinus albicaulis. The sequence continues at coordinate 660,597,914 of CM076577.1, forward strand.
AGAGTCGGCTTCTCGATTTCCAATGGACCAGAAACAGGTGGGGGAGGCGGTCCATCCGCAACTGCCTTCCCGGGTGCCTTCTGCTGACTATTGTAATCCTTTGATCTCGTAGCGATAGTGATAGGTGCATTAGTTTTCATCATGAAAACCTGAGACCCAAACGGTGCAGATGATGAACCTTGTTCGACCATCTGGGTCTGCTGAGATGGAAATGGCTCTTTTAAAATAGCCGGAGTCCCTTTTGAGCCTTTAAGAAGTTGACTAATTTCGGACCGTCGTGGACAATCCTTAGTGTAATGGTCACCTTCACAGATGAGGCAAGGGAATTTCGGCTTACGTTGGGAGCCATCCTCGGTTCGAGATTTAGATTCTGGTTTTGGGGCATCAGATTTTGATTTGCCTTTGCCCTTCTTCTTCCCCTTGGAGGATTTGTCCGCAGGATTGGCCTGAACGGCATTCACCTCCGCGGTTTTACCAGAATCAGATGAAGCGGGATTAGCAGAGGTATTGTTGGAAGAATTAGCCTTCTGCTTCCCATTCGAAGACTTCTTTGAATTTTGAGAAATGGAACCAATGACACCATCCACCGTAGGGGTAGGCGGGGCCTTTTTGGCTCCGGGCCGTGGAGCATCAGGCAGGATGTCATAAAGCGTGCCAGATTGCGAATAAACAAGATCCAGGTACTGGGTACGCGCGATAGCTTGTTCCTCCGTCACACACGCTCCCATCGCGATATCCTGAGCGATTTTATTGACAAAGGAGGTGGTGAACCAGTGGGTCAAAATCTGATCAGGTATGTGAAACTTGATCAGTCGACGACGGCGCCGCCACTCATGGATGTGATCCGAGATGTGAGTGGCCGAGTCCTGCTTCAGGGAAGACAGGAGGTGCGTCCCGGTCTCATACCGGACTGGTAACTGGAAATGCGTGAGGAAAGCCATAGCTAACGAGTTGAAATCCTAAAAAATACCACGGGATAGATCTATGTACCACTTAGCAGCAGCTCCCGTTAAAGTATGCTGGAAAAGACGCAAACGAATCGAATCGTCAGTCCAAGAGTTAGACGAACACCAAAGGTGATACGTCATCACATGCGCCTGGGGGTCTTCTCCAGATTTGCCCTCAAACTTGGGACAGTCACCTGGTATCTTGGTTGGAACCGGGGGCCAATATGGATTATGAGCAATCGGATCATTGGTCAACTTCGAAACGTCCGGTAGATCCAAGGTAGCCAGGAACGGAAATGGAGGATTAACTACCATGCCAGTCCCAGGATAAGGTCCGGTACCTGCGTTCCACGATGGTTGTGAATATCCCTGCCCCCACGGGTTCTGTCCTGTAGGATTCTGACCGTAGGGGGCATGGTTCGTATAACCAGACTGATTTGGTTGCTGGTAACCATTGTGTGGGGCTTGATAACCAGGATTCGGGCCCTGATTAGGCGTCTGACCTGTATAAGCAGCGTTTGGATTTGGCTGCTGAGCGTAGGTAGAACCGGGTGGAGGAGGAGGATACTGAGAGCCTCCAGAGTAGTTATAGTTCGGTTGAGATTGACCATGAGGATAATAACCACTCTGAGGATGAGTAGACTGCTGATAAGTGGAACCCTGCGGAGCCTAGTACGTAGGGCGCAGCTGTTGATTTGGCTGCGGCATTGAATGAACAGGCTGTTGAGCAGAGTGAACGGAATGAGAGGGCTGGCCTGAATGAACAGGTTGACCAGAGTGAGGGGGCGGCCCTGAATGAACAGGTTGGCCCGGATAAACAGGCGGCGCTGGTTGCGCAGGTTGACCTGGTTGTAAGTGAGCCCCAGGTTGCACCGAATAAGCCGGTTGGCCTGGAGGCGGGACACCAGGTTGTACCGGATGACTCGGTTGGCCTGGTGGTGGAACAGGACCAGGTGCTTGCTGGAAACCAGTTTGACCTGAAGCAGAACCATATGGTGGTCCTGGCTGATATGCAACGTTAGAGACAACAGGATACTGCGGTTGCATCGGTAAAGAAGGCTGGATTTGCCCCCCAGGACCATAGGTTGGTCCCGGTTGATACCCCGGCTGAGGCTGAGCAGGTTGACCAGCAGGGCTGTAATATGGTCCTTGCGGATTGTACAATGGCCCTTGCTGGCCCGCAGAGTAGCCTTGGATGGGCTGTCCCTGTGGGTCGTACAGATAGCCAGGTTGGCCTGCAGGTTGGACTTGGAAAGGCTGTCCCTGCAGGTTCTGAGCCTGGTTGTACGGTAAACCTTGAACATACAGATAAGCCTTAGGAGCAGGAAGACGCAAAATGTCCCCATGCTCGTCAAGCTGACCCGGAAAACCATACACGGGAGTGCCGTCCTGCGCATAGTGCGAAAAGAAAGATCGATAAGGATCTTGGGGAATTTGTCCAGCTCCGGCGTTCGGCTGTTGCAAAAACAACCGATACTCCTCCGGAGAGATATTCTCCGGTATAACAGTAGCTAGGTAAATGTCTTCAGGAGTTGGCCCAGCCCTGGTAGCTGAGACAACAGCAGAAGAGGCAGCTACACAAACAGTGGGCCGCACGGGAACAGAAGTGACGGGCGTCGAAGGAGACACCTCGGGTGTAGTGGCAGCTGGCCTCGAAGCAGGAGATGATATTCCCATAGAGGCAGCAGCTGAGATGATCTGACCCAGAGATCTGTATCCCTGCGGCAAAGAAGGACCAGCTGACGATGTGGTAGCCAGCTCAGAATCGTCTCCCTCAAACAATCTACGAGGGATGCGCTGATAGTCATCAGACCCGGTAATTTCCTCACCAGAATCACTCATGGTTGATCCTGCCGTTAAATCACGCAGAAGACGGCGAGGACTAGGAGGAAAAACAGCGGCAACAAACGGTGAACCCGATGTAAGAGAAAGGAAATCAGCTCCTAATCTCAATTCAGACACAGGGTCTGAAAAGGGCCAGTTGAACTCAACTGGTTCTCCAAAGGGTTGCTCGGCGAGAACCGGTCCCCCGTCAGGGAACTCGGAAACAACAGGCTGTTGTGGTTCAATAGAAGGCTGAGAAGCCTCTGAAGAATCGTCCGTGTAAGGACTACCAGTAGACGAAACTGAAGGTTCCGCCACCGTGGCAAAAGACTAGAAGAAGAGAGCAAACACACACACGGGCTGAAAACGAGTTAAGACACACGATCAAACAGTCACAAGCAATGTCTAAACGGGTGTGTAATCGTGGGAGATTGATTTTACCACATTGGAAAATAAACAAATTCTACCGTTTCATGTTTTAAGAGTCGAGAAACGATAAAAAGATGACTCTATCTCTTTCGGAGTTGATACAAGCGTGAAAGGACAAGCGCTTGACGGTCTTTTCAAGTTTAGGGAGTCAGAAAAGACCAAATGACTGCTCAGGAAAAACTAGGCACAAAGGGTGTACCAAATATCCGTGAACTGCAATATACACCTTGGTTTCAAATAATGAAACAAAAATCGACCAAGGACTTTCCGTACGTGCAGGTAGTCTCCCCGAATGCTGTGTTCGGTGTATCACGGGTATAGGGCGGCAGACTCGGCTTCCTATGGATAAAGGATTGAAAACCTAGAGGTGTCTCCCTTTATATACGCGACGGTACGGGGAGCGCAAGTCCGTACTAGCGCTGTCTAAAGCCAACAGGCGAACGACAGCTGCTAGGTTTAACGACGCCGGAACACGTCTCTAGCCTAGACCTTCTAAATGTGTTTCGTTAAGTTCCAATGTTGCCTTAGGTTAATTGAATAAATTTTTACAGTTGATCTTCAATTAAGTTTCAATTTCCAGGCCCTATCGTATGTAGTGTCTCAAAAGACTCCTAAATGCAAGCTATATGCCACAGTGCAACATTTCGTTCGATGAAAACTAGTTAAATAAGAGTTGAGAGCTTTTATACAAACGAAATGAACGGAATACAAACAACAATGTCTCTAATGCAACTAATGCAATTGCACACTTTTCATTCAACACTAATCACTAGCGATATGGAAAAAGATCACAATTTGCACTAATTAACAAGAGCAAAAGAGATTTTTTTTTTTTTAATTTTCAATGTTTAATGGCTAATGTGCACTGAAAACAAAAGGAACAATTTGAGAAATGATATCGAAGAGAGCGAAACAAACAACATTCACTCAACAAAGCAAGCAACCAAATCTCCAAATCGACCCAAAGTCCCTCAAAGCAAAGAAAGACTCAAAAACTTCCAATGGACCGTGTGATCTAGGTCCAAAGCAAGGGAAAACGAATTCCGAATGAAGGAATGAAAAATCACTCAAAAGACGCAGCAAAACAATCAAAGACTGTTAAAAGAGCGTGGAGAACCAATCAACAGGTTGACAGGACAATCAAGGCACCAAAACTCCCAAGGAGGGCTCGATACACTAAGCCACTAGATGCCCTAGGGCTCAAATCGTGAAATCGGTAGATAGAGGCAAACAACCAAAGGATAGCGGTGAATTCCAGCCAAACAAGACTCCAACACACTCAGACAATCAGGAAATCAAGAAGAAAAGTACTGGTCAAGTCCAGAAAGCTCAAAAATGAAGAAACTCAAAAAAAGTCACAGGGGTGGCGCGACTGTGGACTTGAAACTGGCGCCAGAGGCCAATTGGCGCGAGACAGACAAAGGCAACAAGCACCAAGTGGCGCGACTGTGGGGTTAAAAACCGCGCCAGTCGAGTTCTTCAATAAAAATTAAAAAACAAGCTACTCTGAAAGCAGACCAATACAAGCTAAGCAAACCAAGAAGCTACAATAATGAAAGAATCCAACCCAGAAGGTTCATCAAGCAAGGAAAACGATCAAGGCGAACCGACATAAACGAGACAAGGAAAACCGAACGATCCCCAGTATGGTCGCCAATTTGTTGAGGAGGTAAATCCCCTCTGCGGACAGAGGCGATCCCTACTAGCCCAGCAGGGGTCTAGCAACAAACAAACAATGCTATGACGCAAGCTCCTAATTACGAATGAAAGACTTGGGATAGAAGCCTACCTGGATTCCAACGCTATGATCTGAAGAAGAAGTGTCCCCATCCTTCAGCCCTGGCAGATCACAATCCTTCCACGATCTTCGCGGATGAACACCTGCACATAGAAGAAACGAACAGATACAAGCATAGGAACTAGCATACGTAACTAAACATCGATCAGAAAAGATATAACTCGCATTAACATGATGGAAAACGGAGTGGAACCATAATCATAGTCATCTATTAAGTAATAAACAAATAGAAGTTACAACCAAGTTCTGACGTCGCAGCTTCCTTCGAACGGGTCTCCGGTCGTCCACGTCTCGCAAAGCTCGCCAAGGAAAGGGAAAACCTCTCCAGAGTCTCGTAACAATGGTCTCCTCGCTTGAATGGGCCTTAAGGGAAAGAAGGGATTATTTACAACACAAAGGCACTTGGGAATAGGGAGATGCAAAGCTTCAGCACTTCAAGACTAGCTTGCCATGGATCTGAGCAGGCTTTTATAGATGGGGAAGGAGGGAGTTGGGATCCCTATTATTATGGGATTGGCCCTATCAACAAGGAAGGTTCCATGGGAGGTGGCAAAACCAATTCTCTTCCATAGAACTCCCGCAGCCAAACCTCCCAACTCAAGATAGGCAGTGGTTTGTGAGTTTGTTTGAACTCAACTTCCGCCATCCATATTTAAAAAACGGTCCCTAAAATGGGTGGCGCGATTGCTGCTCTATGACAGAGCGCCAAGTGGCGCGACCTCTTTACAGGATTTCCCTGATTGGCGCGAGCACTGAACTGTCTACCCGCGCCAATGCAAAAAGAGCTGTTTTTCATGGATTTTGCAAGGAGATGTCTCAAGAGGAAATGAAGCTCATACTCAGAGGGATGCATTGATGATGTTTTCAAGGCATGACAGTGTTCACAGGTCACATAATGGGTCCTCCATTGTGCGGGACGGGGAATGGTAGGGACGGTGACAAATTACTGTGTAACACTGGTACATATACATTTTATCTGTCTTACATCATCATAGAGTTCCTGTAGAATTGACCAAATTAAAATCAAGGTTTGTGAAGCTGAAATCTCTGAGGTATTGCATTATAGATAAAAATATGTATTGGAAAAATATTGGTGGCATTCTTTTGAATTTTTTGCTGGAAGAGGAAGCTGAAAGGGTGATTGAAGAGTTTCATAAAGGATATTGTGGAGGACATCACTACTGGAAGGCCACAACAATCAAAATTCTCAGAGCAGGATAATATTGGCCCACCATGTTCAAGGATGTCTACAAGAAGATAATTGCATGCCATGAATGTCAGATTTTTGATGGTAAGAAAAATCTTGTTCCTTTACCCTTGATGCCAATTTAAGTTTAGGGGCCATTCCAACAGTGGGGGCTAGATTTTATTGGTGAAATAAATCCATCATCTTTAGGGCAGCATCACTGGATCCTGACAACAACTGATTATTTTACCAAGTGGACTGAAGTAATCCAAACAAGGTAAGAAAATGATTCAGTCATCATCCAATTCTTAAAAAATAACATATTGTCCAGGTTTGGCTGTCCTATGAAGATCATCACTGACAATGCACAAGCTTTCAAATCCAAGAGGTTGATTAGTTTTTTTCATCAGTATCACATTACACTTGGACACTCTACTACTTATTACCCATAGGGTAATGTTCTTGCTGAATGTTCTAACAAAAGCATTGTGAGAATTATTAAGAAGGTGATGTAGGAAAACAAAAGATCACGACATTTGAAGCTGAAATATGCTTTATGGGCTGATAGAATATGCACAAAAATATCAATTGGTACTTCACCTTATGAGTTGGTATATGGAGTTAAAGCCATTTGTCTTACATCCTTGGGAGTGTCTGTTATGAAATTGGTGCAAGGACTAGAAGAGGAGCCTAATGCTATTCAGACGAGAATAAACCAGTTAATAGCTTTGCAGGAAAAAATGGAGGAAGTATATAACATCCATCAGCAGTCTCAAGAAAGAATAAAGAATACATTTGACAGGAAGGTCAAAGAGAAGATTTTTCAAATTCAAGATGTGGTATTGAAGTGGAAGGCCAAAATTGAAGAAAAGGGGAAACATGTAATATCCCAAAATTAGGACAGCTTAGTAAGCTTGCTGAAATAATGCACTTCTGGGAATTTTGTGCATAGAAATGAGTTTTTAGCTCTTGTATCCCTTATATTAGCTCATATAAGGTCTAAATCCAAAAGGAGAGCAAAAACAAATCAGACTAGGTGGGTTAAACAGATCTCCTACAAACTAGTCTAGCTGAAAATCACCCAAAGAGAGGGGCTGCAGCTATATGCAAAGGACCGCTTCAGAATAACACAGATCCACTAAAGCACAATAGGAGGCTGATATGGAGGTTCAGAAATCAGATATATAACAACAAGTTAGATGTTCTTTACAACCCATACATTATACAAGAGAAAGAATGAGATTATACAACAAAAATCCTCAGAAATGAGGTGCTACAACCATAAGAAAAGACTGCATAACCATGAAAACGTTATTTTCAGAGGCTGAAGAAGTAGTTTATTAATCTTCAGATCTATAGCAGATCTGTACATAAAAATTTAGATCTAATACAGATCTGTGTACAAGAAATGCTGATCTATACATTCCCCTTCGGGTTTTGTGCAAAACATGAAGCACAGAGAGTAGACCTGAGATCTAAGATTGCAGATCCGCAGAATGATTTAGAAATTTTTGAATAAAACAATGGTATAGTAGATCATATCTGAAACTAACATGGATTGTATGGCCAATCCATGGATCACCACAGTGAGAGGAAGAATCCCAACACCGGAGATCTCTCCTCCAAAATGTAGACAAAACACCCTGCAGTTGTAGATATGCAAATAACGCTGTATAGGGAGAGAAACAACGTTGTAGGCTCTGAGAATGCTTTTTCTTGATGCCAAGATCTGGATCTGAAGCTCAATGAGCTAATGCACTTTTCCAAGAGGTTAAAAGACACACTCACTTAGAAGAGGCACTAGAAAAGTCTAGATCTAAGTAGATCTAGTGCTCCACTTGCTGCAAATCACAAAGACAGCTCAACCTTCAATAGGAGCAGTGCTGTAGGTGTAAGGTGAAGCTTGGCCCAAGCCTGATAGTGGAAAAAATAGCACAAGTCTCCTCCAAGAGCTACTCAAGGAAGGAGGTGGGATTCCTAAACAGGAAGACCCAACAAGGGATGTGTGAGCAGACAATACCTTCAGAAAATGATAATCTTCAACAAACTTCTCTTGTTTCTCTCCTCCTCATTTTATAATATTGGATTCTTGGAAAAACCCTAAACCACTTCATTAGTTTAGCCTCTTTCACATTTAGAGTATTCTTCTAGAACTGCGCTGTCCCTCAAGGAGGTTCAATGCATCTAGACTGCGCTGTTGACTTGGTTAAATGTGACCCACTCTTGTGATTTAGACCCATTCACACCTGCAGGAGTTTATTTACATAGCCTAGATATGTCTCTGTTCACATAGGCATTGATTATTCTTGGGTTTCAAGAGTTTTACATGTCCTCCTTTACAATTTATTCATCAATCATGAAATGCAAAAATAAACAAGGAAAAATTAATATTCCTATTAGCTGCAGCTAATTTAGGAATATTAAAAAGCATGGTAAGTTTGAGAATATATGGAAAGGTCCATTCATAGTAGCTGCATTCCATGGGAACAACACTTATCTACTGTAGGAGATGGATGGACAACCTTGTGCTGGAGGGCCTGTCAATGGAAGGTTTCTAAAGCACTATTCCTCTTAAGTTCTACTGATTTTTCATTCCATAATATATATTCCATTTTATTATTCTTTTATGCTAATAAAGACAAGTTGGTCATCAGAATTGAGCCCTAGGTGAAGGCCATTAGAGTTTGAAGAAGGCTTGGAAAATTTCAGAGTTTTTATTTCCAAAAAGATGGATGGAACTGGAACTATAGGTTCTTTGGTGTACCATAGGGGCACACCATCCTAAGTGGAGTCACTGTTATCACTCATAAAATGTGAAACTTTACTTGACATGTTCATACAGTTCATTTATCAAAGGTCTCCTTCAGCCTTTCAAGTTGGTATAGGAAAATTTCATTTTTTATATGTTTAACCTATCCTAAGGTTCAAGGCCACCTCCATTTAGGTCATGTCATGTCCCATTAGTCATCATGAGGTGTCAATTTTCATTTCCAAAGCATTTAAATTTAAAAAGGACACTTAAGCCAGTTTTACAACTTTTCGTAGCATTTTATAAAGTTAAATGGCAGTTTTCGCTACGAAACTGCGTAATAGTTTCGTAGTGAAACTACCAGAAGTCAAACTAATCACGCTACGAAAAACTGTTTTCTTGTCTATCTTGTCAAACTCAATGTGAAGTGTCAGTTCATGATTGGAGGAGTTAGGGTGGAGCTCATCCGAGTCTATTAGGGTTAATTCAAAGGTACAAAGCCATGTCTAAGGTCATCATTACGCTTTTTAGCATGCATGTGTCATGATTAATTCATGAGCTGTCATTTAAACCATAAAACATTACCCAATTATCCTTTTTGTCATAATCCGCTTTATCTTTGCATGTTATTGGATTTCTAGAGAGCTGCTTCATCAAACCACGCAGGTTGCCGGCAGATTCAAAGGTTGCAGGTGTCATCAAGCAATCGAGGCTGAGAGTATATAAAGCACCCATGGCTGTAAGGAAGAAAACAAAAAAAGGTGGTCATTGCTATAGGTATGAGCCCATGGACATGAATTTTCTCAATGAATACCCAACTGCCATGGAGGTATTTAGAAGAACAGGTTGCTTGCAATTCTGTCAAAGGATGTAGGGTTGTCATCTACAGGTTTCCAAGGATTTTGCTAATAGTTTCACAGGAACAACTTCAAAGGTGGGAGTGCTAAACCTCACAGTGGCACCAGACAATATTTCAACAACAACATGAATCCCTAGAGGAGGGGAACAATGGTTTAAAGGTGTTAGGGTCCTATAATAATAGGATTCATTATTTTGAATTGACTATGTAGAATTTTGAAATCTTGTACATACCTTTGCTTTCTGCAAATGTTTCCCCATATTTAAAAAAAATAAAAGATGGTATGTCCTAAAATAAAAATAAAAGGGTTGAAAAAGAAAAAGATCAAATAGAATAGAAAAAATGAATCCCAACAAAAAAGAGATAAAATAGATCATGAAAGTGATGCAAATTCAAATGCCACTACTTTTTACTTTACTTTGAAAAAATAAGATTGTGTGCAACTTGTCAAAATGCCACAATCCATGAAGGTCAAACTACTTAATCTTGACCTTTCATGCTTTAAATTTCATGCTGATAGGTAGAGAATAAAGATCTAGCCAAATTGTTTAACCTTGGTAGATCAATAGTTAGGTAGAGAAATAAATGAGCTCATTAGTTTAATCTGAGCCATTGGATGTCATAAGGTTAGAACCATTCAGTTTACTTATTAAAAGAAATAAAAGGGTCAACAAGTTTAAATGCGACCGAGAAAGGAAATAAAAATGCTAGACTAAAAAGGGTAGGCAGAAGCACTTTGGCAAATAACGAAAAACACTGTTGATCATTTCATATTTCTAACATCCTTGTAAAAAGTCCCTTCCCCTTCATTTTTACCCTTTCCTTTTTACTAATACTCATTTTTCCCTTAGTTTAACTATTTTTCTACCCTAAAGCCCATTTCCATAACTAAATCCGCCTTTTCCCTAGTTTAAACCCCATTCCTAATGTATTATAACATCCCATATTATATTAACCCTTATATTATATTAATTCCCATATAAATATATACCCCATTATATTATTTACATTTAACTCCCATATATTACTTAGGCCTTCGATTATTTATTTACATACTCCCCCTTATCATGTTATACTCCCAGAGTATATAACATATCACTCTCTAACCCTTCTCTTATTACATAACCCGAATACCATTATATATATCCTAGTCCCGTTATGTACATTTAACCCATTTCATTTAAAACCTTCCCTCGTTCTTGGTCCCACCTGTCCAAATCCCCTAACTCTTCTATCATCCGATCATTTCCATTTGATCCAACGGCCTATATCCTCTTTGCATCCCCTGACTGTATGAAGTTTAAAACCTTAAAAGATTGTGAAATAAGTAGTTTCACACTCCCTTCTCTTTGCTACGTGGCATTACCATAGTTTGTTTCATTCCCGAGAAAAATACCGCCTACCAGCTTTCCTTGATGCGATAAACCACTTACCTATCCATCCTATCATGTGATAAACTATCAAAAACACCCTGCACTATGTGATAAAGTAGTTTAACCACCGTTTCGCCTTCAGCGATACGCTAAAACCACATTTCCAATTTGGTACTGTGCGATAAGCCAACATTATTTCAAAACCTTGCAAATGAGTTATTTTTGTGAATTTTGCAAATAAAACCAAACCATTCCCAACCCAAAATTAAAACATCACTGCAGCTCAACTCATTTCACAGTCTTTCCCCATCCTCGGAATCCATTGTCACTTATCGGTGAAACCGTGTTTCATTAATTACTAGTTTATTTTTGCAGGTGATCGAACAAAACTTGGATTAACAGTCTAATACTAGTTAAGACTTGTTTATTCCAAAGAACTTACAAGGAAAAGAATCCAAATGATTTTCCTTAACAAAATATTCCAGGCAGCATAATAGAAAGAAATCATTTACACAAAGAGAAACAAATTTGCAGAAGTAGTATAAACAAAGGATGAAAACATTTCCACCAGCAACTCTCCAGGACATATTTTACTCATGGTTACTGTAAAGGTAAAAGTGAAAAGATAACAGAGGAGTAAGGAGAAAAAATTCACAAAGTTAAAAAGAGCAATCAAGTCAAAGTATATACAATTGAAAGGCAGAGCTAAAAGATAAACAAAGTTACAAGATAAAAAATTCAGAGTTAAAATACAATCATCAGATGACAAAACAATGTGAGAGACAAACCAACATTAGAAAAACAAACAAATGACAACAAATTAGATAAAACAGGGACACCTTTCAATCAGTTGAAAGGTGTCACTACCTTTCAGCTTCTAGATATTTTATTTCCCAGAATAAATACTGATTAGTTAAACAAGATATTTTGTATTAGTTTTATTATAAATACTTCATAATTTTAAGTATTTAGGGTGGTGGATGAATTGATGAACATTTCTATACTGTACTATTCTGGAACCTGAGGGTGATTGTACCAATTTCAAGTCAGCAGATTGGATTAAAGCAATAAAGATATTATATTGCAGGATTCATGTGTTGGGCCATTACAGTGAAGTACTTTCTACTTGTTCAATTGTTTCTTTCTGAAGTTTTCACCAATACTTGTATGCATTTCTAAATCTAAATGATATATCAGGAATGTTATTTTAGAATATGTTTAATTACACTCTGTCTTGAACTATTTATCATTTACATGTTTTCTACTGATATCTAGATTAGGGAATTCTTAATTGCTCCCTAGTTTCAATTGACCTCTCTCTTTTCATTCATTATCCGGATTTGAGAACCCTTAATTTCTCTCTTACCCTGATTGAAACCATTTTCACTATCTACCTAAGGATCTGAAGTTACCCAACTATCTTGCCCTGTGAATACTTCCCTCTACAACCTTGATCCAAATCTGTTGCTTGACACATTGACTCCATTAGCCCAATGGTAAGCAGATCTACATCTATCCATATAAGTAAGTGATTTCACCACCAAACCAAATCCAAAATCAAATCCCAAGTAATCCTACATAACTAGCCTAAAATAAAATTAACTCAACAAAGGTAAATCATATAGAGAGAGCCCTCTCTGAGCGTTAGGAAGGCTATATCCTAAAGCTTAAAAGCAGGTTTATGGTTAACTCAGTGATTTACTTCTTTAGCCTTGAGAAATTACAGAGTGATAACATACTTGTGACCATATTGGGGACAATTTTATTTAGAAATATTTTACAAAATCATATCTGATCTATGTTGGTGGATAGTGATCGGACATATAAAGGTTAAAATCATCCACCTGGCGACTCCAAATCCAAATCAATTTCAAATTCAAGACTCTATTGGAGAAATGAACCATGGAAGAACATCATGGGAATATCAGGTTTTCAACTTGGATCTTAATCCAAAAAATTATGTTCTTTCTCATCAAGAAAATTTTCAATATATATTGTATTTTAGTGAAGATCTTAGATTAATCTTTAACTACTTTCCTTTGGAGATTGTAAATAGTAATTCTCCTGATTCCTTTAAGAAGTTGTTTTATGAACATATGATGATCCTTTTCTAATTAATAAGCCTTAAGAAATCAATACTGATCTTACAATTCCTGTACATATTCCTGTACCATATAAAGTTCCTAATAGATATAAGCCCCTCATATTACCTCCTATACTCCATGTTTTCCCTGATAACTATTATAAACATCTTCCTAGGTTTGATGGAGAGAATGGTAACATCACTGCCCAAAAACATATTCAAGGTTTCGAGAATCATCTGGACCTATTTGAGATCGATGAAGATGATATTAGAATCAAAATTTTTTCTCTTTCTTTGGAAATTGAAAGTAAAAATTTGGTTCAAAAATCTGCCTATGGAAAGCATCTCAAATTTCCAGCAGTTTGTCAAAATATTTCTTGATAGATGTGTTTAGTCAATTTAGTGTCCTAAATTGATAGCATAAATTATCGACAAGGGCTAGTAAACTGATGAAGTATAATGCACTATATGTGCCTAAATATCCCTTTTTCTTACTTCGTTGTTTTTAGTGTTTTATTGATTTTTTTGGGTTTTTATGTTTGATCCTTAGTATGTTTCTCTATGCTAAAAAAATGAATTTAAATCTATGTAAAGAGAGAGAAAAGGAAATGTTAAGAAATGAGTTAAAACAGAGTTTATTTGCAAGTTCTGTTCCTAACTAGAAAATGATGAAAATAGAAAGTCCTAATCCATGGATATTACAGCTTCTTAAATGATCATTCATGAGATGAAAAGTAACTCAAAACACTACAACTTAATCTGATTCATTTAGTTAGAGATTTGTTGGAAGATCTTGTGAAAAAGATTAATTCTAATGCAATGAGGATCTTCTAAAACATAAAAGGAAATACTGAAACAAACAGTAACTTAGAACATTACAGTGAAATCTTATTCATTTGATAGAGGTTTATTGGAAAATCTTGAGAAAAATATTACTATAATGTAGTAAGGATCTCCTATGAAGTGCTGAAACAACTTATGACATTACAACTAAATCTCATTCATGAGTTAGAGGTTTATTGGAAAATCTTTTTGAAAGAGATTAATCATAATGTGATAAGGATATTCTATGAAACAAAACAATCAATAACTCACAATATTACAACTAAGTCTCATTCGTGAATTAGAGATTTATTGGAAAAGCTTTTTGAAAGAGACTAACTATAGTATAATGAGGATATTCTTTTTAACTAAATGACAGAAAATGAAATGCTAATAAATTAGAATATTACAATTGAATCCAATTCATTTAATAGAGATATATTGGAAGAGCTTGAGAAAGAGACTAACTGTAATATCATTAGGATCCTTTATCTAAGCAAATGACATGAAAAATAATGCTAAAAGCTATGATTTCAGAAAGCAGTCTAAGTAAGGAAATATGACAAAATAGAATTGAAAATGACTTATCTAGAAAACATGTAAAACCTCCTCGAATAACAGGGGCCCTTTGCTATCAATTCGACATTAATCCTTTAACTCCTCAAGATTGTATTCAGAACAACATCAGGGCTAAAACTCCTTTTTATTAACACAAATCTTGAAAACAGAGTATCACCGTAATGATAAAATATGTATCAATTATGTTTCTCAGTATTACAGAGCTTAATTTATATGCAAGTTCATAAACAACATTGAAAAAAAATAGGTACAGGTGTATATTTGAATTTAAAATCAAATTAAAACTCTTTTAGGACTCGTGATTTGCTATAAAGCAAATCAGGAGTCATAATCCTTGTAGAAAACAACTTCTTTGACCTTTTCTTTGACCATGTGATTAGACACCTCCAACTATGAATTCAGTCCCTGTGGATGGGAAGGAATGATGTAGGGAAGATTTGGAATCCACCCATGTGTGCCTTTTCTCCAGATGACACCTGTAACATATTTAAAAACCAAAACAGCTACAGAACGCTTGACTGGCTACAGAATGATTGCATTTTGTAGCTACATTGTTCAAAAATCATTAAGACAACAAAAATCACAAAAGTACAATAAGTTAATCATTGTATGCAACCTTTAATAAATATTAATCATTCTCATTGATTTTTAGGTTTATGAAATGATAAAGGAATGATGAAATGAAGTGAATTTTGGCAAAAGAGAAGACAATTTCGGGGCTCAACATAGCCCCACTGCAAAACTCTTGCATGTCCTCATGCAATTTCGTCAAAACTTTATTCCATGTGAACTGAAACTTCTGCAAGAACATCCAACCTCCTTTTTATGCTTCTTTTGGTAGTCAATACCATTCTGGGTTTCCTCATGAATAATTTGAACCTAAGATCAATGAGTACCCTGTTCAGTTTCTTATTTCTCTTCTTTAACTTCCTGTTTGCTTTATACAATGTTTTCATTTGCTGAGAGAGAGTGTTGTTCATGCCATTCTTCAATTTGACCTGCTCTCTTAAGATTTCATTTTCATCCTTGATATGGTTATTCAGTATCTCCAATTCATAATTATCTCTTCTCAAAATTTATATTGGAGGTTCTTGTGGACTGAGAGATCTTTCTTGATTTTCTAAGGCCCTCTTTTCTAGTGATTCCACATACTCATAAATTTGTTGTTGGGCTGGATCTATATCTGGGGTTCTTCTGTTAGGGTCTTCTTCATACTGGTGTAAAGGAGATCTATCAACTGGTGTTTGGATTGGAGTCTCTTCCTCTTCAATGTTTATTACTCTTGTTTTCTTAATCCATGTCTTTTTCACCATGCCTTTAAGCCTAGGGCTTCTCCTTAACTTAGTCGGATTTTCATTTTTCTCCTCAGCACATTTAGTTGTTAATTTATCTTTTCTCTTAACCTTGATTTTTCTCTTGATCTTTGTCAATTTTGCAGAGATTACTTCTTCACTATCTTCCTGTGTTGATATATCTGGTTTGATTTCAACATATTTATCAATTTTTCCCCTCCTACTTCTTCTTACAGTCTCTTTTCTAGATAGTGTTTCCTCTAGTTCTTCAAAATGGTTTCTTTGAAGAAATTCTTCCCAGATATCTCCTACTTTCTTCAAATGGAACTCAATCAGTATTTTAATTAGGCCATGATGATGTAGAGTAGTTTCTAGGAATTGGAGTCTTTTCTGAACATTAGAAGCCATCCTTTTCAAACTATTAAGCATGAAGAAAGGTAGATTTATTTCATCATCTAAGAAATTCATCATCAGTCTGATATGATAGACATACAAGGTGCCGAATCTACCCTCACATGTTATGAATTTTTGTAAAATTAACAACATATTCCTCCATTTATTTTTCAGAGATGTACTAGGAATACCCTTTTTAAACACTGAAATGTCCATACCTAGGTTCTTTAGCATTTTTTTCCAAGTTTCATTATGGTACTCCTTTTTTTTAAACCAAATTTCTCCCTGTCTTGGAAATTCTGTGGCTTCAGCTATTAATGACTCTGTGATGGTGAACTTAATATCCCCAATTTCTACCTCTGATCCATCAAATGACCTAGCAAATGATTTCATGATTTCTTTGTGGAATCCATTGAAATTGTATACAAAGTTCAGCCACCCAACCTGTTGTAAGATTACCTTAACCTAAGGGTATCCTTCTAAATATTTTCTCCCAATTGGCTCTATTCTCACAATTAGCCCCATTTCTCCTTGGTATCTTGACATAGGTCTACTTCTCTGTCTCTGATCCTGTGCCTGAAGAAAGAGTAGCTGTGGAAGGTTTTTTTTCCCTTAAAATGACTTCTCTGCAGATGAAGCTGGCTACAGAATGTAATGGAAGTGAGTGGAACGGATGAAGTTAATGGTAAATGATGAAAATGATTAGGTTAAGAGTTTGATATGGAATGAAATACCGCAAAGGGATTTTATGATGATTTTCAAAAATCATCAATAAATGATACGATCTAAGGACGTGACCTAATAGGTCACATCTAAGTTTTTGACCGTTTAATCATTCAATTAATGATAAACCGTTACAGAGTGGAAGGTAAGGGATTTGGTCGAGGAGTTTTTATGATAGGCAAGGATCAATTCGAATGATAGATTAACTTTAAGAAACATATGATTTAACTATATTATATCTTTCATGTTTTGCCATCAAAATAATTTCACACAGTTTACCTCAGCCCTTTTTGATTTTGCTGCTTGTTGTATTTGTCCTTCATTTTATAAAATGTTGATCTTCTAAGCTCCATAATCTCCTTTGCCTATCATCCTTTGTGTATTGAAGTAGGCTTGCAGGGTCAAATTGGTTGCAGAACAGGATTGGCTATAGAACAGACAGCTGCAGAATGTACTTGTTAAAAATTATGAAATATGGATATGAAATGAAATGGATCATGAATATGGAATGGAATGCGATGGATTATGAGTGTGAAATGGGATGGAATATGAATGTAGTGAAACATGAGATGGAATGAAATATGAATGAAATGAAGTATGGAGTAAAAATGAATCTGAAATTTGTGATTTTATGATATTTAGTTGTAGAACAAGAACAATTTGAAAGTATAAGTGTCATAATAATTCTGATTTTCACCATATACTTTCTGTATAAACATGCCAATCAATGATTGCTTTTCATATTTATACTTAGATTTTTTTATTTTTTTGGAAGAAAAATACAACTAAGTTAGTGAAGAAGAAGAGTTCTTCTTCACTAACTTCATATCAATGTTATCTTGGAATTTCTTGACAAATTATTCTCTTGAAAATGGCTTATAATACAATTTCAGTCTGTTTCCATTTACAAGAAATGCTACCTTTCCTTCATCTATTGTCATGATTTTTATTGCTCCATTTTCAAATATCTTCACAATTTCATATGGCCCAATCCAATGAGTTTGAAATTTACCTTGAAAATCCTTGAAATTTGAATCAAACAAGAGTGCCCAGTCACCTTATTTAAATTTCTTTTCTTTGATATACTTATCATGCCATCTAGTCCTTTGCTGTTGGACTATGCTTGTTCTCTGGACTGCATCTTGTCTGATCTCATCCAATTCATTAATCTGTTCCAGTTCGTGCTTCTGTCAAATCAAGTCCTAACTGGACTGCCATTTTGAAAGTTTGGATTTGAAACTCTATGGGAAACAGGACTTTTTTTCCATAAACAAGTTCATAAGGGGCGTGTCTTGTTGTGTTTCTCCATGTAGTTCTGTAGGCCCATAAGGCTCCAGGAAGCCTTTCTGCCTAATCTCTTTTATGTAAATGAACAATCTTTGTTAGGATCCCTTCAATCACCTTATTGGTAGATTCTACTTGGCCATTTGCTTGTGGATGGTAGGGAGTGGATTTCCTGTGTCAGATTTTGTACTTCTCTACCATTTTCTCCACCATTTTTGATGTGAACTGTACTCCTTGATCTGTAAAAATTTCTCTTGGGACACCAAAACGAGTAAAAATATCCTAAAAAAGAAAACTAACTACAGATGATTCAGTAGCAGAAAGTAATGGCTTGGCCTCTACCCATTTGGTAACATAATCAGTGCAAACTAATATATATTTCTTTTGTTTTTATGGAGGATTAATAGGTCCTACAAAATCCAAAGCCCATTTCTCAAAAGGTTCAATATGTACTTGAGGTTGCAATGGCATCTCACCTGAAGGGGAAGGTTTCCCTACCCTTTGGAAACTGTCATACCTTTTGACATATTCTTTAGCATCTCTAAAGAGGGATGGCCAATAATATCCTAGGTGAACGATCTTATAAGATGTCCTCTTATCAGAAAAGTGTCCACCACAAGGTTCATCATGACATGCCTTGAGAATCTCAAGCATCTCATCTTCTTGAACACATCTTCTGATAATAAAGTCTGGACCTGTTTTGTATAACTCATTAGCAATCCATGAATATTTTGCATTGTCAAAAATTATTTTTCTTTTGTCTCTTGCATTCATAATTGAAGGAAATTTTAATAAAACTAGATAATTGGCAATATCAACAAACCAGGGAGTTTGAGTAGTAATTGCAAAGAGATATTCATCAGGGAATTTATCTTCAACTAGAGTATTGTCTTTAATGCTTTGGAGTCTAGATAGGAAATCAACCACTGTATTTTGTTTTCCAGGCCTATCTAGAATAATGATGTTAAATTCTTGTAAAAGCAATAACCATCTTGTGACTCTGCCATTAGTAATTGATTTATTCATTAAATACCTAATTGCAGAGTGATCTGTGTGAAAAAAGGTTTCATAGCTTGTTATATAGTGTCTGAATTTATTTATGGCATGAACAACAACTAAGAATTCTTTTTCAGTTACAATATAATTCAACTCTGAAGGAGTCAAATTTTTACTTGTATAGTAGATGGCACAAGGAATCAGGTCTTTTTGTCCCAACACAGCTCCCAAAGCTGTATCTGAGGCATCTATCGAGATGTGAAAAGGTAATTTCCAGTTAGGTCCCCTTTAAATAGGTGCTTCAGAGATTTTTGTTTTCAGGGTTTCAAATGCTAACTAGCAGTCATGATTCCAATTGAATTCACAGTCCTCGGTGAGTAGTTTGAAAAGTGGAGATGCTATCTTGGTGAAGTTTTCTATAAATCTTCTGTAATATCCTGTAAATCCTAGAAAAATCCTAACATCTTTCTGACAACTTGGAACTAATAATCTAGAGATGAATTCAACTTTTGACTTATAAACTCTAATCGCATCTCCTGAAATATGATGTCCTAAGACAGTCCCTTCAGTAAACATCATGAAACATTTTTCATGACTTAATGAAAGGTTTGCTTCTTTACATATTTTTAGAACTTTTTCCAAGTTTTCTAAGGCTTCTTCAAATGTGTTGCCATATACTGTGAAGTCATCCATGTATACTTCTACACAGTCATGTATTAGATCTGAAAATATTCCCAATACTGCCCTTTGGAATGTTGCAGGTGCATTGCACAATCCAAAAGGCAAAACTCGGTAGGCATAGGTACCCCAAGGAAAGGTAAATGTGGTTTTATCTTGATCCTCAAGTGCAACTTGAATTTGATTGTAACCACTGAAACCATCCAAAAATGAAAAGTACTTTTTGCCTGCTAATGTATCTAACACCTGATCTATGAAGGGTAAAGGAAAATGATCTTTAAGAGTGGCTTTGTTTAATTCTCGGTAGTCAATGCATACCCTCCATTTACCATTTTTCTTGGGTACAATCATCAAAGGAGAAACCCACTGACTGTCTGAAATGAGATAAATAAAGTTGACATTTAAAATTTTTTGCAACTCTTCTTTAACAATCTCCCTAAGGTTTGGATTCATCCTTCACTGAGGCTGTCTGATTGGTTTAAAATTTTCCTCTATATAGATATGATGAGTGCAAGTCTTAGGGTTGATCCCTTTCATATCAGTGTACACCCATGCATATGCAGAAGAATGTCTCTGTAATATTTTGACTAGCTTTTCTTGTTGAAAATTTTCTAGGTTTTTGTTTATGTTTAAGGTTTTTCCTAGAAATATATCAATTGTAGAGCTGCCAAATTATTCCATGGAGTAGAGGGACATTTGTATTGATGACAAAAACTCAATATTGGATTCTTCTTGGAATTTTTCATGTTTGTATTCTGAAGAAAATTCATGATTTTCTAAGGCATTCAGAATCTGACTATCTTCACTAATTTTTGAAATAGTGAAGAGAGGTTGTATATCTTCTTCATCATCAATCCATTGAGTATTATCTAATTCTGTGATTGTTCTTGCTGGAGGATACAAGGTGAATTTCTTGGTTGAACTACCATAAGAGATGTACATATCACCGGATCTATAGCTAATGAAAGCATCAGCTATAGCTAACCAAGGTATTCCTAATATAATAGGATGTCCTCCTAGATCATTTTTAGGAGTTAGGATCATGAAATCCACATGATACTCCCAAGAATCTAAGGACACTGGAATGTCTTCTAATACCCCATCTGGTTTGATTACAGATCTATCTGCTAATTGTAGTAGTGTGGGTGTAAAAAGAAGATTAGGAAGTTTTAGTTTTTCCATGATTTGCCTACTTATGATATTGATTGTTTCTCCTAGATCAATAAGTGTGTTTGGAATTTCAATTCCATTTATATCTATATTAACAACTGGATTTCCAGGATCTAGATATTTTGGAATGGCGATCTTTCCCATCATTATGTCTGCTATTTTTCCTACCAGTTGTATTTTCTTTATCTCTTTTATTTTTCTTCCTGTTTTTTTCATACTCAACTCTTTTATTGTATTTTCTAGAATTGAGATTTCCTTGATGGCCTGTAATAATGGAATTTTAATACAAACATGTCTTAACTCATCTAGGAAATCATATTTAGGCATCATAATTTGTTTCTCTGCACCTCTATCAATTTGTAATCTTTCAGGAAAAGGAGGTGTAGTAGTAGATGTTGATGGATTCTCTAACATGGGAGTTGAAATTATTGGTTCTTTATGTTTTTCTTTTTCAATGTTTTGGTCTTGAAGAGATGTGTTTTCTTCAAAACTTTTATTTACCCATAGAGAATCTTCCTCAGAATTTTTTTGTTCTTGTATAACTACAAAATGTTTCTTTCTTTCAAGTATTCTTCCAGACATAAGTTGAACATCATTAATGTCTAAAGGAGTAATCAAATAGGTTGGAAATGGTTGAACTTCTGTCATATATGTATTCTGAGGGTTTTTATTGTTGGGGTTTGGTATTGGTTGGGTAGGTAACTGATTTTATTTTTGAGGGAATGGTAATGGAAGTGGTGGATTTTGTTTTTGATTTTGATTTTGTGGATTCTGCTGAGGATTTTGTTGAGGAGGAAAGTTTGGATATGATGGATATGATGGATAAGATGGTGGATATTGATAATATTGGGAGAACCTTCCATAAGGATTTTGTGTTCCTTGAGCCCAAGGTTGAGATTGATTTTTAAATTGGGGCCAAGGTTGCTGCCAAGAGTTCCGATTAGGTGGGGGTTGATTATACATTTGATTACTAAACCCTTGTGTTTTAGGTCCCCGCCAAGGTCTTCTAGAGAAAAAATTAAGAGATTCTGTGGAATTTGTGGTTGTTTCTTCTTGAAAGACAGCTTTAAGGCCAGGGATTGAGGGACAATTCTTGGTCTCATGTTTTTTAGAACAAATTGCACAAGTCTCTATTACTTTTGCATCCAATGGACACTCTCTTAAGGCATGCTTCTTCCTACATTTCGGACAAAAGATTGTTAAGGCATCAGTTTTGGCTTTCTACTTGTTTTGTAACTTAAGGGTATCTTTTTGCTCACTAAGAATCCCTAAAATGTCAGTTTTGAATTCATCAAGCATATTTCCTATTTCTGCCCTACTTACTGTTCCAGTTGCAGATTTTCTTTCCCTTGCAAGATTAGGGTCTCTTGGTCCTTTTAGAATTTTAGATTTTCCTCTTGAAAGATTAATACATAGTTATGCTATATCAGGTAATGAAAGTTGAGATATATCTCCTTTCCCCATCATGTTCAAGATATCTATCCATTCATCCCTAATTTTTTTCAACAAAAGAGTTTTCAAGGTGTCTTGATCTAAATTTTGCATTTTTTCCCTTTTAATGTTATAATTAAATCTCTCAAGTAAATCTTCCAGATTTCCATCCTCTTTTTGCATCATCTTGAACACTCTTCCTTATGGTTGACTGGTATACATTAATCCAAATATATTTCTAGAAATTCTCTTCTCATATCATCCCATGTCTTAATAGACCTAGTGATTAAACTCATAAACCATTTTAATGCTGCTCCTTTCAATGTTGAAGGGAATAGTTTAAGTTTTTGAGCATCTTGTAGATAATCATAGGTTCTACATAGAACTTAAAATTCAAATAAGAATGTCTCAGGGTCTTCACTTTTCAGTCCATGAAAGTTTGGAAGAACAGAATGTGAGATATTTTTCATAGTTGCATTGGTCTCTTCATCTACTATAGGGAATCCAAAAGAGTTTTCAGTTTCCCTTCTACCTCTTCCTCCTTTTGCATTTCCTCTTCCTCTACCTTCTTCTGTACCTCTACCTATTCCTCTTTCTCCTCCTTTACCTCTACCTCCTCCAAAGAGTGTGTTTTCTCCATTAAAGACTTCTCCTTCCCCTTCTCCTCCTTCTATACCTCTTCCTGCCATGATAGATTCTTCCGAACTGATATAAGGTTCAGTCTGGAGAACTAGTTGTTCTACTGGGACTTCTATCAAGGGTATATTGAAGAAATATTCCTCTTCTTCCTCTTCACTAGGGATTTGTAATTCTTCTGCTGGAATATATTCTCCTGTGGAAGTGAAAAAGGTTATCCCTTTTGTAGGAGTCCTTAGATCTTCTTCCTCTAGAATTGCTTCAGTGGATGAAGTGGGAGATCTTACTTATTGGATATCTGATCTTTAAACTTATGGAAGCCTATGACCAGTATAGTATGGAATATGGGTTTGAGTTGGAGGTGTGCTACTTCTTGGTCTTGGTGGAGTGAGTGGAGTTGTGGGAATTAAGCTTCTGCCTCTTATAAATCTACCCCTAGAATCTCTTTCTGTACACATGTCATTATTTTTGAGATGCAAGAAATAAGGCTACCTAGTTATACTTCCTCGGTAGTGACGCCAAAATTTTTGGTAAATTTAGTGTCCTAAATTGATAGCATAAATTATCAACTAGGGCTAGTAAATTGATGAAGTATAATGCACTATATGTGCCTAAATATCCCTTTTTCTCAATTATTTGTTTTTAGTGTTTTATTGATGTTTTTGGGTTTTTATGTTTGATCCTTAGTATGTTGGTCTATGCTAAAAAGATGAATTTAAATCTATGTCAAGAGGGAGAAAAAGAAATGTTAAGAAATGAGTTAAAACAGAGTTTATTTGCAAGTTTTGTTCCTAACTAGAAAATGATGAAAACAAAGAGTCCTAATCCATGGATATTATAGCTTCTTAAATGATCATTCATGAGATGAAACGTAACTCAAAACACTACAACTTAATCTGATTCATTTAGTTAGAGATTTGTTGGAAGAGCTTGTGAAAAAGATTAATTCTAATGCAATGAGGATCTCCTAAAAATAAAAGAAAATACTGAAACAAACAGTAAATTAGAACATTACAGTGAAATCTCATTCATTTGATAGAGGTTTATTGGAAAATCTTGAGAAAAATATTACTATAATGTAGTAAGGATCTCCTATGAAGTGCTGAAACAACTTATGATATTACAACTAAATCTCATTCATGAGTTAGAGGTTTATTGGAAAAGCTTTTTGAAAGAGATTAATCATAATGTGATAAGGATATTCTATGAAACAAAACAATCAATAACTCACAATATTACAACTAAGTCTCATTATTGAATTGGAGATTTATTGGAAAAGCTTTTTGAAAGAGACTAACTATAGTATAATGAGGATCTTCTTTTTAACTAAATGACAGAAAATGAAATGCTAATAAATTAGAATATTACAATTGAATCCCATTCATTTAATAGAGATATATTGGAAGAGCTTGAGAAAGAGACTAACTGCAATATCATGAGGATCCTTTATCTAGGCAAATGACATGAAACATAATGCTAAAAGCTATGATTTCAGAAAGCAGTCTAAGTAAGGAAATATGACAAAACAGAATTGAAAATGACTTATCTAGAAAACATGTAAAACCTCCTCGAATAGCAGGGGCCCTCTGCTATCAATTCGACATTAATCCTTTAACTCCTCAAGATTGTATTCAGAACAACATCAGGGCTAAAACTCCTTTTTATTAACACAAAGCTTGAAAACAAAGTATCACCGTAATGATAAAATATGTATCAACTATGTTTCTCGGTATTACAGAGCTTAATTTATATGCAAGTTCATAACTAACATTGAAAAAAAAAGGTACAGGTGTAGATTTGAAGTTAAAATCAAATTCAAACTCTTTTGGGACTCATGATTTGTTGTAAAGAAAATCAGGAGTCATAATCCTTGTAGAAAACAACTTCTTTGACCTTTTCTTTGACAATGTGATTAGACACCTCGAGCTATCAATTCAGTCCTCGTGGATGGGAAGGAATGATGTAGGGAAGATTTGGAATCCACCCATGCATGCCTTTTCTCCAGATGACACCTGTAACATATTTAAACACCAAAACAACTATAGAACGCTTGACTGGCTACAGAATGACTGCATTCTGTAGCTACACTATTCAAAAATAATTAAGACAGCAAAGATCACAAAAGTACAATAAGTTAATCATTGTATGCAACCTTTAAGCAATATTAATCATTCTCATTGATTTTTAGGTTTATGAAATGATAAAGGAATGATGAAATGAAGTGAAGTTTGGAAAAATAGAAGACAATTTCGGGGCTCAAAAAGATGGATAATAAAAATCAATCTTTTTGTGATCATAGAAGAATATATTCAGTTGAAAAGACAACCAAATGAAACAATACAAAAATTTTCTGACAGATTCAATCAAGTCTATTATTCAATGCCAGAAAATATAAGACCTCCTCTTGATTTAGATCTTTTTCATTATTCGGGTGCCTTTTATCCAGAAATAGAATTTCAACTAAGAGAAAGAGATTTAGAAATAGTTAAAAAGATGCAGAACATAGAAGTTGATGTGGAATTTAATCTACTAATCAGAAAGGAAAAATTGAAAGCAGAAAAACAGAAGAATAACATTGCAGAGATAAAACTTGACATCTTGGTAAGTAAGATAGAAGAAATGATACATAATATCACCATGAAAGATGAATTTTTTGTTCATGATCATCATGAAGAAAAAAAAGAGGTTGTTGGCCAAAATCATTTTCCCGCTAATCACAACTATCATAAATCAGAAAATGGATTTATAGATCAATATGTGGAAGAGAAATTTGCTGATCTAGTGTGTATGAATGATGACATTCCTACTTTTAATGATTTACCTAAATATGATCAATATGATGATAATTATGTTCTTCAAATTCAAGCTAACTTTATAGAACAATCAATAGATAGTTTGAGAGAAAAGAAAATCCAGATTCAACAGTTTAAATACAGTGATCAACCAATACATATAAGGTATGAGAATGAGGAAGAAAGAGCAGAAAATGTGGAAATAATTAAAGGTTCTTTACCTCTTTGTTTTGCTTCATTTCATTTCATTAGAGACAACTTTCATGCAATCAATAATCAACAATCTTTAGGAATTGTTTTTGACAACAAAGAAAACAATGAAACTCTTGATCAGGATATTTTAGTTTCATAATTTCAGTTATCAGTTCCCACTGAAATACATGATCAAATGACATAGGAAAGTTCCATACCACTATGTTTTGAATTATTTCAGTTTTTAAAGGAGATTTGGTATAATATCTTGAAAGAAAAAGATGATCAGCCTACAGAAATCTATGAAATTCCATTCAAACATATAGGCAATAGGTTGCAACCATATTTAAAAGTTTTTCATAATCCAATAGCAGATATGTTGGATAAAGAATGCAGTCAAAACATTTCTCCATTTATTGACTATGAGCTTCAGAATCAAGATAATAAATGTTTCATCAAACAAATATTACAAAACTTATTTGAAAATCAGTAATTAATTTTGCAAGAAGATAAAGGTGAGAATATAATTTCAGTTTCATGGCATGGAGACCATCTAGAACAAATGTATAGTTTTTTGGATAGATTGAGCATTAGTGTACATACTGTTGAAGATCCTTTTGTACAGTTTCTAGTGTCAACAAAGGAAATTGAGTATTTCCTTATCTTCACATCTGTCGACAAGTTTCTAATGGTTGACAGAACTACATTTTTTATCATAAACAAACACATGCAACAAAATCCATCAATATATAAAATTCTTGAATGGTTGCATTGGCTGTTTCATTTTACCTAGCCAGCAGTTGGACAACTGATTAGAGTAAATAGGTAGAATTTTAGTTTTGATTTCAGCAACAATTTTATTTCATTTTCAAATTTTTAGCAAGAAAATTAACATAAATTATTAAAGATTTAAAACGAAGGAGAATACCAAAAAGTCTTGATGATCTAGTAGTTTGGTTTGAAGATTGAAACACCTTTTAGTCTCAGATCATATTTAAGTTTCATAGAAGGGTGTGATTTCAGTTCAAAATTTTCAAACATAGAGATTATATGACAAAGCATGTGCAGGCTTGGGATTGGTCCAATGGATTAGGCTACTAGTCAATGGTGTTCTTGACATCTCACAAGGAGATGCCATCCCCATGTGAAGTCATTGTTAGGGTCCTATAATAATAGGATTCATAATTTTGAATTGACTGTGTAAAATTTTGCAATATTGTACAGACCTTTGCTTTCTGCAAATGTTTTCCCATATTTAAAAAAAATAAAAAGAGGGTATGTCCTAAAAGAAAAATAAAAGGGTTGAAAAAGAAATAGATAAAAAAGAATAGAAAAAATGAACCCCAACAAAAAAGAGATAAAATAGATCATGAAAGTGATGCAAATTCAAATGCCACTACTTTTTACTTTACGTTGAAAAAATAAGATTGTGTGCAACTTGTCAAAATGACACAATCCATGAAGGTCAAACTTCTTAATATTGACCTTTCATGCTTTAAATTTCATGCTGATAGATAGAGAATAAAGATCTAGCCAAATTGTTTAACCTTGGTAGATCAATAGTTAGGTAGAGAAATAAATGAGCTCATTAGTTTAATCTGAGTCGTTGGATGTCTTAAGGTTAGAAATTGTCAGTTTAATTATTAAAAGAAACAAAAGGGCCAGCAAGCTCAAATGTGACCGAGAAAGGAAATAAAAATGCTAGACTAAAAAGGGTAGGAAAAATCACTTTGGCAAATCATGAAAAACACTATTGATCATTTCATATTTCTAACATCCTTCTAAAAAATCCCTTCCCTTCATTTTTTCCCTTTCCCTTTTACTAATACTTGTTTTTCCCTTAGTTTAACTATTTTTCTATCCTAAAAACCCCTTTTCCATAACTAAATCCACCTTTTCCCTAGTTTAAACCCCCATTCCTATTGTATTCTAACATCCCATATTATATTAACCCTTATCTTATATTAATTCCCGTATTAATATATACCTCATTATATTATTTACATTTAAATCCCATATAGTAATTATGCCTCTGCTTATTTATTTACCCACTTCCCCCTATCATATTATATTCCAAGAGTATATAACATATCACTATGTAACCCTTCACTTATTACATAACCCGAATACCATTATATATATCCCGGTCCCATTATGTACATTTAACCCATTTCATTTAAAACCTTCCCCCGTCCCTGGTCCCACCTGTTCAAATCCCCTAACTCTTCTATCATCTGATCATTGCCATTTGATCCAACTTCCTATATCCTCTTCGCATCCCCCGATTGTATGAAGTTTAAAAACTTAAAATCTTGCGAAATAAGCAGTTTCACCCTCCCTTATCTTTGCTACGTGGCATTGCCATAGTTCGTCGCATTCCCGAGAAAAATATTGCCTACCATCTTTCCTTGATGCAATAAACCACTTACCTGCCCATCTTGTCATGCGATAAGCTATCAAAACCACCCTGCAATGTGTGATAATGTAGTTTAACCACCGTTCTACCTTTTGCAATACGCTAAAACCACCTTTCCACTCCGGCACTGTGTGATAAGCCAAAATTATTTCAAAACCCTGCAAATGAGTTATTTTTGGAATTTTGCAAATAAAACCAAACCATTCCCAACCTGAAATTAAAACCTCACTGCAGCTCAACTCATTTCTCAGTATTTCCCCATCAGTGGAATCCATTATCACTTCTCGGTGAAATTGTGTTTCATTAATTACTGGTTTATTTTTGGAGGTGATCGAACAAAACTTGGATAAACAGTCTAATACTAGTTAAGACCTGTTTATTCCAAGGAAATTATAAGGAAAATAATCCAAATTTTTTTCCTTAACAAAATATTCTAGGCAGCAGAACGTAAAGAAATCATTTACTCAAAGAGAAACAAATATGTACAAGTATTCAGAACAAAGGATGAAAACATTTCCACAAAAAACTCTCCAGGACATATTTTACTCATGGTTACTGTAAAGGTAAAAGTGAAAAGATAACAAAGCAGTAAGGAGAAAAAATTCACAAAGTTAAAAAGAACAAACAAGTCAAAGTACATACAATTGAAAGGCAGAGCTACAAGATAAACAAAGTTCCAAGATAAAAAATGAAGACTTAAAATACAATCGTCATATGACAAAGCAACGTGAGAGACAAACCAACATTAGAAAAACAAACAAATGACAACAAATTAGATAAAACAGGGACACCTTTCAATTAGTTGAAAGGTGTCACTACCTTTCAACTTCTAGGTGTTTTATTTCTTAGAATAAATCCCGATTAATTAAACATGGTATTTTGTATTAGTTTTATTATAAATACTTCATAATTTTAAGTATTTAGGGTGGTGGATGAATTGCTGAAAATTTCTATAGTGTACTATTCTGGAACCTGAGGGTGATTGTACCAATTTCAAATCAGTAGACTGGATGAAGGCAATAAAGAGATTATATTACAGGATTCATATGTTGGGCCATTACAGTGATGTACTTTCTACTTTTTCAATTGTTTCTTTCTGAAGTTTTAATCAATAATTGTATGTCTTTCTAAATCTAAATGTTATATCAGGAATTTTATTTTAGAATATGTTTAATTACACTTTGTCTTGAATTTTTTATCATTTACATGTTTTCTATTGATATCTAGATTAGGGAATTATTAATTGCTCCCTAGTTTTGATTGACCTCTCTCTTTTCATTCATTATATGGATTTGAGAACCCTCAATCGCTCTCTAACCCCGATTGAAACCATTTTCACTATCCACCTAAGGATCTAAAGTTACCCAACTATCTTTCCCTGTGAATAATTCCCATTAGAACCTTGATCCAAATATGTTGCTTGACACTTTGACTCCATTAGCCCAATGGTAAGCAGATCTACATCTATCCATGTAAGTAAGTGATTTCACCACCAAACCAAATCCAAAATAAAATCCCAAGTAATCCTACATAACAAGCCTAAAATCAACTTAAATCAACAAAGATAAATCATATAGAGAGAGCCCTCTCTGAGCGTTAGGAAGGCTAGATCCTAAAGCTTAAAAGTAGGTTTGTGGTTACCTCAGTGATTTCTTTCTTTAGCTTTGATAAATTAGAGAGTGATAACAAAAGGCATAGTGTTGACAATGCCAGATTGAAAAGTGTTCATCAAACCAGAGCATAGTGAAATTGATCTTACAAATGCTATCCCTAGGAGTTTCATGAAGGACAACTATTCAAAGCTACTGATGATCATTCATAAGTATTTTACCTGTGAAGGAAGGTTTCACATGGTCTACTCCTACCACCTTAGGCTTATTTTGCATTTTGTGGGTAAGAGGTCACTTGAATTTCCATTTTATTTATATAGAAGTCTAGGTAAAATGTTAGATAAGGTTCAAGTTAAAAAACAAGGAAATGAAACTTCTCTCTTTCACCATGGTTTGATTAAGTTGTTGGTGTTAGATGAGTTGAAGAGACTAGACAACGATTGGACTTCCTTTATGTTCATGAATGGTTTTGAAGTTAATGTTGTCACTCCTAAAAGAGCTTCCAAACCTAGAAATATTTCATCACCAAAAGTGGCAGAGGAAGTTGAAGAAGGGAATAGATCATCCCCACCAGAACCAGTGAGCATGGAGCCAGAGCCTTTGCAGAATATTGACACACCTAAAACATCACCTGCAAAACAGAAGAAAACAATCAACAAACAAGGCAGTAAGAGAGTTACTAGGAGCCAAACAGTGGTTAAGGGTAACTTAGAGGACATCTTGCATGAAATTGACATTGAATAAACTCCCATTGTCCAAGATGAAGAAATTGAAGATGAAGGAAGAAATCTGAAGAAAGGTAAGACAACTAAAAAGTTAGAGTTTGTAGGTGATGATGTTGGTTTCATGTTTCAACCTAGAAAGCCAATGACCAGACATGCAAGAAAGGTCATGGAAAGAAACAAAGAACTCATAAGGTCAGTGAAACTGCTCAACCACCAAGCATCATAGATCTCTCTTCACCTGCAAAAGAAGAGCTGGTTATCAAACAAAAGAAGAGTAAAGATAAAATTAGTGAAAAATCAGAAATTGAAACCCTTAAGGAGTAGTTAAAGGAGGCAAGTAAGGAGATATCAATCTTGAATCAAGAAGAAAAGAAGCATAGAGCTGAGAAGGTTCAGTTTGAACAAATGAGGAAAATACGGGAAGATAAAGTCACAAGTGTCTCAAAGACCTTGGACAATACAGAAAGGTTGATAAAGTGGACTCAACCACTAAGGAGAGAAGTAAAACACATCAAAAAGATAAACCTTCTCTTGCAATCCAAGAATAGGGCATTAAAGGACAAAGTACAATATCTTGAAGAGCAATTGGATCTGATTCATGAGGATTTGGAAAAGAAAGGTTTGAAAATGACTGTGGTAGAAGAGCCCATTAGCCAACTGATTGTAAATGAAGAAGAAACACCACAGGAGTAATAATTTGAGATGGAATATGCCTTAGGAGGTTCATTACATGCAGAGAACCCAAATTTTACAGCTGGAGGTTAGTTTTTGAAGATAATTTTGAAAGGATCAATTTCTGGTTTTTTACACAGTTTCGTAGCGTACCTCAGGCTTGAAGCGAGAAATACTCTACGAAAAAAACTATAGGTGCCTTTTTTCATTTAAAGTCAGTTTTTGCATGTTTTAAGGAGAGAGATCCATGATGGTAAGGTGTTATGACATGATGAAGATGATGGAACAACAAATAAGTGAAGAAGGTAGATGGAAATACCAGTTTTCCCATGCTACTAAAACTCGGTACGAAACTGTCATGTTTTCGTAGCGAGCAATTGTTGAAGGATTTTGAGCATCTTAAAAGCAGATTTTTCCAGTTGGAGACTTCCAACATGTCAAAGGACCTTATTAGTAGATATTTATGACTCAAAGGGAGTGGCATGTAGCCAGGTCATCAGTCAAAACAACGTTGAAGATGAAGGTCATCCATTCCTAAAAGTCAGTGTTATATTCCAAAAATATAGGGGTGCTTTAAATATGTAAAGTGGTGGTGAAATTGGTTATGTGTCCTTCAAGCATGTGATATTCATTGTGTAACCATCATGTAACTATTTCACAAGATAAGATAGAGGAATATAATAAATAAGAGATATATTCCTATTAGGAGTTGGTTTCTTTAAAAGGTAGATGTCAGTTTTTTGTTGTAAGTTATTTATTTTAGTTATGAAAGGTGTCATAGGAGAATTCAAGGATCTAGCCATTAGGCAGATCATTCATATTGTAAAGAATGTCTATTTATAGGCAAAACATCGAAGAATCAAGGGGTTGGAGAACATTTGCACCAAATTTCTACTTGTATGTTTTTGACCATTATCAGTAATACAAAGTGATCTTCTTGTTTCCAGACCTGAGATTATCATGAGGTTTTTGATATCTTATTGATATTTATCTTATGTTTTATCACTTGCAATAGATTTCATCTCTAATTACTCAGAATTCATAATATTATGCTCTGAATTCCTTTAGTGGTGAAATGACTGTGTTTTCCTATGTTGTGTGTGTGAGTTTCCTCTGTTAAAAACCTCTATCTGCCTCAGCTTCCATGTGAAGAACCATTGTCACTGAAACTATTGATTGTTGACTCCATAAGCCCAATGGTAGCAAGCCTACATTTTTCAACCTGCAATCATACAAAACAAGTTACAATTTCTATAGAGTTAGCCATCTAGTACTATCATTATTCAAAATAATAAACCCCCTTGAGAGAGCCCTCTCAAACTGAAGAGGCTAATCTTCAGTTAGAAGTGGTTTGAAACAGTTACACTGAGTTTTTTGATGAGCAGCCAATCAAGTTCAACTTGGTGATAGAAAATTGCTTGACTAGACACATCCTAAGCTCTAAGGCAATTTGATGATTTGGATTATATGATTGGTAGGTGGTTTAAACCCTCAATCACTTAAAAGGGATTTCATTCAAGTTCACTGTCACACTAATGAGGGTATTGAGTCTTGATATGGTAGCAAAAAGGTAAGTTTGTAGCCTATGGAGAGAAGAGAGTGTGAACTAGAAGAAGAGACAGTGGGTATGCAAGGCATAAATCCACTGATTTTGGTGAAAAATAAGACAAGGAACAATTTGACATTATTTCAACAAGAGAACATTGTATCAAGACTTACAATAATCTTATTGAAATATCAAGAAAAGTGACTATCATAAGGAATTCTCTTTATATCATCATTATGTATATATTATCAATAAAGATCACTGTGTGCGACTAATAAAAGTTAAAAAATACATAAACATATCAAGGGACTGACAAAAACATACAAAAACGTCTGAATTTACAAACTGCAACTAAAGAAAATGAGATGTTGAAACACATGGTAAGATTCACAATACACATATCAAGTAGGTAATAAGTCCTCAAAAGTATTTTCCAATATCATTCACTGAAAAGTACACTGATCATATGAGCAAAAGATTCATAAGCCACAAATATTTTCTTCATGGAGATTTATCATATATATAAAAGACAACATACTAACATCTCCACAAAAGGTGTGAATCTGTTCTAAAAAATTTATTACAATCTCATACAAAATATGAGGCTTATCTTAAAATTTTAATAAAAAGTGGTATAACATAAATAAAGTCATGATGGCTTGCAATTCGAAGTTGATAAATGATGTGCCAATTTATTGGAAGACTACTCCTCTATTCTGGTGCAACCACTTCCACAAAAAGTGCAAACAACAGTTGAAAATGACATGTGGCTATTTTCCCCAAAAAGTGAAAAAAAAAAAATCTTAAATTTAGGAGGGAGCTTGATCAATGACACCTGGCATCATCTATCATAATAGAAATATCCTCCACTTCACCTGCTTTGATGTTACAATTATGATAATAAAACAAAAATCAACTTCTTTTTATCATATACTACTATTCAAAAATAATATCTACCTCTACTGAAAAGGTAGCTATATCCGAAAACATAGAAAATTAACCCAATAATGAAAATATTCTTCAAAGGAAACCTTGTTCCTTCATTCTTCAGTGGTCCAAAATAGAGGCAAAAATTCTGATGGCCTCAGCTTTAGTCACTCTCTTATCTGACCTCTTCCTCTGTGTTTGAATCTTTGGCTGAGTCTTTTTCTTCTTGATTTTATCTTCTGGACTATCATCACTATTAATAATCTCACCTCTCAATGCAGGATTAGAAATAAAATTGCTAGTTAATCTGAGTTTATTTTTAGGCCTCGTATGAGGTCTCTGGATGTAGGGATTTGCAATGAACTTAGTCCTTTTACATCCATGCATGAATCTGCTAGATCCTCCTTCCTCAAACTCTGATTATGTATATTCAGTGTCACTACTATCTTCATAAGAGGAGTATGAATGTATCGTAGTCTTCTTCCTCTTCTTGACTGAAGAGCCAATGGAGGAGACTAGTTGAGCTAAAGTAGGCTCTTCCTCTATGACAACCTCAAACATTTTATTTTTGCCTTTCTTAAGAGATAGAAAAACATGTGAGAGAGTAGATTTTGTGAATGAAGTATCACTACTTGGTTGAGTTTGCTGAGTTGTTTTAGAAACATGGCTTAATCTCTTTGCTCCAGGGTTGACTTACTATGGAGGCAAAACAGACTTAGAAGTTTCAAATCTAGGGTTAACTTCCTCTAGAAGTTATTATGTCATGATGAGATTTTTCCCAGGTTTTCCTCTTGAAGAGGGATCTAGTTGCTCCCTACCTTTTGACACCAAAATTTTTGGAGGCATAGTATCTATCTGCTTCAATTTATTTTTATATTGCTCCATGAATGACCTTAATGTATGAGGTTCCCTAGGTGAAATACTCACTAATGAACTGTTGATATGGGCTTCATTGACTGGTTGTGATGTTGGCATAGGTATAGGGTCTCCAGTTTTCTTAGTCGAGCTTCTAGTTTGCCTTTTGATTGACATGGAGGGAGGTTCAGCTTGGAATAAAGTTGATGAATGGATAGGGTTTGGTTGCGAACTATTTGGCACAGGAGTTGCATAGTTTTTTCATGAGCATCTCATTTCTTGGGCCTCCCTACCCTTCTCCTAGAGTTGATAATACCAAACCCTTCCTCTGTCAGGAACTTATCTTAGGTGGTCCTTTTATTTTTAAGGTGGTAGAAAATCAAAATTTTAAAATAACCCCTATGATACAGGTTGTGCAAGGGATAGTTAGGGATTTTCTGTAACTTTAAGGACATCCTTAGCAAGGATTTGAATAGGAAGTAGGGAAAATTCATATGTTTATCACCTGAAATATGAGCAAGAAATCTCATTTGATAATGGTGGACAGAGGAGAACCTACCCTCACATGTAATGTAGCGTTGCACAATGGTGATCACATGTTTCCATTCAGCCTTAAAACAAGAAATATGTGCAGTTAGATTCCATTTAACATTGACATGTTCATGTTTGAGGTAGAGACTTACTTCTGTGGGTAGCGTTTTATTATTGAACCAACGTTCTCTGGTGGCCGAGGTTTGGGTTTCTCGGGCTATGATGGCTTCAGAGATCTTGAAAGTCTTGCTCCCAAGCTTGACTTTCTCTCTATCAAATCTCTCGGCAAAGGCCTATGCCAAAGCCACATTTTCTCTGGAAAGTTTATGCAAAAAATTATACCAACCACTTGAATTAAATTGAGGTTTGGCTCTAGCATCAACAAACCTGGTGTTTGCTAGCTCGGACCTGTTTACATTCCCACCTTTTACCATACTTCTCAACACCTAGGCTCCTTCTAAACACACAACTATTCAATCCTGGAGGAAAAACCCTACACGAAGCCATGTTTTCCTGCCTTGAAATGCTAAATTGGTTGCTGGAAGACGTGACTCTTGTTAGCTGTAAGTTCCACAGAGAACCTCGGTCAAGAGAAAATTGAGCTTAACCCTCTGATTCTGCACCTCTAATCATGGTATGGTGTAATGGCACAATTTTAAATAATTTTAATACAAGCACCAAGTCACCCTATAACGCATAACAATCCACTGCATCATTTAATAATTGATACCTTGTACCATTATTTCCGCTTCATCTTAGTAGGGTAGCTATATGTTAGCTGCATTAATACTATAACCATTCAGCAATAATAATTATCCTAAGTAAAAAATAATTAATCTTGTTAAAAATAATAATCATGCTTAAAACATTGGAGGTCTTCAATCATCTTCAAACAGGAATGGTCCTTTCTCTGAAAATATTCTTTGCAACTCCTATATGCCTGAGAAATAGCTACCTTTATCTCTTTTTTGCAATATAAACAAATTTTAGCAAAATAGCTGCTCTTTTCACCATGTTACTAATGCGACCTTCAATTTGGAGAAATAATTTCCCTTCATTATATCGCTGTGATACCAATGAAACTTAAACATAGGTAGCTATTATCTCGGAAAGAGAAGCTATAATTTTATTAAAAAATGAATAATAGATTTCGACACTAACCTAAGTTAAAACACTGCTTTTAACTTCTTTTATGAACCTATGACACTAATACCACCTATAAACTTAAAAATATTTTGGTTTTGAGACTCTATTTTGACCTTTATTGAAAATGAATCGAACTTTGACATAGGCTAGGAAACAATAAAAATTTAAAAATAGTGATACAATGGCGGTCAGAATATTAAAATTTACAGTGCTAACAACAGGGAAGCCCTTGGTAGGTGGGTGGAAACAGGAAAATTCCTCAAGGTATGGTGAAGAAATTTCGAGGCATCCAAGCTTGTTTTGGTTGTGTGATATCTTGACTAGTTTTGGAGAGATCACAATAGTTTGAGGGTGGAGGTGGTTTAACATATGGATTCCCTTGGTTGGTTACGTCTTGGTTTATCCCATGAAATCCCACATTCATGCTTGGAATATGACATAGGGGGGATTGGATGAAAGAAATATTTGGTTCATCTCAATTGATGGTCAGGTGGTACATGGTTAATATTCTCGTTATATGTTGGTTATAAGCATGATTTATGATGTGTACCATCAAAAGATATTTCCATGAATTGTTTAGCTATTGATTGGTTAATTAATGTATGTACTAATAAGTGTTTTTGCATCTATGTGGAGAGGGCATAGAGCCTTCTTGGTGTTTTTTCATGAATCTTAGAGCATTCATGACCTGTAGCTTCTATGCTTGTCATATGTTTGATGGAATGCCTATTGGGGCTAGGCTTGGTTAGTTCAAGTTCTTGTTCAAGTTATGAATGATTAGCATTGTTAACACCTTATTTATGCTTTTGAAATTTACAGATACTTCTAGGAAGTGGTCTAGATACCAACTTAAAAGTGGTTCAGATCTTAGAACTACAAGCACAAAAATGGAGTTGTTGGGCCATAACCATATGGAGGCAAGCATGTAAGTGTAGTTATAGCCTCATAACTACATGGAAGCAGTTTCAAGGGTGCGGTTGTGGGTCTAGTTCAGTGGAAAAGGTTCGATATTAGGGATTGGTCACTTGGGGTGGTTGTTTAGCTCCTGAGTGGTCTGTAGCCCTTGAGGAAGGTTATAAAGGTTTCATTTTGTAGGCCCCACTTCCTTAACTAGAACTAGGAGATTGGGTCATGTCATAGTAGCACTCCACTTCAAATTTACTCAAAGGGATTGTAAAATCAGATAAATGTGGGGAGAGGCATGTTACAGATTGGTATAAAAGCTTTCATGTTCAAATAGTTGGACTGGATGGGATAAATGTATATGGTTATGCATACATAGTAGGTTAGAAATTCATTGTAGTGGTCATTATGCAGTTTGTGTCATCATGATGTTGGTATGTTATGATATGTTGGCTGAGATGGAGCAGGAGATGCAGATTATTAGAGTGAGGTTGCAACACCAGACCTCGAGGTAAAAGCAAATCGTCATAAATATTTGTATGTTTTCCATGTAGGTATGATGGTAAATGGTTGTTATTTGCATTATGGTTACATACATGTCTGAAATTATATTTCTATTGTGGTTACATGCATGATAGATACTAGTTTATTAGTGTGGTCATATGCACATGTGCTAGAAATTCATGCATGGTAGTAGCTTGATGTTATATGCATTATGGTCATATGTATCTTGCTAATTTGGACTGGCTTGTGCATATGTGATAGCATCCCTTGAGATACATTGAGGTATGAGTGTGATTATGTCATTTATTTGGCTATATAACATGGTATATTTGTAGGAGATAGAAGATCAGGGATGAGAGAAGAGTAATGGACTACGGTTCACATGACTCCCTTTATAGGCCGGACATAAAATCTACGGAATAGAAAAGTGGCATGATTTTGTGGTATGTTTTCAAGTACAAAATATATAAGAAATGAAAATTAAATTTTGGAAAGTGTGGTTAAATTTAGTAAAGCTTTGGAGATTGAGACATTATAGTAGTTTCCTCCTTATACCTTAGTGAGGACTATGGATAGTAAGGGGGTATGTTTACAGGTTGTTTGAATGTACGATTAATTGCATTATATGAGCATGTGTCTATAAGGTTGCATGAAGGAATGATGTTGTTTTAAGATGGTTGTACTAACACAATATGTGTTGAGACAACTGATATGAACTCGGGTGCAAGTGGGTGCTAGTTGTAGTATTATGAATAATGACTATGAGTTGATTGCAGATTATGACATGGTTTTTAGTCTTGGTAAAGTTAGATTTAAAATTAATAGAAATGATGTCCTAATCTATGGAACATGTGATTGACATCTGTGAACTTTTGCAGGGAAACATGCTTGGTATTAGCATGACAAGGTAACAATTTATTTGTTTATATAACTAAAAATTAGGTGATGTGATAGCGCCTAATAAGACTCAATTGCAACAAAGAAAAGATAAAATAAAGGAATTGGGTGAGAAATACTTTGGCTATGTTTGGAAACCGCAACTCCAAATGAATGAGTGCTTTGCATGAATACAAGAAGTCTTCTTAACCTTGATTTTGTCTGAAATTATGTGGATATGTGCTATATTCTTGAACATGTATTTGACAGGTGAAAAAACTAGTTTCTAGTTATGGTTGGATTCGTCAAGGAATTGGAGTCCCTTGAGAGATGATATATGTACATTTCCAGTTATAAGGCATCATGCTTGTAACAACAAGGTAAGGTAATTGGTATATTGTATATTTATTTATGCATTGACAGTTCTATGTTTATGAAAATATGATGTAGGGAATTGCATAGAAAAAGAGACTACCATGAAATCTTGAAGAAGGATCAGGTTGAGATTTCCCTGGGGAAGCATTGGGAACCATGGGGCTGAGTTATGGTGTTTTTTTTCTAGTTTTGTGCTTTCAGTACTTTGTGATTTTTTTGCGCTTTATTTTCATTTTTGTTTATGTTTGGTGCATGACCATGCCACTTTGTTTGTAGTTTCATATTTTTATTATTGTTTCATGGTTTTACTATTGTTTTCTTCTTGTTATTTCCTTTTATTTTTTGAGGGTATTGGGAATTGGTTGGGGGAAGAGGAAAGTTAATGAGCTCAGGGAGAGCTGAATGAAACCCAATAGGTAATGTAAGACCTAGATGAAGCTTAGTGCATGCGTGAAGGGGCAGTTGAAGGCAAGACTATGATGACCAATTTGACAGGTTGGGTCCATTGAGGTAAATGAACTATGACATGACAATCATGAGAAAGGTAACCAGGAAAGTTAAGGTAATTGGATGTGAGGCATCAGATTTCCTAACTATGTTGGGAATGGTTTTTCTCAATGTTGTGCATGTTGTGCATGAATAAAGGGAGTTCTCTTAACATTAACCTTATGATATCTAGTAATTATGTTGTGATCATGATTTTGCTGATGTCTATATATGTATATATGTATGTATGCATGCCGTTGTTTGACATGGTAGTCAAGGATCATGCTTGTGGAGGAATAATTTATTATATAGGTGAATGATAGGAAGAGGTTCCTGGTTTTATGAGGAATCACGTGGGAAGAGTAGCCTTGACATATCTATGAGGTTATTGTGATGTGGATATGAATTGATATTATGTGCTTATATTACGCCGATGATTATGCTATGATAGGTAATGCTGAGGGATACTTCACCAAAATGAAAGCAGTGTGATCGACGACATGCTAGGACAAACATGGATAGTGGAAAGAACCAAAAAACCAAAATTTGGATTGTGTATGCACACAGTAAGGCATGGGAAAGACACTAGAAGCAAGGTTGTTTGGTAGAGACATTATGGTCTCTGGATTTTCAATACTACTGCTATGTACATGTGGTGTTGTGTACATGTTGTACATGTGGTATTGTGCACATGTTGTGTTGAGTACATGTGG
Source organism: Pinus albicaulis (assembly GCA_034641835.2). Lineage (NCBI taxonomy): Eukaryota > Viridiplantae > Streptophyta > Pinopsida > Pinales > Pinaceae > Pinus > Pinus albicaulis. The sequence goes on from CM076577.1 coordinate 660,638,435, forward strand.
TACTGTGTTATATGTATTGTGTAGTAATTGTGTCGCAACATGTGTATTCGTTGTGTTGTAATATGTATTTTGTTGTACACTAGGTTTAGGTGTATGTGTTATGTTGTATACTGGGTGTAGGTGCATGTGTCATGTTGTACACCAGGTGTAGGTGTATGTGTTGTGTTGTACACTGTGTATCTGTATGTGTATGTTTTGTACAATGTGATGGGACAGGAAGATATGTGTGTTAGAAAATTATATATTATGGAGCAATGCAACACATAAAATATGCGAAAAATACAAGCACACAAAACACATAAAACCAGAGAGACACATATATATGTGGTTCACCCAGTTTGGGCTACGTCCACCCTGAAAAACCAATCCTTCCTTTCTATTATCCAGAAAAAATGAAGAGACACAACCTACAGCAGATCCGCTGTAATATCCTCTGTTCTGTCTCACACTCTCCCTATCTATTTCTCGCTTTGAGAATACACATACTATACGCAACCATAATACAATACCCTCATAAAAGCGAGGGGTTTCATTCTAGGGCAAAAAACCCTAAACTGAACATAACTTCTACCGTCAGATCATCCGCATATGAACAACCCAGATTGACTAGAAATTACTATACTTTTACAAGGCAATTTTACATCTGTTTTTAGCTTTGGGGGTGTTGCCCCTGAAACCCCCCGCCAGGGGGGGGGCTCCGAAAAGCACTGCCGCCCCCCCCCCCGGGGACCCCCCACAGCAGTGATTAATTACGGGCGGCGTTGCCGCCCCTTTTAAGGTACAGGGGTCCAATGTTGTGATACAAAGTAAACAAGATAATCAGGCTCCACATCCAACAATCTCCCACTTGGAGACTGATTGTAGCAACTCCAACGCTGCTTCATTTGCTGGACAATGAATCCTCTTTGGACCTGGCTATTCCTCATCTTCATTGTCATCCTTGAAGACCAATTGAAACTGAGCACATTCTCAGTTTCTACCTGGTTACAACTTTTGTTAGCATATCTACAGGATTTTGGCTAGTGTGTATCTTTTCCAGCTTCAACTCTCCATCTTCCAATACTGACCGTATGAAATGGTACTTGAGATGTATGTGTTTAGTCCTGGAATAAAATGTTGAGTTCTTTGCAAGATGAATAGCACTTTGGCTATCACTATATAGCGTGCCAATATCATGCTTCTTACCCAATTCATCCATAAACTTTTGTAACCAAATCATTTCTTTACTAGCCTCTGTAGCAGCAACATACTCTGCTTCTGTTGTTGAAAGTGCAACAAAAATTTGGATTTTTGAAACCCAACTGATAGTTGTTCCACCTACAGTAAATACATATCCTGTAGTGCTCCTCCTGTTATCTCTGTCACCTGCCATATCTGCATCAACATATCCCTGTAGAGAAATGTTTGAACCACCAAAGCATAATGCTTGATTTGTGGTACCTCTCAAATATCTGAGAATCCATTTTACTGCCATCCAATGTTCTTTTCCTAGATTATTCATGTACCTACTTACAACTCCCACTGCATGTGCAATATCAGGCCTTGTGCAGACCATTGCATACATTAAGCTTCCAACTGCTGATGCATATGGAACTTTAGACATATAATCCATGTCTTCTTGGGTCTTGGGGCACATCTCCTTACTAAGTCTGAAATGGCTAGCAAAAGGTGTACTAACTGGTTTTGCATTCTGCATATTAAATCTTTTCAACACCTTTTCTATGTACTCATTCTGAGACAGTGTTAATTTACAATTTTCCCTGTCTCTAGTTATCCTCATACCAAGGATTTGTTTTGCAGCTCCCAAATCCTTCATTGCAAATGAATTTGCCAATTTTCTTTTGAGCACATTTATTTCCTGCATGTTAGACCTTGCAACAAGCATGTCATCTACATACAATAACAATATAATATAGCTGCCATCATTTTGCCTTTTCAGACAAACACAATGATCAGAGTGACATGTAGTATAACCTTTTTCAGACATAAACTTGTCAAATTTTAGATACCACTACCTTGGAGCTTGTTTTAAGCCATACAAGCTCTTATTTAACCTGCACACTAATTTTTCTTTCCCTTTGACCTCATATCCTTCTGGTTTCTCCATATAGATCTCTTCCTCCAAATCTCCATGGAGAAATGTTGTCTTTACATCTAACTGTTCAAGATGTAAATCTTCTGTTGCTACAAGACTTAAAATAGTTCTTATTGAAGTCATATTAACAACAGGAGAAAATATTTCATCAAAATCAATACCTTTCTTCTGTGCAAACCCCTTCACCACAAGTCTATCTTTGTACCTCTGTTTTCCTCCATCTTCTTCCTTCAGCCTGTAAACCCATTTATTATGCAATGTAGTTTTACCTGCAGGCAACCTGACTAAGTCCCAAGTCTGGTTATGCATTAAGGAGTCCATCTCTTCTTCCATGGCTAGCTCCCACTTCTTCTTGCTTTCAACCTACATTGCTTCTTCATAACATTCAGGTTCACCAGAATCAGTCAAAAATAAATAATATAATGAAGGAGAGTATCGTTCAGGGGGTCTACTTATCTTGGTAGATCTTCTAACACCACTTTCAGGTGTTTGAGGTGCCTGTTGCTGTTGTGGTGGTTGCTGCTACTGTGGTTGCTGATTATTATTATTTTCAGGCACCTTTACTTTTTCAATTATCTCATCAAGAACTGTGTATTCCTTGCTTTCTTTTTCCTGTTTCTTTTCCTGCAACTTATTCTTATACAAGACCTTTTCATTGAATATTACATCTCTGCTCCTAATGATTTTGTGATTTTCATAATCATATAAGCGATAACCAAAATAATTAACACCATATCCAATAAAGGTAAATTTCTTTGATTTTGCCTCAAGCTTTGTTCTATTTTCTTTATTAATATGGACAAAGTCCTCACAACCAAAAGGCTTTAAAAAAGAGTAGTTTACCTTTTTACCTGTCCATGCTTCCTCTGGAATACCACCATCCAAGGAACTTGAAGGCCCTCTGTTTATTAGATGAACAATAGTATCTACAACATCTGCCCAAAATTGTAAAGGAAATCCTGCATGCAATCTCATGCACCTTGCACGCTCCATGATTGTTCTGTTCATCCTTTCTGACACACCATTTTCTTGTGGTGTTCTTGGAACTGTCTTATCTCTACAAATTCCATGCTCTGAACAGTACCTATCAAACTCTTTGCTGCAATATTCACCTCCATTGTCTGATTTGAGACACTTCAACTTCTTTTCTGTCTCAATCTCAACCAAAGATTTCCATTTCTTGAAAGTATCAAATACATCAAATTTATTTTGAATACAATAAATCCAAGTTTTTCTAGTTGCATCATCAATAAATGTAACATAATAGCGAGAGCCACCGAGAGATGATACCTGAGCAGGTCCCCATACATCTGTATGCACAAGCTCCAATTTTGCGCTCTTCTTTTCTTTCCCAACTCTGAGAAATATGACTCTCTTTTGTTTTCCATAAATGCAATTTTCACAGAAATCCAAATCAACATTCTTCAAACCTGGCAACAAATTTCTTGAGTGAATAATATTCATCCCCTTCTCACGCATGTGTCCGAGCCTATGATGCCATAATGTTGCATCTGCTCCTTTGGAAGTTAAAGCATTAACAGAGTTAGAAATACCATTGCATAAATACAATGTACCAACCTTTTCACCTTTTGCTATTACTAGTGCTCCTTTGGTGACCTTCCAAGTTTTATCTGTGAAAGTTGTCACACAACCTTCACTGTCTAACTGCCCTGTTGAAATCAGATTTTTCTTTAGATCTGGAACATGCCTTGCCTCCTTTAGTAGCCATTGGTTTCCATTCTGTTGTTTTACAAGAACTTTACCCATTCCAACAATTTTACAGGGTTTATCATCACCCAAACGAACTTGTCCAAAATCTCCTTGAACATAGTCATGAAAATATTTCTTATTAGGTGTGGCATGGAATGAAGCCCCTGAATCTACAACCCAAGAATCAGTAACATTTTCGAAAGAAAGAATAAAAGCATCTTGTAACACATCACCTGTCACATTTGCTTCATGATTGTTTTCTTGCTGTGTATCTCCTTCTTTTCCCTTCCAAGATCTACAATCTTTCTTTAGGTGTCCTCTCTTTCCGCATTTCCAGCACACTATCCCCGATCTGGACTTGGATCTGTCTTTCCTTGATTTATTGTGATAACTCGAGCTCTTTCCTCTTTCCATTCTTCTTCCCCTAGAATCTACACTCAAAGCATTACTCGGTGTCTCACCAGAGCTTTTCTGTCGCATTTCCTCGCTAAGGATAACAGCGACAACATCATCAAACTTTAAAGTACTAGATCCAGAGACAGAGTTACTAATGGCCATAACTAAACCATTCCAGCTTTCTGGTAATGAGCACAGAAATAAAAGAGCCCTAACTTCATCATCAAAGTTTACCCCTACAAAACTTAACTGACTGGTAACTGTATTAAAATCATTTAAATGGTCTGCAATAGATCCACCTTCTGACATCTTCATATTAAATAGTCATTTCATAAGAAATACCTTGTTTGAGGTCGAGGGTTTTTCATATAGTTTCGCTAACGTCTACATCAAACCCTCTGTTATTGTTTCCTTCGAAATATTGAAGGTGACTGACGCCGTAAGGCACAACCGTACTGTTCTGAGTGCCTTTCTATCAAGAATGTTCCATTCTGCATCTGTCATGGCTGTCGTCTTCTTTGTTTTTCCGCTCAATGGTAGGTACAGATATTTCTGATACAGATAATCTTCCATCTACATCTTCCACAACGGGAAGTTTTTGCCATTAAATTTCTCGACTCCAAATTTACCATCTTCCGCCATTTCTCCCACTCGAACCAGGAACCCTTCTTTCCTACGAGTTTATCAGCCAAATAGACCTTCGACTCTAATACTAGTTGTTAGAAAATTATATATTATGGAGTAATGCAACACATAAAACATGCGAAAAATACAAGCACACAAAACACATAAAACCAGAGAGACACATATATATGTGGTTCACCCAGTTTGGGCTACGTCCACCCCGAAAAGCCAGTCCTTCCTTTCTATTATCCAGCAAAAATGAAGAGACACAACCTACTTCAGATCCGCTATAATATCCTCTGTTCTCTCTCACAGTCTTCCTATCTGTTTCTCGCTCTGAGAATACACATACTATACATAGCCATAATACAATACCCTCATAAAAGAGAGGGGTTTCCTTCTAGGGCAAAAAACCCTAAACTAAACATAAATTCTACCGTCATATCATCCGCCTAAGAACGGCCCAGATTGACTATAAATTACTATACTTTTGCAAGGCAATTTTACATTTGTTTTTAGCTTCGGGGGTGCTGCCCCCGAAACTCCCCACCAGGGGGGGCTCTGAAAAGTGCTGCTGCCCCCCCCTGGACCCCCCACGACAACGATTAATTATGGGTAGCGTTTCCGCCCCTTTTACGGTACAGGGGTCCAATGCTATGATATAAAGTAAACAAGATAATCAGGCTCCAAACCCAAAAATGTGAGTTTTTGGGCCCTAGTTACTGATATTTAGGGCTGAGGAGGTTTAGTCTATGGATTCCCTTGTTGCTGATATTGAGGTTTGAGGTGGTTTAGTCTCTAGATGCCCTCGTTGTTGATATTGGGTTGAGGTAGTTTAGTCTCTAGATGGCCCTGTTGCTGATATTGAGGGTAGAGAAATTTTAGTCTCTGGATGTTCTTGTTGATATTTAGGGAGGATGCGGTTTAATCTATGGATTCCCTTATTTTTTGAAGAGAAGATAAGGCACTGGGTGTTTTTCGGGTTTGGAAACCGATCCAGTGTGTGTACATGATTGAGAAGAGAAGGCACTATGTTCTTGCCGGGTTCGGAAACCGATCCAATGTGTGTACGTGATTGAAGAAAATAGAAGGCACTGGATGCTTTCTGGGTTTGACAATCGATCCAGTGTGTGTACATGATTGAAGAGAATAGAAGACACTGGGTGCTTGTTGGGTTTGGAAACCAATTCAGTGTGTGTACGTAAAGGACAAAGAACAAAGGTAGAAGTAAAATAATCTTTGAAAGACAAATATTAGTATTTTATTTCAGTTTTAATTATGCATGTGATCTATGATTCTGATTTATGTTGGTTGCAATTTGAGCTAATCAGATGTGATATGTTTATACATGGTTGTTTAATCAAAGATCTAGTAGTGGACCTATTGTGACAGTGAGTAAAAAAAATTACAAGCGTACCTTATTGAAATGCCACCAATGAGGTATGATCTGAATTTATTTGAATTTCATTTTAATGTAATGGAAATTGTGTGCTTGGTATAGGAAAGCAGGGAAATTCCCAATTTGGGTGGTTGAAATTCACTGCAAGAATTAACAACAACAAAAAAAAGGAATTGGAACAGACAAAAATATGTTGTTAAAGCATTCAAGAGTAGGGCCATTGTGGGGCACTGGTACCCAATAGTGTCCATTGATTTCCATGAGCATTCTATGACTGGTATGCTGGTTTCGAGGTAGGGATATGCCTTTCTTTTTGGACCTTCCGATGTGATTAAAACTTTCCAAGGGATGGATCGCTCGAGGGACTATGTAGCAAAGAAGGGGATGTTGAGGAATTTGGAAGGTGAGTGACTGCATGGAAGGGGGTGACCAGATTTTCCGAGGAATTGTGTAGTAGAGAAGGGAAGGTTGGGAAATGAATTTTTTTTGTTCATTAAAATTTCTAGATGGAATCAAAATCACATTGGGAGTGTGCCCTGGAACAATGGACCGATAAATGTTCATTGAGAGGACAAGTATTTTGAGGATTGTAGCGCTGGACATTGGATGCAGGTTTGACTTTGGTAGTGGATTATAGACTTCCTGGGAAGGAGGTGAATCCTCGCATTAGTTTGAGGGTGTAGGTTTGAGCCCCTGGATTCCCTTGTTGTTGATGTAGGCATCATATCCTTTTATTTTTTGGTTAAAGCAAATGTTCATATGTATATATTTGTATTTTATTGTGAATATTGTATCAAGTTGGATTTATGAAGTTCCATGAACAATATGTTTATTTGCTAGTTGAAGAAAATGTGAATAAGTATATGTGGTTTTTATTGAAAACACTATTATGAGCCATGTTATAAAGCTCCAATAAACGATATTTTTGTTATGTTTTCAACAATGGTCATTGTAAATATTGCAACGAGTTGTGTTATAAATATCCATAGGAATTATGTTTTGTTTTCAACAGTTTGTTGGTCATAAGTGTCAGAAAACACAGAGGAAGGTGTTAATTAAGGGGGAGGGGTTTGTAACAACCCCGGATTAAGTTTCCATGTAAACAAAAAAAAGACCAAGGTCATGGGACATGTATTCCAAGCTGAATGGCGGGGAAAACATCACATTTGGGGCCACTTTTAGCTCATTTATGGCTATGGAGATTGAAAAAGGCATTGGAAAAGGAAAAGAGGAAATAAATGACATTTATTTATGAGAAATAAGGAAAATATGAGAAAATTAATGTGAAGAGATACATATTTTCATGCTGAATAGATGAGAGGAAAAATGAAGGAAAATGAAGAAAAAAAGAGACATCAATGATAAAAAAGCACCTGAGAAACAATTGACAACTTTTTCCCACCTTTTGAGAAGGTATAACAAAGGGGAGAGAATAAGCACTTGGATAAGCAAGCAAGGGAAGGAAAAGGAAAAGAAAAGGGAAGGAAGGAGAAGGTTGGATTAGCATCTTTAGTAGGAAGGTGGTGCAAGTAACAGGTTGCATGTGTGATTTCCTAGCTAAGGTGTGAATGCATGGCTTATGCATTTGTTTATTGGTTCATTTACTGTCATTGACATGGGTTTTGCCTAGTTTGATAGTGGTTTCAGCCTTGCCTTTCCATTTCTTGGATAGCCATGGTCTGATGGGGATTCATTCTTAGTTGAGTGCTAGATTATCGGAAGGTTTTATAACCAAGTGAGGTGGTCTCTGGAAAATTCCAAAGGGTTGGGGGTGGAGATGGTTTTCTTTGGGAAGCCCTCAATAGGTGGGTGGAGATAGGAATATTCCTTAAGGTATGGTGAATAAATTATGAGGCATCCAATATTGTTTTGGTTTTGTTATCTCTTGATCGGTTTTGGCGATATCGCGGTAGTTTGAGGGTGGATGTGGTTTAACCTCTGAATTCCCTTGGTTTTATGTCTTGGTTTATCCCATGATATCCAAATTCATGTTTGGAATATGGCACAAGGGTGATTGGCTGAAATAAAGTTTTGGTTCAGTTCAATATATGGTAAAATGGTACGTGGAAGTCCCTGACTTGGTTGGATTTTTCTTATGTTAATGAGAGATATTTTCCTATTGTGATTCATGAGCACTTTCACTTGTTATTATGATGATTTGATGGTTGTTTTTTCATAGTTAATATTTTGGTTATAAGCATGATTTATGATGTGTACCATCTATGGTTCTTGTCATGATTTTTTTAACTGTTGATTGGTTAATGAATGTATGGACTAATAAGTATTGTTGCAAATATGTGGAGAGGGAATAGAGCCTTCTTGGTGATTCTTAGATGAATATCAGACTAATATGATCAGATATGCATTCACGACTTTTATCTTCTATGTTTGTCATATGTTTGACGAAATTCCTGTCATAGCTAGGATTGGTTAGGTCAAGCTCTTGTTCAAGTTCTGAATGATTATCATTGTTAACATCTTATTTATGCTTCTATAAAGTTACATGCAATTCTGGGCAGTGGTATGGAGACTAGCTTAAAAGTGGCTCATATATCGGAACTACATGCAAAAAAACTAGAGTTGTTGGGCAATAATCACATGGAGGCAAGCCTGTGAGTGTAGTTATAGCCTCATAATCAGATGGAAGCAATGTCAAGGGTGTGGTTGTGGGTCTAGGTCAATGAAAAAGGTTCCATCATAGGGATTGGTCACATGGGGTGGTTTTTTAGCTCTTGGGTGGTCTATATCCCTTGAGGAAGGTCATAAAGGTTTCAATTTGTAGGCCCCACTTCCTTAACTAGAACTAGGAGGTTGAGTCATGTCATGGTAGCAATCTGCTTCACATTTACCCAAAGGGATTATAAAAGAGGGTAAATGTGGGGAGGGGCGTGTTACAAGCCAAGCCTAATGCCAACTAGGAACAATGTGTCAACATAACCCTGTCAAGTGATGGATGGGAAAACTTCATCTCGTACCCTCTGTTAACAACACCCATTTCCAAAGCATTCCCAATCATATTTCTTGGTGAGGGAGGCACGAAATGACATGAATATTTATGTTGGGTGACAAGGAAACTTCCATATGTGCACTCAATTATAGCTCCCCTTCCCAATTTATTAATGCATTCAACTCGATAAGGGAGACACAATGAAACTGTAATATTTACGTCAGATGATGGGGTTATTCCCATCCTATGCACTCCATATAAAACACCCAAATCTATAATTATTTTATATACATTAATTCAAAGGATCATTTAGTCGAATGCAAGCCAATAGCTTGCAATACATAGGCATAAAAGCTCCAAGGGTTCTTGGCCCAATTTTTTCTTTGGAAACCAACAACCCTACCAAATCTACAGAGTTAAGGGAGTAGACCAATGCATCGATTTAACTTAGAGCTTCATGGCTCTTGGAAGATTCTTGTGCAACACATAGAGAATAAACATATTGTTCATGGACATAACACATTACAATATGAATAAAAATAGAGAACACTTCTATCCATAAGAATGCTAACCATCGAATTGTTGGCAATGACAATTAACTACTCATGCAACCAATCATAATTGCACATATAATCAAGAACATTCATATCATCCACATAATGCTATTATTCCAACTTAGCCAAAAGTACATCCAAGGCATATTTATAATAAATGAAATGTAATAGTTTTCAGGGACCATTAAGGAACATTGCAAAGCCATAAATGAATTAATAACATACCAGTGATGGTAATCACACACACACACACACACACACACACATGTGTGTGTGTGTGTGTAATAATATTGATTTGAATTGCTGGTGATGGTTGGAAACTGAAGGTGGGACTTCAACTCTCCACCAAAACATAGGCCAACTACACCACAATATTTTTGCAGTTGTCCACCCTCGAGCAAGATCCACGGTCCAAGGGATTTTATTCTTAGGGATTTCAACCAGGCTCAACTAGGGTACTACTTTGTTCCAGGAGTATGAGTTTACTTTATAGGTGGTTTGTCAATTGTGCCTTCAAGGAAATCCCTACAAGAACCTGTAACTCACTTTCTAGGTGGTTGATAAACTTACTTGGCAAGCACTATGTGGTTTGTCAAACTCCTTAGCAAGCACTTAGTGATTTATCAAACCTTTTCAAAAAACACCCCAGTGGATTTCTACCCTGCCTAGTGGTTTATCACCCTACTTGGTAAGCAATTTTTTTTTAGCCTTATCAACAAGCACTTAGTGGTTTATCAACCCTAAGATAAGTACCTAAGTGGTTTATCAACTTACTTAGAAATAACTAAGTGGTTTATCGACCTTCTCAGGAAGCATTCAATGATTTATTAGCCCTAAAATAAACACATGAGTGGTTCATCAACTTACTTAGCAAGAAACAAGTGGTTTATTAACCTTCTTAGCAAGAACTTACTAGTTTATCAAACTTTTTCACAAGAAATCATAACCAAATTACTCCTCTGAGCCTCCCATTGACCTTCTACGCTTGGACACCACAATCCAGCAATTTTCATGCAATAATTTCTAGGAATCACATCCCATCAGTATGAGAAGACTTTATCAGGTGAAAAAATCCTTGCTCTTGCACTCAACCTTGTATTTTCTCTAGATTTCTCTCACTGAGTCTATTGGCTTTCTACTCCCACTCCAATCTTCCATCTATAGTTTCTCTCTCCCTCCAGTTTGCTTACCCCCCTTCTTTTCCTCTAGGCTCTTTTTGCCCCCACACGAGTTATTTATTTCCCATCCCCTTCACATCATGGAAGAAAGGAAATGTGGAAATATCCTCTGCCTTTTTATATCTTTCCCGTTGTTTGTTGGTGTGCGTTCAACTATGCCATCCAACACCACTCATAGCTCTCCCTCAGATCGTGGATCCATGTGTCCCACACCTCAAGCTAGCCCGGTAAAAAATTATTTTATTTTATAATTAGAAAATCAAGGGCTAACACAAGGTGTGTTACAAACCACACCCCCTTGAGGGAACTTTGTCCTTGGTGTTTTATGTAATTATAAATCAAAAGGATAAACACTAAGATTTATATAACCGCTATTACATTCGCTTATTCATAAAAAAAATAGGGAGCGCGATCTCCTCTTGGTCTAGGATGCACAATGGGTTATAGTTGGAACTCTCCCTTAGGTTCCACCAATATCATAGACCTATCAATAATATGATTAGCATCATGTACACACTTCTTAAGCAAAAAAGCATGAAAAAAATTATGCGCATTCACTGCGGATATGTATAACGCTTTTGTCTATCCTGAGTTACCTCTAAGTTTTTTATGATGTTGACCACTTCCTTTTCCATTTCCTTCAGTATATAAGGTCTAAGAACTACCCTATTTACTGGGTCATCCTATTTGATAGGAATGTTACATTTTCGTCCATACAGTACCTAAAAAGGACTCATCCCTAGCGACTCCTGATATTGTTTGTTGTATGAAATCTCCAATAATGGTAGGAAATCTTCCCACTTATTTGGCTGATGCATAACATACATTCTCAGCATGTCCTCAAAAATTATGCTCACTCTTTCTATCTAGCTATCTATTTGAGGATAATAAGCAATACCAAGAGCTAACTGGGTTCCAAAACCAACAAACAATACCTTCCAAAACTTGGAAGTGAACTTGTCATATCTATTTTACATAATATTCTTAGTCACATCATACAACATGAATATTTCCTTGTTGAATATCTATTCTATATCAATAACTTTATGAGTGGAATTTCTTAGAATTTAATTAATAGAGCAATGTAACATATAAAATATTGTAGAAACACAAACATAGAAGAACATACAAACAAGAGAGACAAAGATATACTTGGTTCACCCAATTTGGGCTACGTACACATAGAAACAACCAATCCTTCCTTTTATACTATCCAAAAAAATGAAGCGATACAACCTACAATCAATCCGCTGTAATTTCCTCTTTGCTCTCACACTGTCTCCTCTCTTTTCCTCTCACGAAATAATAATGCATAGCCACAATAAAATTACCTCATATAAACTGAGGATTTCCTTTTAGGGAAAAAAAACTTAAATTAACATAATTTCTACCATTAGATATTCTTCCTAATGAACAACCCAAATTGAATACGCAAATACAATATTTTAAAAGGAAAATTTTCATCTATTTTTTGCTTCAGGAGGGCTGGCCCCAAAACCCTGCTAGGGGGGGTGGGGGGCTTCAAATAATTGCATTCGCCCCCCATAGACCCTCCTGGAATCCATATTGGGGGAAAATCCCACCCACACCCCCTTGTCAGGGGCTGAGATCCAATCACGGTTGACACAAAAAATACCCAAATAATCAAGAAGATAATCAAGTTCCACACCTAATAGACTTGATAGATATGAAATGAGCTACCTTACTAAGCTTTTCCACCGCCATTATAATGACATCATGATTTTTTTTCTATTTTTGGTAATATTGCAATGAATTCCATGGATATGCCTTCCTAATTCCGTTCAAGGATCGGTATTGGTTGCAAAAATCCTATCGAGTGCTGTTGGTTTGAGGGTTCTTGACCCAAGTTCAGATTTAAGGTTTGCCAACAAACCCATATACTACTAGCCCTTTCAGCAATGACCTGCTTGCGCAGGCCATGATATCACCCAAAGTAGTATGGGAGGGTGCTGGAACTAGGTTTCCATACCCTAAGAGAAGGAGGGTTAATAGGGGCGGCCTTGTTAACATCTATTAGATTTGCGCAGAGGGAATATTATCATAGAACCTTTAGCGATATATGTGCAGAATGCGAAGTGCATAAAACCACAGTTAGCATAAATAAGCGACTATTACTAATAAGATCTCAGTAATACCTTTTCATCCACATGCGCATCAATATTAATAAACAAATTAAATCACCGTGATACCATAAACACATATAGTTCTTATCAGATATGATCAAGCAGATTTATCATTCATTAGCTTCCAGAATCTAGTTACAGACCCAATTCCCTACCTGCGCACACAGCCAGTGGGGTCCGCACACAACAGGACTGAGGATCTCCGCGCACATAGCCAGCCAGAGTCCTTACCCCAATATAATATAAAACAGATCTCAATAGTTCATAATTAGCATCAATAAATCTTAGCCTACCTTTAGACTCGATCTACCCATCTGCTTATAGCTGTAATATTCCCAAATGGGGAATGTAGCAATACAAGACAGATATGCAGGAAAATAACGCAGTTCATCTAAAGAAAAGTAAGAGGCCAATATGGAGACCTTTCAAATGTATTTACAATAGAAAAATAGATGTACAATGTGGCCTATAAGAAGCATAACTAGAAATACAAGTCACCAATAGAAGAAAATCCTCAAAAGAGGTGATGCAACCATATGTATAGACTGGAAATTGCTTTACAACGTTATTTTATTGACTGCAACATGTTGTATATTACACATTAGATCTAGAGCAAATAAGTGCATTAAATTTTAGATCTATAACAGATCCATACACTATATAGGCTCCTCTTCAAAACCCCCTTGGGGTTTTCAACATTACACCATGTACATGAAGTAGATCTGAGATCTAAGTTTGCAGATCTACAGAAATATTCAGATATTCAAGAGTATTTAGAAGTATGCAGATCAGATCTGATATGAACATGAAATATATCCCCTCTAATGGATCTCGAAAGTGAAGGGTAGATCCCCAACACTTGAAAACTAACTCTACAGATGGTATGCCAAAAGACCCTACAACAAAACCTACAGGAATAATGCAGATCTGGAAGCAAAAATACACTGTAGGGTTTAGATTATGTTTGGCCACATGCCAAGATTAGAAAATTAAGCCCAAGCACTCCAATACTCTCCTCCCAATGGAGTAGAAGTCTCCTCCACTAAAAAAGGGCACTGAAATGGCCTTGATCTGAGTAGATCTAGCCTCCACTTGCTATAGCTTTCAAAGAAAACCAAACCCTCAACAGGATCTATGTTGTAGTTGGAAGAAGAAGCTTGGCCTTTAGCCAGATAGTGGACTATGCAATACAAGACTCTCCCAAGCTCTACTTAATGGGAAGAGGTGGGATTCCCGATCAGGAACATCCAATGCTAAACAACATGTGCAATCTAGGCTAAACAACCAAAGAAAGCTATATGTCTAAACATACAATATATCAAAATATCATATCATCAACAACAACCTTCTCATACTTCCATCCTCTTCCTTTTATAAGTTAAGAGCTTTTAAACCCTAAACCACCTTCAATGAAATCAATTCTTTCACAAAATCCATCTCCATTTAAAACTGCGTTGTGCCTCATTGATGGCCACTCCTCCAAGACAGTGCCGTAGATTTGGTCAAGGTTGACCCAATCAAAATACCTAACCCCTTTCACACCTAAGGGTCCTTGCTTACACAACCAAGATTTAGCCTTTTTCACAATTGGCATTGATTTATTCTTTATTAGGAGTATTATGTACCTCCTTTACACTTTTATTCTTTAAACAAAGAAAGAAACAAAAATAAATATTCCAATTAGCTTAGGACTAATTTGGGATATTACAGTCCTCCCCTCCCAAATGTTTCTTGTCCTCAACCAACTGACAAGTCGAGTTTTGCAACTCTTCTCCTCCTCCATTGGTGACCTCAACATGTGATAAGTTTCCTCCATAAGCTAAGTGTTCACCAATCCATCCCTCCATGAATTTCTCCTCCAAAGTTCTCATGAGATGTAAATAGTCCATCCCATAAGGAGAGAATAGCTCAAATGAAACAAACATGGCTTGCCCAATGCTCTCCCTGAAACATGTAGAATAAGATACATAGAGAGTCTCCATCCCATAAGGTACATACATACCTCCCATCCTCCCTCCATACATTCCCATAAAGAGTACAAGTACATCATCAATGTATGGGAGCAAAACTACATACAAACAAACATAAATTTGTGCATGTAGAGGTGGGTCATAGTCCCACATGTGGAAACAAGACAGTGCATCTCATGCCTGCATCAGATCAAGATGTGGTAAGTGGTTTCCCCACCACTTACTTTCTTCCCATAACATCTCACCATGGCTAAAGGTGTGAGATATATTTGGTGCCTTAGGAAAGCACCCATCATAATGCAAAATCTCCCATTGTCCTCCAAGGGAGTGGCCATATTTAGAAATATTTTTGGCCTAAAGTTGGCCATGAAGTTTATAAGGTACAACACTCCTTCTTGGAGTCATGGCCTACATATACATGGTAAAATAATATATACAATCAGAAAATAAAACATGATTTACATGAGTATGTTCTTCACCAACAATCCTCCTTGTACAAATGGAGTGGTGCATAGATATTTCTCCTCTTTCAAAAGAAGGAAGAGATGGCTGAAACAACTCTTGCATAGAGTCATGTTGTTGCCCCACCTCTACATGGTTCATGCATTCTTGAAAATTCTGATGTAGTTCTCCTTCAAAGACTTCCCAATCAAAGCTTCTCATGATGATGTTGTAGATCTTCATGGAATATGTGTGGCTGAAACAGAACTCTTCATAGGCTCTTTGTAGCAACTTCTCCTTGAGCTTGGAGGCTCTAGACAAGAAGATCCTACCATGATGATAGATGAATCCTTCTTGGACTAAATAGCCCTCTTCATGCAACTGGTCATCAAGTATCATGCAAGTGTGAAGAACCTTGGAATAATCCACCAACAGTTGGGATTTCCAATATGGATCGAATCTCCCCAAAAATGATAGCACTGATAATGTATCAACTAAAATGTCTGTCATGTGGCTGCTCTCTTTCTTGATATATCCCATGCCAAAGGTATGTGTTGGAAGGTCATCCCTTCCCTTCTTTTTCTCCCACAACGAAAAATATGAAATGAGAGTGGGTAATGATGATGTTGGGAGAGGATCTCCCTCCTCCTTGAGCCTACCTAGGACTCCCAATGCTGTAGCTTTGTCTTCTAATGCTCCAATTCCTCCCGGATCTATGCTTGGAGCATCATGTTTTGATATTTCTCCCACAAGATCTGAATCAAGTGGCCTCCCATGTGGTTTGCCACTAAATAATAGTGTCTCATGCCACAATCTCATGAGCATGATAGATGGGACTATAAGGTCCTTGCTTCCACTACGCAATTCCATCTCTTTTTTTTGCGTGGAAGTGGTATGAGAGGGATATGTATGCATGCCTTTGATCATTTGATTTTCACCACTATTTTTGTCCACCCATTCCATTTGCAAAGCCTCCCAATTAGTGGTGACTTTTCCCAATGTAATCAACCATTGAACACCCAAAATCACATTGGTGTCAGGTATGTCAACCACAAAGAAGTGATAAATCAATTTATATGTTCCCATGGTGACTGAAAGTGATGGGAAATAATGCATGCATTGCATTGTTCTATCTCTTGGGACCAAAATAGAGAATCCCTCAAAAGTATCAGTGGGTATTTCCCTCCTTTGCACTAGATGGGCATCAATGAAATTGTGGGTTGACCCACTATCAATCAAAATAGAGATCCTCTGATTCAAGATGGAACCTTGAAATCTTAAGGTCAAGTAATTAGGTAATCCTCTCAAAGATGCAATAGTCCCGGCAATAGGAGAAAATGATCCAATCCCATCTCTTGATGGTGTTGGCTTTCTTCCTCTAGTGTCAGCGCTATGACCTCTTCTTGGTTCATCTTCTTCTTCCTCCTCATCATCTGAGAAGACCTCTATGTAATGTGCTTTTCCAGTAGCACATCTATGTCCAGGTGCCCATGATTCTTGGAAAGTGAAGCATAGTTTCCTCCTTCTTAGATCTCTCTGAACTTCATCATCAAGAGGCTTCTTTTATGAGCTCTCCTTTAAAGGAACAACTTTTTCTTCCTTTCCCTTAGAAGGAAAAGAGGGCTTATGCTAAAATTTTTCCTTTGCTTTTGGCAAGGAATCTTGAAGGTCTCTAGCCCTTTCAATAGCATCATGTAGGGTAGTGGGCTTGGTAGATTTAACCAACCCATGAAGAGGTTCATCTAGAACATCGATGGACATGTACACCCTTATTGCTGTGGACAAATCAGGAACCATAACATAAAGTCTTAAAAATTCAGAGATGTAAGTATTTGTATTACTTGATTGTTTCAACTTTGCAAGGCTCATGAATGGTGCCTCTGGATCTCTTCTGTCAAACCTTTCCACCAGCCTTCTAGTGAACTCTGAATAAGCAGTCACATTAGCATGACCCAATGTAGACAAGCCATCGAACCACCAGTCATGTGCTTCACCTTCAAGGTGTAGCGTTGCAATCTTGATAGCCTCCATCTCTGGAACCTTGTCCGGCTGAAAGTAGATGTCAAGTTTTTCTACACAAGATTTAGCAGAACACTTGGATGACCCATCAAAATTGGGTAAAAAGAATCTGCCCATAGTGTGGTGTCGATCATGATTCTGAATGAATCCACCACCTCTATGATGATGCCTTGGCCTTCTATTGTCCTTGAGGTGAAAAAACTCCTAAAAAATCAAGTGATCTTTGAATCTCTAATTTTGAGATTAATATTCTTCAAAATAGTCTTCAAGGGATTCATTCTCTTGTAACCCTTCATTTCCCACAAACAAAGATGTGGGCATGGTAGAGTGTTAAGGAACTTGTGGCTGATGCACTGGTTGATCATTCTAGTGGTGAGACATGACAGATCTTTCTCCAAGATGGAATCCTTTAGGGGATTCTTTGATTCTGTCCAATATCATCTCTCTGATCTCTCTAGCAAGATATTGCATGGCTCTAAGAAGGATCTTAGGAAAATCCTTTCCTTCTTCTTCACTTCCAGATACAGGGGCTTTACCCCTGTCTTCATTGTCATTTGTGTAATCAAATTTCTTCCTCTATCTTCTCTTTAGATACCTCTTCTCTATGTCCGTAAGAGGTTCTTCTTCTTTAAAAGACATATTGGCTTCTTAGAAAGCACAGGCTGTGCCAAGATGATGCTCTGATACCACTGTAATATTCCCAAATGGGGAATGCAACAATTGTTGTGTGTGGAGCCTGATTATCTTGTTTATTTTGTATCACAACGTTGGACCCCTGTACCTTAATGGGGCGGCAACGCCGCCCGTAATTAAACGCTGCCTGGGGGGTCCAAGGGGGGGCAACTGCGACTTTATGGAGCCCCCCCCTGGCGGGGGGTTTCGGGGGAAGCACCCTCAAAGCTAAAAACAGATGTAAAATTGCCTTGTAAAAGTATAGTAATTTCTAGTCAATCTGGGCCGTTCATTAGGCGGATGATCTGAAGGTAGAAGTTATGTTTAGTTTAGGGTTTTTTGCCCTAGAAGGTAGCCCCTCTATTTGTATGAGGGTATTGTAGTGTGGCTATGTATTTTATGTGTATTCTTGGAGCAAGAAACAGATAGGGAGACTGTGAGAGAGAACAAAGGATATTACAGCGGATCTGCTGTAGGTTGTGTCTCTTCATTTTGCTAGATAATAGAAAGGAAGGACTAGCTGTTCGGGGTGGACGTAGCCCAAAATGGGTGAACCACATATATCTGTGTCTCTCTGGTTTTATGTGTTTTGTGTGCTTGTGTTTTCCGTATATTTTATGTGTTGCATTGCTATGTAATATTTAATTTTTCTAACAACAATACAAGATAGATATGTAGGAAAATAACACAGTTCATCTAAAGAAAAGTAGGAGGCCAATATGGAGACCTTTCAAATGTATTTATAGCAGAAAAATTGATGTACAATGTGGCCCATAAGAATCATAACTGGAAATACAAGTCACCAATAAAAGAAAATCCTCAAAAAGAGGTGCTGCAACCATATGTATAGACTGGAAATTGCTTTACAACGTTATTTTATTGACTGAAACATGCTGTAGATTACACATTAGATATATAGAAAATAAGTGCATGAAATTTCAGATCTATAATAGATCCATACACTATATAGGCTCCTCTTCAAAATCCCCTTGGGGTTTTCAGCATTACACCATGTACATGAAGTAGATATGAGATCTAAGTTTGTAGATCTGCAAAAATATTCATATATTCATGAGTATTCAGAAGTATGTAGATCAGATCTGATGTGAACAAGAAATAGATCCCCTCCAATGGATCTCCAAAGTGAAGGGCATATCCCCAACACTTGAAAACCAACTCTACTGATGGTATGCCAAAAGACCCTGCAACAACATCTACAGGAATAACGTAGATCTGGAAGCGAAACTGCGCTGTAGGGTTTTGATTATGTTTGACCACATGCCAAGATCAGAAAATGAAGCCCAAGAACTCCAATAATATCCTCCCAATGGAGTAGAAGTCTCCTCCACTGAAAAAGGGCACTGAAATGGCCTAGATCTGAGTAGATATAACCTCCACTTACTGCATCTTTCAAAGACAACCAAACCCTCAACAATATCTCTATTGTAGTTGGAAGAAGAAGGTTGGCCTTCATCCAGATAATGGACTATGCAATACAAGACTCTCCCAAGAGCTACTCAATGGGAAGAGGTGGGATTCCCGATCAGGAACACCCAATGCTAAACAACATGTGAAATCTAGGCTAAACAACCAAAGAAAGCTATATGTCTAAACAGACAATATATCAAAATATCATATCATCAACAATAACCTTCTCATGCTGCCATCCTCTTCCTTTTATAAGTTAAGAGCTTGTAAACCCTAAACCACCTTCAATGAAATCATTTCTTTTACACAAGCCATCTCCATCTAAAACTGCGTTGTGCCTCATTGATGGCCACTACTCCAAGATAACGTTGTAGATTTTCTCAAGGTTGACCCAGTTAAAATATCCAGCTGCTTTCACACCTAAGGGTGCTTGCTTACACAACCAATATTTAGCCTTTTTAACATTTGGCATTGATTTATTCTTTATTAGGAGTATTATGGACCTCCTTTACACTTTTATTCTTTAAACAAAGAAATAAAACAAAAATGAATATTGCAATTAGCTTAGGACTAATTGGGGATATTACAATAGCACCTTAGCCTACACTATCCTATGGTCCGAAAACCATGGTTTGAAGACCCTAGGTATACCCTTTTGACCGATTAAAATTCATTGGGGGTTTGACCCACCGTAAACCCCCTTTTCTAGACCACATATTATGGAAATATTACAAAAATTGAACAAAATTGGGGCTAGGAAACCCTGTTCCAACAGTCCCCCAACACAATCTTATGACTCGTCCCGAGTCATAGCGTCCATGGGGTCTTCATCCATTCCTTGAGATGTTCCAGTGCAGTCGTGAGCAAAGGAAAAATGTGAAGGCTTTGTGCTGCAGCAGTCTGCGTGATTTCCACAATTTTTTGCGAGGTCGGTCCTTCCGTAGCAGTAGTGACGCTGTCGAGAGTCTAGTTCAAGTCTAGTTCAATTGTTTCATTGCCCCGTTTAAGTCATGGGATAGCTTGAGGGCATCATCCGACCATGGTGTGAGATGGTCACTAAGTACCTGTTACTTGCGCCATAGCCCCATCATTTATGTGCAAAGTGCATGGCTGGTGCTGAGACAGGCTAAGCGCTGGGCTAGAACTAGAGTGGGCATCATAACTTCTAACTGCTCAAAGTCTTGCTCCTTCTAAGTTAACTCTTGATCGATCTCATGGAGGAGAGGTTTGTGCTACACTTGGGACCATAATTCCATAGCCTGCTCAAGTAGAGTGACACCCTGACTGATCTGCGTTGTAATAGTGGTCGTGGCTTCTGTAACTAATGTGGCTCACTGGGCGTGTAGCTCCAGAGGACTCTCCAGTTGTAGCTTGGCCTGTAAATATGCGAGATGAAGTTCGAAATCAGCCTTGGAAACCTGTACCTTAGTTTGGGATGCCTTCATGGTAGCGACCAATCCTTCAACCTTGGCTTGGAGCTCGTCAGAGGCAGGAATGAATTCTGGCATGTCTTCACAGAGCTTGTTGATCAGTTGTTCTAAGGCAGCTTGTTGCGTGATGGTGGCGACGTGCGCGACTTAGATTTGAGTGAATTCAATAGCTTGAGTTAGAATGGTCTTCTCGGCTGTGCTGAGGTGCTGCTGTACTCAGAGTTCGCGGTGCTGGATTACATTGGTGACAACGATCAACGATTCTTGCAGCTGCGCACCGGCCAATCGGCCAACCTTAAGGCCGATGTAGGAGCATACTTGGACTTAGGTGCACAATCTAGTGGGTTCTAGGACAAAGGAAACACTAGGGAGGGGGTAGATCCGGCTATCTGCGATAGTGGCCAGGGCTGTAACGGGTGCAACGAGTCCATAGGAGTCTGACTTGCTTGATCTACGCTCGCTTGATTCTGCCTTGCTTGATCCATGCTCTCTTGAAGTGTGTTTTCTTTGAGTTGGAGGGCTTGCAGCTCAGCTTGTAAAACATCTACAATAGCCTTGTGCTGTTCCTCCTAAGTATTCCATCGATCAGCAGATGCAGTGGTGAAAGCATCAGCAATCTGATCAAGGTCATCCTTAGTGAGGGTAACTTCCATGGTGGTGCCAGTCTTAGTGGCCTGAAGTTTTTTTCTAGGCCCTGGAGACAATTCGTGGGGCCGCTTAAGGGTGTGCAGGATGGACGTACTGGCGTCATCAACATCGTTTATGTGGTGATCTGGTAGGGAGTATGGTTCTAGTTGCGTGGTGGTGCTTTCGGGGGTTGCTTGTGGCATGGGTGATGGAGGCACAGACTCTGTTGTTGGGCTGAGCGAAATGGTATGTTTGGCACTGCGGGGGGGCCAGATGCACCTGCTGCATCTAGGGAAGTTGGTAGAGCTATGAACTTCCACTATGGTGGAAAAGTGGCAATAACCTGTTCAATTTCAGCCTCAGTAGTAATTTATGGAAGATCATGCCAAGTGTGAGATTTTCGGGCCCGAATTTTCACATTGTGCATGGTTATCTGAAATGCCGCTATTGGCTTATACTTTTCATAGACGGCCAGGGACAATCGTAGTTGGGAATCAATGGCCGCATAGATAGCTCCATTGTAGAGTATCCAGAAGAACTTGTTTTCATCCACCCGCTTGGGATCCTTCGAGCCCCACAGGTTGGAAAACCACGCCCCTTCGTACATGCCAGCCTCTAGAGGGGGTAAGACCGCTTCTTCCAGGGTCTTCCAAGCAACTAATATGAGTAGCTAGATCAACCATGAGTAGTAGAATTCTTTTCCCTACTCCTGAGCTTTGTGTACATTGTCAAGAAATTCTTCAACCAGGTACTGGGATCAATTGTAGCAGAATCCCTTTTCACACTGGCTGACGATTTGAATTATGTGAGTAGGGACAATTGTGGCCTGAAATTTCTGCATCAACTTGTAGGCAAGTAGTAAAGTTCCTGCCCCGCTTGTTGCAGTCAACCCCTTACTTCTTCCGGACAACATCAGCAGTATGATGCTCAAATTTATTGCCCGTTATATCCCTAGGGTCGAGCTTGTTCATAGGGAGGCCTGTGATACAGTGAATGAGGGCAGAATTGATCAGTATGTGGCCTTGGATTCACAAGAAACCATCATCGATAAGTGCCATCAATTGGCGAATGATGAGGCTGGTTATGTTGTAGTGACCAAAATTGGGGAGGTGCAGTAATTTTAGTATGCCTGCCCCGGTTAATCCCTTAACCTAGACCATTGGATCGAATTTGGGCACACCATCGTAGACCACTTTCTCCAAGTATAGTTGCGGGTCTAACGAAGGAAAAGCGTTCAGGTTACCCAGGTCATGGTCGTCAAACTTTTTGTTGGGAAGCTGTTCGAATATATCTCCCCGCCAGGGCACTTCTTTGGGGATCAGAAGCATATGAAGATAGGAGAGAACAACATCTATGCTTGGCATACGGGCTGCTATTCTGGGTGGCCGAACATAAGGGGGTAACCAGGTTAGCGGAGTCGTTTGCAGGCCTTCTGCAGCGAATGCCATCAGGTTTGGGGGCGCGGTAGGCGACTGCTTCTAAGGAACCTTCCAGGGTGAATGCCGAATTCAAGGGGAAGTACAAGGCTTCCCACCAGCCCATTTCATCTATTTTTCCTTTCCCTTTCCCTTTCGGGGTGCTGAAGTTGAGCCAATTTCTTCTGCTGTAGGGGTGACCTCTTGGACCTCATCAGATCCTATTTCTTTGGACGTTGTGTCAGGCGGAGGCGCATTTGGGTCGGTAGCGGCTATCCTTTCTTGAAATATGAATTCAATGGGCTTACTGTCGGACAACGGAGATTGCTCAGTCATGCGGTCGACGGGTAGAAAGAAACAATGGTATATACCAGAGAGGCCGAGGTGCTGAAAACATGAGAAACAATTGAATCCCGTAGAACAAACAGTCCTAAACTTATAACGTCCGTGAGAGAGAAATGGCTGTCGGACCCTTAATTTCCTTCCATCATTATAGAAACAGTAAAAAGTCCTCATAAATCGCCTCATTAATTGCTAGTTACCTATGTCATTAAACGGGGAGCACGATTTTCCATGCTCCCACTCTGTCCCAACAGCTATTTTGTCCATTGCATGCAGCACCTGTGCCTATCTCACACCCCCCTGTGCTGCCAGTCCTGCACATCACCCCTATGCATCCATGCCTGTGCACCATCCCTGCGCTTTCGTTCCTGCGCATCCTCCTTGTGTGCAATGTCCATGGTACAGCTAATCTAGACATATAGTCATTTGATCAACACCGCGGAGTCCCGATAGGGCTTTAGCTGACTTCCATTAATATATCCTAGTAGAGAATCTTCGTGTATTGTGGCCAGTCTGACCGCTCTGCTGTTGGTAATTTCTTTGACCACATACGGACCTAACTAGTGCTGTCAGAATTTTCCTGGTGTTTCGCGAACTGGCTATCATATAGTAGGACCAATGATTCCTTCGAAAAGTCTTTCTACCGAATATGGCGATCGTGCCATGCTTTCTCCCGTGCCTTCTGAACCTATTGGTGGAAGTGGGAGATTAACTGATCTTCTTCCAATGCTACTAGCTGCGCCAAGTGCTCCTCCATAACTTCGGGATCGACCATATTTGTGAAGGCTGAGATGCGCAAGCTAGGAACAATGTATTCCATAGGCATAACAGCTTCCTTTCCGTAGACCAGGCGGAAGAGTGTTTTTCCCGTGAGATTCTTACACGTGGTTCTGTAGGCCTAGAGGAAAGAGGGGATGCACACATCCCAATCACTCCATTGTGCATTACAGACCTTGGTGAGTTCTTGTTCCAAAATTTTGTTGAATGCCTCTACAGTTCCATTCACCTATGGATTATATGGGGTACTTTTGGCATGGTCGATCTAGAATTCCTCAGTCAGAGCCTTAATTGTTTCTTTAATGAAATGCGTCCCTCTATTTCCCATCAGGACCCTGGGGCACCGAAACCTGGTTAAGATATTCTCAAAAATGAAGTGTGTCATCGTATCCACAATTTAGTCCTTGACAACTACAGCTTCGTCCCACCTGGTAACGTAGTCTATGGCCATAATGATATATCGAGTGCATGTCTTCTTACCGGGGGGGGGGGGGTTAATGGGGCCTACAAAGTCAATGAACCACTTATCAAATGCCTGCAGGGTCGTCTGTGGTTGCAAGGGCATCTCGTCCCAGCGTGAAGGTATTCTCATCCATTGGCACGCGTTACATGCTTTACAATATGCGTGGGAGTAGCTATGCAGTGTGGGCCACCACAAGCCAACTCTTAATACCTTCTGTGCAGTTGCTTTTCTGGCATAGTGACCTCCTACCACTCCTCTGTGGGCTTCTGCTAAAATGGCTTGCCTTTCATGCTCCAGTACGTACCTTCGTACAATTGGCCTACAATGATGGTAAATTCAGTGGCACGAGTGATCAATTGTCTTTTCTGTTGTACCGAGTAGTCAGTAGGCGCCATCAACGTTGTTAAGAATTGAATAATATCTGCAAAGTGCTCGTCAACCACCTTAATAGCAAATAACTATGCATCGGGCAAGCCTTCTTCTTGGTTAGTTGGCTCTTCACCACTCTCAATTCGAGACAAGTGGTCTAGGCTAGCGTTTAGTCTCCCAAGCTTCACAATTTTCTCAAAATCATACTCCTGAAATAGTAGTAACCATCGAAAAATCTTCCCCCCCAACATAGGATTATTGACTAGGTACTTCAAAGCTGAATGATCCATAATCATCTTGAAGGGCTCTCCCAGTAGACAGTGCTAGTATTTTTGCAGGGTATACACCATTTCCAGTCCCTCATGTTCAGTAGTAGAGTAATTATGTTCTGTGCTAGAAATTTTTCTACTAGCATGCATAAGGACAACGCTTAAGGTGATCCCTGAGGCATCTACATGAACATGAAAAACATTTGCCCAGTCAGGAAATATGAGGATAGGTGCAGAGACCATCTTTTCCTTTAGCAGCTCAAAACTCTTCTGACACTCTGTGTTCTAGAAAAAGATATGTCCTTCTTTAGCAGCTTCTCCATTGGTGCCGTGATCAGTGCGTATCCTTGAATAAATTTCTTATAGTAGCCAATGTGTCCAAGAATGGAGCATAGCTGCTTCTAAGTTGTGGGGACTACTAAATTGATGATAACTGCCACCTTGGCTGGGTCAACCATCAATCCTTGCTGACAAACCACATGTCCTAACAATATCTCGAAAGGTGCATAGAATATGCACTTCTTATTATTTATGGAAATTTTGTCCTTTTTACAGGCATCCAACATCATGCGCAGGTTCGATACATGCTTCTTTACCAATCCAAACACTTTCCAATCATCAAAGTATACTTCCAGAAACTTGTGACTGAATTCCTTGAATACTGCCACCACCACTCGTGAAAAGATGGCAGGGGAATTTTTGAGCCCGAAGGGCATGATGGTGTATTGGAAGGATCCTAATTTGGTTTCAAAGGTAGTTTTTCTGCAATCTTCGAGTGTGATTCTGATATGATGGTAGCCCGAAAACCCGTCAGTGAGCGAGTATGATTTCTGACCTCCCACACTGCCAAGAATTTCATCAGAGAATGGTGTAGGGAAGGGATCATGTACACAAGCATCATTCAATTTGCATAGGTCCACGCAGATTATTATTTCCTCTTTTGTCTTCTTTTCTTGGACCACCATAGGGCTTACCCAATCCTATTGTTCTACCAGTTCGATGATACCTGCGACTATCATTTTATCAATTTCTTCTCTGACTTTCTGCTTATATTTGGGGTTCAATCGGTAAGGTCGCTTCTTGACAGGACACACATCTGGTTTTAAGGTGATGGGCATGACACCCAAGTCCCCTACAATACCTTTGAGCTCTAAAAATTTTGTGGGAAACAGATCCTGATATTCAGTGAACAGTTCTGCAATTTTTCCAACAGTATCATTATCCAAGTAATCTCCAATTATAGCCATCTTGCGTTGTTCTTCTATTCCAATGTTGACTTCCTTTAATTTGAGAGGCTTAGTAATGTCTACTACTTGTAATGGGTGTCCAACAACTGCGCGTTCACCCTTGGACTATGGGATAGTGATATTTCGCGGGTCCTCGTCACACTCTTCTACTGATAGATTTCGACAGTTGGCAATATCTTGCATCTGCGCATCCCAAGCTGGTTCACCACATTCTATTCAAGAGTGTGATTCATAAAATACTAGAGAATCCATATCTTGCAGGGATTCATCTAATTTCTTAGCCTCGCCTATCAATCCAAATGTTCCTAAAAAGTCTTCCCTCTTGGTGTCCCAGTGGCGAGTGCGCTGATGTAGCTCTGCATCCAAATACCACGTGGTGGGGATAGGTCCCAAGGTGTGGATAAACATGTGGACCTATTTGTCCCATGTCCTTTTGCACCATACTTTCATCCATACCGACAAGCGCTTGTGTGGGTCCTCGTGGCTGAGGAAAATTTCCATGGGTAGCTGGACCGGAGGTTCAAATTGTAGGATCAACATTCTGTGACATTCCTCCCAATCCTGGAAATTCCCCTTATGAGTTTCCCACCACTGCACAAAGATCGCATGCATAGCTAGGTTAAGTGCCCACATCCTCCATTCATTTGGGACTTCTGCTTCAAATGCTCTAAGAAAATCCCTAACACTACCAGAATCATCAAAATAGGGTAGCTCTCTTACCTCTGAGGAGATACATCGAAAGCTCTTTGTGATCTTCATGCATTGTAGCGCAGATACATCATGCAACCGGTTCTGCCAATTTTCTATCTCCCCATTTGAGTCAGAAAGAAATTCACTATCCTTCTCCCAGTAGAGCACACCATCAGCGGTAGGGTTGATCCAATCCTCGTTCCAGGCAGCCAGCTTGTAAATATGATCAACGTCATCCCCTTCGCACACTAGTTTGGTATACCGCTTTCCTTCTGCCGGATCTAGAGGGACTGTTACTCACATACCCTCATTTTCAAAAACCATGGTTTGCCTTTTTAATTTTATAATACCTCCCATGTCTATAGCCCAATATAGTCCTAAAAGCGCAGGGTAAGGGTTTGCATCATCTACAATTTGAATAACTTCAAAATTTTCATATACCTTAACTCTCGCGATGTCTACCATAACCTTTGATAGCCTTCCTAGCGGTATGATCTTCTGTTGGTTCGCCATGTGTAGTTGTATAGTAGACCATTCTAGCTTGGGCTTTCCCATCCTCTCCCAAGTCTGTTTAGGTAGGAAATTCGCATCGGATCCTAAATCAAGGATGACCTGGTCCATTTCATAATCTCCAATCTGTACAGTTAGCCGCATTTCCCGACTGGTTCTCTTCTAATGCTTATAAATTTTGTTGACATCTCTCACTTCTGTTGGTGGGGAAATATTTTTGGTGCAATTGTCTATCAATGCTTGGAGGTTCTCGAATGCCTTCTGGTTGCGTAGTAACTTCATACATGCTTGCAGGAAAAACTTCACTTATTCATCTGCTTTCAACTCTGTTGGGATCCTGGAGGTAGATCCCTCATTTTTGGTAAATTATTTTCCCACTTCAAGGAAGGTTTCTTTCTCTTTCTGTAAGTCCAGGCTTTCCCTTTTGTCAGTGGCTTTCCTGATAAGTGGTTCAGATGCGAACTTTTCCTCGGCTCCTCCCATGGCCATGCCACTGTGCATAATTATGTTAATACTGGGCCCTTCAACGCACGGTTCTTCCTTAACCCTTTGCACATTCTGTGTTGGCGTTTTCTGTTTTTCCTACATCTTTGCTATCAGTACAGGAGTGTCTTCGATCACATGATCCAACTGCCTACAATACCTACAAGATTTTCTTGTGGGGTTCAGAAAATCCCTTGTGAAGTGTCCCACCTCCCCACAGTTATAACAGATCATTTGTCCTCTTCTTCGTCCTGTGCTTCCGCCTCTTCCCCCTCTTATTTCTCTTGCCGGGGAGCCTCCTAGTCTAGAGGGAGATAGTGGTGTGGAAGGGTCAGCCTGTACCCTATACAGGTTTCCTCTATCTATCATCAAATCATTTTTCTGACAGTTGTGCTCATCATGTCCTATAGACGAGCAGAATCTGCACCACTACTGCTTCAATTATGGGACATAGGCACCAAGTCGGGGGCAGTGGTTTGTATCATGCAATCCGACTACTCAACAGTCAGTGCATCATAACATGGGGGTGCTTGGTCCCACAACCTCTTTAGGGCATAATGGGTTAGGCCCCCCAGCCTACATGTATTCTAATAGCAGAGGGCACTAATCCTTGGTGTGGCCTGAGACCCTGCACCGTATGCACCAAACGTCTGTGTTAGCTTCTTTTCCCCATTATTTTTGTAGATTATGGATTTCTAGGTGCATCGCCTCCAACTGGCCCTGGATCTACTGCACACCAAACTGGGCATCGTCCCTTGGTGCAAATTCTAGCTTCATGGCAATTTCCAGGGCCTTTTCTTGTGTATCAATCATCTGTTGACCCATAGGCCCTCGCAAGTGTGGTAATAGCATGGAAATGAACCATTATTTCTATTGTCTATATTTGTACTTAAAATATCCATCCCTGATAAATTTCTTCAACCACTGATCGGCCTCCCACACCGACTTTGTAGGTCCCTGTCAAAAATATTTCAAGTCAATCACCAGTTGAGCATAGGATTCGGCTTCCGGAACTGTTGTTTTAAGGCATCCTTAATTTCCTGTATTGACGGATTTGCATGCTGGCCGACGTACCCCAAGAACCAATCCAAGGCTCTTCCCTCAAAATCTATGGATAGCTGCGCCCTTTTTACAACATCGCTAGCAACATTTTGCGCAGTCCATACTGATTCTGCAACGATCCAGAATCGGTCCATGTCCTCGTCCCCCACACCCTTCAAGGTAGGTAGCTTGATGTGCGTGGCCATGTTGTCTGCAAGCGGTGGTGGTGGGATAGGAGAATTCTTACCCTTTCGCGGATTTGATAGTGGGGTAATCGGACGACTGGTTCCTACGTGTGTAGGCGGCTCTCTTAAGGGACTATATATCGATTTGTCCCCTTCTTGATTAGCCCTGTAATATTTACCACTTCGTGTTGTACTTTCATTCTAATCGTAGGTCATTCATGTTGTGTGACTGCACAACGCAACTTTTCGCACAATAGTATCTTAATTAGTAGCGGAAATGTTTGTAAAAAATTACCTTGGAACCCTTTGAAGAACCTCCGCTCAGCTTCAGAATAAGACACAAATTGATCAACTGTGAATTCCATTACAAATCCCTCCAAAACACTATCCACCGAGTGATCTACAATCCAGGTGATTTTGTTATCATCCCTCTCTAACTGTCGGATCAATTTAGGAGTCCACTGCGTAACCTGATCGTTCTTTCCGCAGGTCTGGAACTCCGCTAACCTTGCTAACCACTCCTATAGTTCGTGTGCGAAGGTTACAAAGAAAATATCATATAATTCTGTAAAGATATACTTGTTTTTCCACTCTTCGGTAGTCAGCCTTGTACTTCATTTTTATTTTAAGGCAAATTCCTGGATCTATTTCTCGAACCAACCTTCAAGCTTAGACTTCTTAGGCCGCCAGTGACCTCGTGGCATTACCCGATTTCTCTCAAAATTCTCCTGGTCCTAGAAATGGAACCATTTGTTGGTTTGAGGGGTACTAACCCAGGTTCAGATTTAAGGTTTTCCAACAAACCCCTATACTACTGGCGCTTTCGGCAATGACCTGCTTGCACATGCCAAGGTCTCACCCGAAGTAGTATGTGAGGGTGCTGGAACTAGGTTTCTGTACCCTAAGAGAAGGAGGGCTAATAGGGGCGGCCTTGTTAAGATCTATCAGATTTGTGCAGAGGGAATCTTATCGCAGAACCTTTAGTGATATATGTGCAAAATGTGAAGTGCCTAAAACCACAGGTAGCATAAATAAGCGACTATTACTAATTAGCTCTCAGTAATACCTTTGTATACACGTGCACATAAATATTAATCAACAAAATGAATCATCGAATACCATAAACCAGCGGGGTCCACACACAGCAGGACTGAGGATCTTTGCGCACACAACCAGCTGAAGTCCTTACCCCAATACAACCCAAAAAAGATCTCAATAGTTCGTAATTAGCATCAATCAATCTTAGCCTACCTATAGACTCGATCTACCCATCTACATATAACACCTTAGCCTGCGCTATCCTATGGTCCGAAAACCATGGGTATACCATTTGACCTATTACAATTCATTGGGGGTTTGACCCACCCCAAACCACCTTCGCTACACCACATATTATAGAAATATTACAAAACTTGGACAAAATTGGGGCTAGGAAGCTCTGTTCCAACAGGTGCCTACATTCTACCTTTACTTGTTGGCATTCCAAGCACTTGGAAATATATTCAACAATATTATTCTTCGATATTTTCCAATAATACATTTTCCTTATGGTTGTTATCATCTTCTGATAAGCGTGATGAGCCGAGTAAGGTATTTTGTGAAACTCATCCATGATAAGCCTCCTCACATCAACTACATTAGGCACATAATTTCTATATTTGAGCAACAACATACCATCATTAGTGAGATAGTATCTCCTGCTCATAGATATCTCTGGTTCCTTCTGCCAACATTTATTTACATACTAGTATTTTTTATCATGATACAATGCCTCTTTAATTCTTTCCTTGATGTAAACTATGCAAGTACTCATTGTTTCCAAATGAGCCTCTTGTAGACTCCAACTGTGTGCATTTGCCACCTTATTTTTTTTTCCTTTGATTTTTTTTATCTCAAAATAAAATCTGTTGATCAGAGATAACCATCTTAGTCATCTAGCATTTACCTTAGGCTGGTCAAACAAGTATCCCAGTCTCCCATCGTCTGTCATCAACAAAAACTTTCTCCCCAATAAATAATGCCTCCACATTTTAAAGCATGCACTATTGTTTCTATCTTTAATTCACGAGTAACATAATTATTCTCATGTTCATTTAATTTCCTTGATTTATAACCAACCACATGTAATTATTTCTTTGAGATTCCACCAATTCATTCCTTGCAAGCATCCATGTCTACCACAAAGTCTTTCTCCAAATATACTATTCTTAAGATAGGCACACATGTGAGTAATTTCTTACGCTACTCAAAATTGGTTGCACATTCTAGAGTCCAATGAAAGTTGACTCCTTTCCTTTGTAAAGCAATGATTGGATGCTTGATCCTTGAGAAGTCCCGAATGAAACTTTGGGAATATGTAGCTAACCTCATGAAATATTTGAACTTTGTTACATTCTAAGGAGTGGGCCACTCCATTATAGCCTTGATATTTTTTGGATCTACAATCACTCCTTATTTTATAATCACATGCCCCAAGTAGTGAATTTGGATTTGGAAAAATTCACACTTGCTAAGTTTTGCATACAAATTATGCTCCCACATTAACTTTAATACTACTATGAGGTAGTCTTCATGCTCTTATTTGGTTTTTCAATACACCAGAATGTCACCTACAAATATGAACACAAATTTGTCCAAATAGGGTTTGAGGAAATTGTTCATCAAGCACATGAATGTGGCTGGGGCATTAGTAAGCCCAAATAGCACCACTACAAACTCATAATGGCCATATATCATCCCGAAGGTTGTTTTGTCGATATATTCATATTTAATCCCAACCTGATGGTATCCAGACCTCAAGTCTATTTGGAAAACATTGCAACCCCTCTCAGCCAGTCACATTAGCCATCAATTCTAGGCAACATGTACTTGTTCTTCATCGCAACTTTGTTTTGTTGTTGGTAGTCATTACATAGCTATAATGTGCCATATTCTTTATAAAAAATAGTGTTTTGGATCCATAGGGTGATACGTTGGGCTAAATTTCTCCTTCATACAACATCTCCTTCAACTGTATCTTCAACTCCACAAGTTCAAGCATACTCATGGAATATGGAGCCTTTATTGTTGACATTGTTCTAGGAATTAATTCAATAGTAAAGTGAATATATATTTTGGGTGGTAATACTAGTAATTATTCTATAAATACATCACTAAGTTTCTTTTAGACTAAGTGACTTTCAAATTGGTCCACTGCCTTCCAACTCCTTATTCGTGCAGATAGCTTACAATGCAAAACCCTTTTTGCTGCATTGCTTTACTTGAAGTGAAATTATTTTCTTGAGTGTGACCAATTTGATTTTCCCCTACGACATTATCTTCTTACCAATGTCACTAAGGCATTCCAGGTCTCTATTGTAACATTAAATATTGGTTTACTGTGTTGGGCATAGTGTTGTTATTGATGTCAAAGGTGGTTAGTGATTTTTATATGTTGGTTTTACTTGTGTTGAGCATGTTGACAGTTGCAATTTAGTGCATTTTTTGTTCAGTTGGAGCTTGTGAGTGTGGAGCCTTGGTATGATTATTGATGGTTTTTTCTATCTAGATAGGGTCAAGGATGGAGCCTATTTTTAAAGGCATTTTGGGTTTAGTGGAGAAAATTAGGTGTTCTTACAAAGTGCATGGTTGGATAGTCCTCAAAATGGCCTTTCCAAAGGTATATGGTAACTTGAAAATATCCAAAGGGTTGAGAAGTTATGGTAGTTTAATGATTGGCATGGTTCCAATCTACATTTTTCCCCAAACTACAAAATTGCAGAACCCCCCCTTTATTAAATATCAGACATAAGGGGGTCACAATCAAGAAAGATTGTTGGATTGAAGTGGAAAAGATCTGACTCATGGTGCATTGTGATAAAGGTGTGTGGAGGTTAGTCGCATATGTGAGAAAATGCATACCCCCACCCCCTTTTTAAATAAATAACAAGTAGCCCCCCCATTGTCAATCTATATCAAAAAATTATATCGGTGATCATCGAGTGGGAATATGAACAAAATTTAAAGTACTTCAGTATTAAAAAACAAATAGGTAGGGGGATCTACCTACAGTTGATCCATTTAGGACATGAAAATCAACAATCATTGAATGATAACTAGCATGGGGGTTAGTATGGAAATCTACACTAGACATGATTTGACGACTACAAATGGGTTAATATGACAATCAAGGTGTCATCAAATATTCAATATGTGCAATCGTTAACACATGTTTTCCAACCTATGCATTTTATGACAATTGCATGGCAGCACACCTAACACTAGGTGGTATTGACATGAATGAGGAAATTATGTGGTAGCATTAGGATGTGACACATGGTGTACAAATTTAGCATTTTCAGGTGGCAAAGTGGGCCTTTTCAGGGTGACATGTAGACCACTCACAGGGTGCCACTTGGAACCGTGACATCAACATTAATTCATCACAATGATGCACTCTAATGGCTAAGGGTGTGGTTTTAAGGATGTGATCACAATCATCTAGGGGGAAAGTTGGAGGGTGTAGTGAAATTTGGCATTAAAACACCAACTTTGTTTAATCGATGATGGTTTGTTAATTAAAGTTGAACTAGTCAAACCTACTGATCTAGTCAAGAAAAGAAAATTCCATGGGTTGAACCATGGATTAATGCCCATGGTAGTGTGTATCAAAGAAGCTATAAAATATATACTTATTGATGAAGTTTGGATGATGGTTCTATTGATTTGCATGGAAAAAAGAGTAAGGCCGTCTGTTCATGAGAAATGCATGGAGGAAAATGAGAAAAGTAAAAACTAAAGTTTTTTACAGGAAGATACTATTGGAGATTCAAAAGGTGTAATGACCATTTCTTAAAAGAACGATTATTTACTAAATAGATTGAAATATTAGATTATAACATTATGCTTATTGAATTGGATAAATTTATTAGTTTAGACTGTAGAAGACATAATATAAAGAAAGAAAAATATTTTTATTAGAATTTTGTGGAAGGTGCCTGGGTCTAGTTTGAAAATGTAATGAAAAGGAGATCTATTGGTTCCAAAAGAAGAAAAAGGGAGTTGTTTCTTCCAATTGGTAAAAGATGTAAAACTAAATAAAGGGAGTGGGTGCTTCCTACTGGTTAGTACCAGTAAAACAAATGTGGTTTGATGCTACTCCAAGTGGGTTCTTACAAATCAGAAAAGGAGATAAAATTCTCCCACTGGTTGGTGAGAGTGAACTATTGTAATTCAAGATTGAAAACAAAGAAAATAAGAAGATCGATGGTTTTCTCCCTTTAGGGATTTCCACCTGAATTCTTTGTGTCATGTGTGCATGATGTTTATGCTGTGTTTGCATGTTTTATGATTATGTTTATATGATATATTGCTAAAAAAATAAAAAAATATAGCAATAATTGTTGAATATTCTAAAATACTACTTCACCCAACTCCCCCCTTGGAAGGAAGATCTTATGCAAATGGCTAGTTAGGATGAAATTTACTCAAGCATACCTCTTTTGTTTGATGGGACAAACTTGACATTCAATAAAATCAGAATGAAGAAATATTTGATGTCACTTGGATTAGACATCTAGGAATATGTATTGAGTGGGTATCAGAACCCAATAATCACTCCAACAAATGAATCTGGTAAGCAAATATATGAAAGTAATGCTAAGGAAATGAATGCCATCTTGGGAGGAATTGCTTCATTATAAATTTTCAAGGTAATGTAATCTGAAACAACTATGGATATGTGGGATAAAATGGTGAATAAATATGAATGAGACATTGAGGTTAAGAAAGTAAAACAAAAAAAACATATATGATACAATATGAAAGTTTGAAGATGAATGAGGATGAGAACATGCACAAATTTTTTCTTAGAGAATGAAATAGTAAACACCATGAAAGGACTTGATGCTAAATTCTAAGATGATACAATTGTTCAAAAAGTGTTGATATCACTTACTCTCAAGTTTAATTCCAAAGTGTCAACAATCAAATAAACGCAAGATTTAAACAAGCTAATCATGGAAAGGCTGCATGGGGTTCATACAAACTTAATAGGGGAAGACACTGTATATGCAACAAACACCTTCCTCTTCCTAGTTTGACTCGCTTTGATGCAAGTGAAAGAAGTAAATGAAACGAATTAAAATGAGCAAATATATAGGTAAGATACTAGTCGTAAATTGCAAAAGGTAATAACAATAAGAGAACCTATTATACTTTTGTTGGAAAGCAAATGACAAAAAGGAAATATATCTTATTTGCAAAAATCTAAACCACACATAAGCAAATGAAAACAAAAAATTTTTATCCTATCTTGCTGGAAATGAAATGAGAGTAAAGGAACTCTATTCTATTTTGCAGGAAATGAAATTCCTATATTACTCTTGGAGAAAATAAATCACACTTTGCTTAAATTAAATTGTGGGAAATGCAATCTAGACTAGTTGCAAAAATCAACATTCAAGAAGAAAGTAACACATAAGCTAAATGACGACCTAACAAAGCGTTAAATCAACCAAAGTGGTCCCAGAGAATTAATGGGCTATTTTAAGACATAAATCTACTTCTACCATGAATTTGGAGTGAATATAGGCAAGGGAAGAGCTCGAAAACAAATTTCTACAAGAAACTTTCTTTTTGTACAAGAAACTTCTAGAAAGCATGTTTGTCGAGTTAACCTGCCAAATTCCTAAGATAATCAAGCAAAAATTATACAGAATAAATTTTTTATTAATTTTATTTTTTTAAGATTCCAATACAAGAGGAATAAACTCAAAGTAGTTGGATTAACACATGCTAAAATTCAACAAAAATTTACTACTAAAAGCCATAAATTTCAGAACAATGAACTAGTAAGCTAATGTAAGTAACCAAATATATAAGCTAATCAAATGAAAATTTTGTGGGGTAATTTTTTTTATTAATTTGAATGTTTTTATACTTCAATCCAAGGGGAATCAACTCAAAATATATTCAGTCACATGTGCTAAAATTCAATAGAAATTTACTACTAAAACAAGAAACTTTAGAATAGTGAACCAACAAACTAGTCTAAGTAATCCAATGATGAAAATGAATTTATTAGGCTACCCTAGTGATGCCTCACACTATTGGTTATCTAAATAACCTAGAAAAAAACTCATTTCAATCATTTTATTAATGTAACCTGTTGACGCACAGAATGCCTAGGCACTGCAACAACGACTCAGATTGGGGGTTGTCACCCTCATCCCCATTCTCTCTATTTAAGCTGTCTCCTTGTAGACTAAGGGGGGTATACCCTAACGAAATGAAGAAGGAGAAATGATTAGAAACCAACCAATTCAGGAGACACAATCAAACGACCAAGTACTTGTTAAGATTTAACAAGATTTTACAGATTCGATTAAATGAAAAGTTTAAGACCAGTGCCTTGTGGAGTCAAATTATCCCATTACGAAAATAAGGTCAAGTAGTTGATAGGTAAATGCTGCTAAAAAGGACAACTATCATACTATAAAAATTCTAATCCACCACGACAATATTCAATTCTTCAATTAAATGCTCAATTTATCAAACTGGAAGATAAGCCCTTTTCAACAATGCGATTTGACCTTCGATTAAGTATAAGCTAATAATGCATTCAAAGAGAACAAAAACACTTTCAAAATATTTCAATATCATGCATTAACAATGTTAGATCTAGGAAATAAAGACATGCAATTTAAAATCACTTGAAATATTCTCAAAGTTGACTAGGCAATTAACATCAATTTCAAGCAATTTAAAACCACAATTAGAGCTAGTTAAAATCCCAAAAGATGCTAAGAATGAAAAACACTTCGAACCATATGTAAGATTTAAATGATTTAAATTTCGAAAAGGTATTATCATGAGAGGACCATCGAATTTAAATGCTAAACATTTCAAATAAATCTGAATTAAAATGATGTTCTTAGTAATTCCAATCCAGAAATTTGAATTAAGTTTATAGTCAAACTTTAGATAAAAAATTAAAAGTTCACCTTTGACTATGCAATAATTTAGATTTTAACACCCAAGACCACCTTAAAACAAAATTTTCTAATGTTAAAAATGAAAAAAAAAATAAATTTTTTTAATTTTTTCAAAAATTTTCAAAAGTTAAAAATCCCATTAAAGTTTTGACCTATTTTAATTTTAATTTTACTTATCTAAAGATATATATATATATATATATATATATATATATATATCTATATATACAAACAAATCTAAAGTTCTACAAAAATGAAAAAGTTTAGAAATTTAAGAAATTTGATGTTTAATTTATTTTTATTTTAAAGTTTCAAAATCTAAAGATTAAAAGCCAAACCTAAAAATTTAATTAAACACAACCTAAACTAAACTAACCTCATCATAAATAAGAAAAATCATAAGTCTAAACTAAAAATATAAAAAAGTTAGATTGCGTTAGTGTTTTCAGGCATGTCGACGACATCGTGTGAGAGAAAATCTTGAGGGGCTATGCAGGACAAAGGCAGAGATTTGCTACGGAAAAGGTTGTGGACTGAGGGTAGCGTAGGAGAATGGAGCACTCAGGTGTGAGCTGAGACAGTGTTTTCAAAAAACGAAGATGAAAATGAGGGGCTATGGAATGGATGCAAAACACTGGGCAACAGTGTGAGGGAAAACACATACGTAGAGGGAGAGGTGAGCAGCAAGGAGTCGAGGAGCTGCGTGAGGAAAATAATGTAGTATGAGGAAGATAGACAATGTGAAAGTTGACAGCTGCAGATGAATTGGTAGGCAGTGTGAATGTTGCATGAGGATGGCAATCAGCAATAGCAAAGGGTCGAGCAAAGAAAACGATGGATTGGGTAATTGACAGAGGTAGCGTGAGGGAGAAAGGTGACTACAGGTCGAAGGGATGAGGATGTGGGAAAGCAAGTGGGGAGCACGCATGGACGAGGCATCAAGCATAAATTAAAGGGTGAAGGAGCAATGGATTGGGGCTGCGTGAAGACAAAGGTAGTCGAGCGAATATGACAGCCAACAGAGAATGAAAAGCTTGCAATAGCTGTAATGCTGGATGGGAGTAGTGAAAATGAATGGAGCTGTGGCAGATGGATGTGATGGGAAGGAAGATTTTTAGAATTTTTCCTGCTAGAATTTGATTTAAAAACAAACACATATGTAATTATTTAATTCTTTAAAATGATATATTGCCCATATCTGCAACCCAAAACGATCTTGAGGCCAGATCTTACGCTCCAGGGCCTAGATGTGGCTCAAATCTGAAAATTTTTCTGAGAATCTCCCAATAGAACCTGCAAAAAACCTGAAATAAAGAAACCAAAAATCCAATTTATGCAAAAAATAAAAACCCCAAAACCCCAGTGAGTAAAATAAAAATAAGCGGGATTCATAATGCTATTATACAAAAGAAAGCCCTCATGGCCAGATTTAAACCATTCCACACAATTCAGAAAAGAAGAAATTAAAAGAGAGGCACAAGCCCTAAAAATAACTCTACAAAAAATGGAATTTAAGATAAGCTCGGGGAATTAGATCCGTAGGGCTCTTCAGATCTTATTTTCTTGGGAGTCAGCTGGTCCAACCGTGGGCTTCCCTATACGTCCAAATCTAATTCTGAGAGATTTATGCACACTTAAAGTTAAACTGTTAAATCAATAGAGAAATAAGATAAAATATAAAATTTTCAAGAGTTAGAGATAGCTGCCAACTCAATCCAATTAATATTCTTACCCTAAATCAAATAAGCTAAGCAAGATACCTATGCAATAGATTACTCTACAAGAGCCATTAATCAACAATTTATTGAATAATCACCAGCAGAATATTAAGAACAAGTTTACCATAAAATTCTGAAGAGGAAGACCACCATCAAAATAAAATCCCAAAGACTTAGTTTGTATTATTCCAGAAAATATTACAGGAGAGCTTCAAGAGCGAGTACACGATCAAAAGATCGAATCACTGAAATAATGACAAAGACCTCTAATTTATAAGATAAATATCCAATGGCTAGTTCGGTTGATTCTCATCAAAGTAATCTCGACTGTCGAAAAAGATTTGATTATCCTTTAATCTCGTCCGTCGAAAAGATTTGATTATCTTTTAATCTCGTTTGTCGAAATTATAAATTTTTGAGGAAATTATAATTTATCATTTAATTCCTTTTTTATGAACTCAAAAATAATATTTTTGAGTTAATTATCTCAAAAATTTGACTTTGAATTAACCACCAAGGCCCAAGGGTTCAAATTTTCTCGAAATTCTCAATATTCCCTTGGCCTGGGACCTTTAAAAATTTATTTTTTAGGGACCCACGAATTTTGCCTTTGAAGAATTTTAAATCACCTAGGACTTAAAATTAATTAAATTTTTGGCTTAGGATTTATAATTTAATTTGGCCAGAAAATATAATTAATTGATTGAGAGGGGATTTAATTATTTTTCCAACCCTATTTACATAAGATAAATACATTTTGACACATGAAGGGGGAAAACCCATTCGTGATAAACCTTCAAATAGATACCCAATTCTGCGACTCAAAACATGATATAGTAGACCAAGTAGTTTGTAATAAAGTAATCTAGCCAATTAGCTAGGATTATTCCCAAACTACTTTTACAAAGACTCAATAGAAAACATTAGGATTCACTTAGCTTCTTGAAGACAAAATCTACCCTAGCTTTGGGGTGAGGCTGGAGGGAAAAACTTTGCCGATCACTTGTGTCGAGAAACAAAAATGAATCAGTGAGATAAAAAACCTCCTAGGATAGAAATCGTCACCAAAATACCAGGCTTACCTAGGTTGTTACATACATAATGATCTTACTTAGATCATTTACATCATAAACATGCTGAAATGGTTTACATCATTTATAAAACTATCGACTGGTGATGGAATATGAATGGCGTAAACACCTCGAACATGATAAATCCCATTTGAAAAAATGGGGGTGTACTACTATGGGGTCGTTGACAAAGAGTGGTCAACAACTGGCTCTACTTGGGGACACATTGCTTCATCGGAGGAATGTGAGAATCCAGAATATGTATCCAAACAACACACAAAATTACATAAGTAGCATCCATCCAAATATCATCATATAACATTAAGCACATGAAAAATATATTCTCTTAATTTATTGGCTATTCTACTAACATGAAATGTAAATCTAATCTAACTACAAAAAGAAATGTTGAAAGGAAAAAGTGTAAGGTTAGAGATACAATACAAAGGATGCCCTATGGTATAAGATGTGTTCAATATAGTGCATGCTAAGCATTTTTCTGCTTTCAAGCAAGTCTGTAGGTTGCTTTTCAGATGTGCCATGCCCGATCTTGTATATTGTAGGACTCTGTCTTATCCGAATATTAAGCTTCTCTCGGCCATCAGATGCATATAGCCACTTACTTCTTCTTTTTTGATTTTTTTCTCTTCTTCTTAGTGGGTTGTGATGTCAACAATGAGACCACTATAGATTTCTCATCCTTATCTTGAAGATTCTTGTACACAATATCTGATGAACCTGGAGTGTGACCAGTTTTATTCTGAATATACTCTGTCAATGGTGACACATAATCTTGGTCTTTCTTAACATCCTTTGTAGCCATAGTTAAATTTTCCCTAATGGGAAAAGTGACCTCTGTGTGATGAGATGGGAATTGCTTTAGAAGACAAGAAGGCTTATGGTCTGTTGATGAATCTTCATTATCAAATTTGGGTTGGAATTTTTGTATATGTAAGTTTTCCATTTCTTCCAACCTTTTCTATATGGAACTCATCTCCCTGACATGCCTTACTATTAATTTCGCTTGATTGAGTTCTGTTTTCACGAATCTGTCCTGTAGATTGGTTTGATTTGTCTACATAATTTTCATTTCCAACAAGTGATTTTCCTTCATGGCAGTCATTTCCTGGGTGTGTCTTTCTTCCATTGCAATCATATGATTTTGAATAATGGAAATTTGATTAGAATGATTGACTTCCATGATATTTAAACTATTTTCCATGACATTCATTTCCTTTGCATGACTTGCTTCCATAGTATTTATCCTATTTTGAAGATTGATCTGGTTGGCTTCCATGTTTTGAATCATTTGCGTATAATTGGGTTGCATATCTTTAATCATCTGAGCTGATTCCTTAACAGGACTTTCATGATCTTCTATAGGTATGTGATAGTCCTTACCAACAACATTAATTTGATGGCTTGTCCCTACCATTCTACTATCTATGATTCTTTTGACAACATGGAAAGTAACCTCTTCACGAAGAGCATTACAGGCTCTACAAAAAGGTGGAGCTTCATCCACAAGATTTGCAGACTCAAGTTGATTTGGCGGTCTCTACTCATTAGATGGGCCTCTCTTCTGCAAATCATTATTATTTCTAGGTTGGAAATTTTGTGCTTGAGATCCTTCCATTTGGACAAACCTAGCCTGTAAGACCCTTATTTGTTCAGAATGATTAGATATTAACTTTTCTTGATCAAGTTCCATGCTTTCAAATTTTTGCATCGATTTATGCATAGGGTCTTCATAAAATTATTTAATTTCTTTTCCCTTAGATTCTATTGAAAACCTATCAAAATCTGGAGTTTTGGACATTCTAGATGCTTTCTTATCCTTTTCAATCTCCTCAGCTAAAACCTGGGCAGCCATATAATCATTAAATTTAGCTCACCTCAACTCATAAGAAGTATCAACATCAAAGGCATCAATATAACAATAAAAAAGGAACCTGGCAGGAGATCTATAATCTTGAGTTAATTCTTTAATAATACCAATAAATATCTTATTAAATTCCTCTACTATTTAATTTTCTTTTTTCTCTATGACGCTGATATATCCAACCAGATGCCTATCTTCCATTTTATCACCAAACTTATCCATAAAGGCAACTCTAATTGATTCAAAAGTATTGAATGAATTATTAGGTTTTTCAGTAAACCATTCCATAGCATATTTCTCAAAAGTAAGAATAAAAAGCTTCATCTTTACATCCTCGAAATCGTTATTTAAAACCACAAATTTATTCCACCAACCAGTGAAAGAAAACAAATGAGGTTTGACACTAACCACATTATTTCCTTAAAAATTAGGCAACCAATCCATGCCATGTTCAGGGTAATAACTGGGATAACCCAGAATGTCAACAAAGTTACACATGGAAAATATATCCATCATATCTTGCCGAATAGGATCACAAAAAAGAGAATGGATATCAGAGAGAGCTTCATGTCCAAGATTAAAAATAAGTGTACGAGAAGAGAGCTTGTGTAATCAGACTCTGAGAACCTTTTCAGGACCTGGAGTAGGATTAACCAAGCTACTTGGATGTCTTCTAGTACAAATTCCTGTGGAAAGTGACGCCAATGGAGTTTCCACTAGGATAGGAAAATACCTGAAATGAAAGATGAAGAAAGAGATGGCCAAAGTCCAATAAATTGGTCCTTGGCAACAACGCCAAAAAATGTTGTCGCACATAATGTCTAGGCACCACGATAATGGATCAGATCGGGGGATGTCACCTTGATCCCCAATCTCTCTATTTAAGAAGTCTCCTTGCAGACTAAGGGTGGCAGACCCTAATGAAATGAAGAAGGAGAAATGATTGAAAACCAACCAATTCAGGAGACACAGTCAAACGACCAAGTACTTGTTAAGATCTAACGAGATTTTACAAATTCGATTAGGTGAAAATTTTAAGACCAGTGCCTTGTGGAGTCAAATTATCCCATTACGAAAATAAGATAAAGTAGTTGATAGGTGACTGCTGCTAAAAAGGACAACTATCGTGCTATGAAAATTCCAATCGACCACGACAATATTCAATTATTCAATTAAATGCTCAATTTATCAAACTGGAAGATAAGCCCTTTTTAACAATGTGATTTGACCTTCGATTAAGTATAAGCTCATAATGCATTCAAAGATAACCAAAAAACTTTCAAAATATTTCAATATCATGCATTAACAATGTTCTATCTAGGAAATAAAGACATGCAATTTAAAATCACTTGAAATATTCTCAAAGTTGACTAGGCAATTAACATCAATTTCAAGCAATTTAAAACCACAATTAGAGCTAGTTAAAATCCCACTAGATGCTAAGCATGAAAAATACTTCGAACCAGATGCAATATTTAAATGATTTAAATTTCGAAAAGATGTTATCATGAAAGGACCATCAAATTTAAATTCTAAACATTTCAAATAAATCCGAATTAAAATGATCTTCTTAGTAATTCCAATCCAGAAATTTGAATTTAGTTTATAGTCAAAATTTAGATAAAAAAATTAAAAGTTCACCTTTGAAAATGAATAATTTAGATTTTAACACACAAGACCACCTCAAAACAAAATTTTAAAACAAAATTTGCTAATGTTAAAAATATCTAAAAAAATTTAAATTTTTTTAATTTTTTTCGAAAATTTTCGAAAGTTAAAAATCCCATTAAAGTTTTGACCTTTTTTAATTTTTTTTTTCTTATCTAAAGTTAATGAAACTATATGTACACACACACACACACACACACACACACACAAATAAATCTAAAGTTCTACAAAAATGAAAAAGTTTAGAAATTTAAGAAATTTGATTTTTTATTTTAAAGTTTCAAAATCTAAAGATTAAAAGCCAAACCTAAAAATTTAATTAAACACAACTTAAAATAAACTAACCTCAGCAGAAATAAGAAGAATTGTAAGTCTAAACTAAAATATAAAAAATTTAGAATGCGTTTGTGTTTTTGGGTAGGTTGACGACAACGTGTGAGAGAAAATCTTGAGGGACTATGCAGGACGAAGGCAGAGATTTGCTGTGGAAATGTTGTGGACTGAGGGTAGCATATGAGAATGGAGCACACAGGTGTGAGCTGAGACAATGTTTGTAGGTAGAAATATGAAAAAGGAGGGGCTGCGGAATGGATGCAAAATACTAGGCAACGGTGTGAGGGAAAACACATACGTAGAGGGAGAGGTGAGTAGCAAGGAGTCGAGGGGCTGCGTGAGGAAAAGAATGTAGGTTGAGGAAGACGGACACCGTGAAAGCTGACGAATGAGAATGAATTGGCAGGTAGCGTGAATGCTGCATGAGGATGGCAATCGACAGCAGCAAAGGGTCAAGGAAAGAAAATGCTGGATGGGGTTATCGACAAAGGTAGCGTGAGGGAGAAAGGTGACTACAAGTTGAAGGGATGAGGCTACGGGAAAGCAAGTGGGGATCACGAATGGAAGAGGAAGCAAACAAAAATTAAAGGGTGAAGGAGCAATAGATTGGGGCTGCGTGAAGACAGAGGCAGTTGAGCGGATATGGTAGCCAGCGGAGAATGAAAAGCTTGTAATGGATGTAATGCTGGAT
This sequence comes from Pinus albicaulis, assembly GCA_034641835.2. Classification (NCBI taxonomy): domain Eukaryota; kingdom Viridiplantae; phylum Streptophyta; class Pinopsida; order Pinales; family Pinaceae; genus Pinus; species Pinus albicaulis. Next base: position 660,683,195 of record CM076577.1, read on the forward strand.
GGGAGCAATGAAAATAAATGGAGCTGCTGTAGATGGATGTGATGGGAAGACATATTTTTCGAATTTTTCCAGATAGAATTTGATTTAAAAACAAGTGCATCTGTAATTATTTAATTCTTTAAAACAAGATAATGCCCATATATGCAACCCAAAATGATCCTGAGGCCAGATCTTACCCTCCAGGGCCTAGATCTTGCTCAGATCTCAAATTTTTTATGAGAATCTCCCAATAGAAAGCCCAAAAAACTAGAAACAAAGAGACCAAAAATCCCATATATGCACAAAATAAAAACCCCAAAACCCCGGTGAGTAAAATAAAACTAAGCAGGATTTACAATGCTATTTTACTGATCAAAGCCCTCATGGCCATATTTAAAATCGTTCAGCACAATTCAGAAAAGAAGAAATTAAAAGAGAGGCACAAGCTCGAAAACTATCTCTGAAAAAATGGAATTTAAGATAAGCCCGGGGAATTAGATCCGAAGGGCTCTTCAGATCTTATTTTCTTGGGAGTCAGCTGGTCCAGCTGAGGAATTCCCTAAACGCCCTGTCTAATTCCGAGAGATTTCTACACACTTAAAGTTAAACTGTTAAATCAATAGAGAAATAAGATAAAAGATAAAATTTTCAAGAGTTAGAGATAGCTGCCAACTCAATCCAATTAATATTCTTACTCTAAATCCAGTAACCTAAGCAAGATACCTGTGCAATAGATTACTCTACAAGAGCCATTAATCAACAATTTATTGAATAATCACCAAAAAAATATTAAGAACTAGTTTAACATAAAATTCTGAAGAGGAACACCACCATCAAAATAAAACCCCAAAGACTTTGTTTGTATTATTCTAGAAAATATTACAGGAGAGCTTCAAGAGCGAGTACACGATCAAAAGATCGGATCACTGAAAGTCTGACAAAGACCTCTAATTTATAAGATAAAATCTCCAACGGCTAGTTCGGTTGATCCCCGTCAAAGTAATCTCGGCCGTCGAAAAAGATTTGATTATCTTTTAATCTCGTCCGTCGAAATTATAAATTTTTGAGGAAATTCGAATTTATCATTTAATTCCTTTGTAATTAACTTAGAAATAATATTTTTGAGTTAATTACCTCAAAAGTTTGACTTTGATTTAACCACCAAGGCCCAAGGGTCCAAAATTTCTCTAAATTCTCAATATTCCCTTGGCTTGAGACCTTTAAAAAATTATTTTTTAGGGACCTACGAATTTTTCTTTTGAATAATTTTAAATCACCTAGGACTTGAAATTAATTAAATTTCCGGCTTAGGATTTATAATTTAATTTGGCCAGAAAATTTAATTAATTGAATGAGAGGGGATTTAATTATTTTTCCAATCCTCTTTACATAAGATAAATACATTTTGACACATGAAGGGGGAAAAACCATTCGTGGTAGACCCTCAAATAGATACCCAATTCAACAACTCAAAACATGATCTAGTAGACCAAGTAGTTTGTAATAAAATAATCTAGTCAATTAGCTAGGATTATTCCCAAACTACTTTTACAAAGACTTGATAGAAAACATTATGACTAACTGAGCATCTTGATGGAAAAATCCACCCTAGCTTTGGGGTGAGGCTGGAGGGAAAAAATCTGTTGATCACTTGTGTCGAGAAACACAAATGAATCAGTGAGACAAAAAACCTCCTAGGATAGAAATCATCACCAAAATACTAGGCTTACCTAGGTTCTTACATACATGATGGTCTTACTTAGATCATTTACATCATAAACATGCAGAAATGGCTTACATCGTTTATAAAATTGTCGACCGATGATGGAATCTGAATGGCGTAAACACATCAAACATGATAAATCCCATTTGCAAAAATGGGGGTGCACTGCTATGGGGTTGTTGACAAAGAGTGGTTAACATAACCTACAAAAAATAAACCTTGAACACTAAGTGCATAAATGATAAATGTATCTAAGCAAAGAAATGCTCGAAAGAAGAGAAACAAAATACATAACATGGCTCTGAGGCTCTGGGATGGCCAAGCGAAAGGATACTTAGAGTCCTATGAAGGAAACCAAGCCTTAGAAGCTGAAAATTAAAGCAAACTTAATTATTAGAATCGAGTCAATTACATCCTTGCTAGAAATTAAAGTAGATTTGCTAAATAACAAGTTTTCTTCACAAAAACACCAAAAATTCCTCTCCCGTAGTGGCTAATTCGAATTTTACTTATAACAGTTTATGGTGGAAGAAAAATAATTGAAATAAGGGATGATTTCCCCTCCAAAATTATGCAAAAAGGGGACTTGGTCCCCAACATCAGGAATTGTCATTAAATGTTAAGTTCTAGCTTCTCTTGTAGCAGGGAGCACATTCCTAGATTTTCTCAATCAGTGGATATTCATATCTATTGTATAGTTCTATAAATTTTATTTATTTATTATCCATTCCTAGTCCATCTTGTAGCAGGGATAAAGTCCCTAAATTCTCTCATTCTACAAATCTTCATAATATGCCCAATATTCGCACAATATTTTGCAAAATAAATAATATTAGGAACATAATGAGAAAATCATCTCTAAACCTTCCCAAGAACATATTAAAGTTGAAAAATACATTATTAAGTGTAGAAGTAAAGGTTTAATGTGCCTAGGAAAGGTTATACGGGCCTTTATTTGCATCTAATTTGGAGACCCATCACAATGTGTCAAGCAAGCCAAAGCATAGCCAAGACCAAGATAGCTCTAGCCACATCTTAGATGATGAGGAAGAAAACTTTGTCCGTAAAATACAAAAGGGAATTGGGAAATACAAAGGTATGTTTCCGTTCAAGTGTTTTCAATGTGGTAGAATATGACACTTTTCATTTACATGTCCTTACAAAGATAATAACAATGCTGAAAAACAAGAGAAAGGAAAGAATTTTTCCAAGAAGAAATTATGTAAAAGGAAAAAATTATATTCACATGAAGATAGTTGTAGTTCATCAGAGCATGAAATATATTATGATTCTGATTCTACCCTTGATGAGGAGCTTCTCATTGATGCATGGTCTGGAGAAAATTGAGTTAGAAGACTGTGAAGAAGTTGTTGACGTGGAAGGTGAAGTGGTAAGTGCATTGGAGGAACAGATAGGCCTAGGAGAATAAACAAAAAAGAGAAAGGATAAATTCAAGCGTATAAGGAGAAAGAAAATGACATTTGTGAAGAGATGAATCTTTTAAAATTTCATTTATAAGAAGCTAAACGAGTGGAGTATTGTGACTAATTGCTAATGAAACAATCACAAGAGAAACGAGTGGTGTATTCATTTATAAGTGCTAATGAAACAATCACAAGAGAAAGAGCAGTATTATGACTAATTGGAATCATAAATTGTATCACTGAGGAAAGATCTTGAGAAGAATAAGATAATTGAATATCAATCTAAAAATTTTCAAAGGGATGAGAAAAAAATATATAAAATCATCAATAATCAACGATATCCATAAATTAAAATAGGTATAAGATACAATAGAACATAAGGTCAGGTTAAAGGAGATTCAGATCCCAAGACTTCAAAATCTTAGGGTTTGAAAAGATATGTTGATGCTCTTAAGGTAAACAATGAGAAACAAAACAAAAACATCAATGGAAGTAGTGTCCAACAAAAATATAATAATCCAAGTCACAAAACTAATAGAGGAGTAACAAAGCAAAAAAAAAAAAAATTCATCCTCTCTGTTAGTGTCGGTATCTTCATCCCTCCATCAGTGATCAAATTCTCTTGTTGCATTGCATATTAGGTGTCTCTCTCAGTCAGCTGCATTCCATTAGGAGCATGGATCATCTGATGGAAGTGGATTGTTGTACATTTTCCCTCATGTCCTTTACCGACTGGCCTATTTCCATTCATCAAGATCATCTGTAGTCACTTTTTGTCTTTAAATTTGCAAAATTCATTTTTCGGGTTTCCGCTTTATTAGGTCTAGGGTTTCGTCAAAAAGGTCTTCAAAATGTTCAATAACAGTCAGCAGGCGCATGAGGCGATCAAATAAAGTTTCAGTACCAATAAATTCCATAATCACATGCTCAGAGACTTATTTTTCCTCAAAACCCTGTTTTGAGGAAAAACGAAGTATTCTATGTTTTCATGTATAAAATTTGATGTAATTTCAGTTTTTCCTATGTAAGAAACTTCAGTGGCAACCTTGGTCACCTGACCAAGATTCAGCAACTCTATCCCCTGCAAGGTAAACAAAAAATCAAATCATTCAGTTCATCAAAGGTAAAAATGAAGTAAACTGCCCAAAAACAGAGTTGAAAAAGTAAGTCACAATGAAAACATTATAAAACTGAGTTTTATGAGTGAAAAATCAAAATCTCTTGTATATAAACTCATTGATCACCATCAAAGAGCTCATTTGCATTCAAAAGAGAAAGATTGAACAAGAGAAATTCATGTTGAAGAAAAGGAGCAAGTTTGAATGAAAATTGGGCAAAGTACAGGAGGCGCGACGCGTTGGGCTTGAGGTGCGGCGCATAGAGTAGGCACGGTGCATTGGGCCGCCCTCCACAGTGCAAAAAACACACTGGCGCGATGCATAGAGCAGGCGCGGTGCATTGGGTTTGAGGCACACCGCATAGAACTGCAAGCCTAATTTCACCATAAACTTCCCCAAAATTTCCAAATTTTCTCAATTCCATGGTGTGCAAGTAAGTCAAGATTCCCCCCATTGCTAGTGAAAGAATTTTTCTTAAAATTTATGATGGTTTAGTGTGATAAAACTCAAACCCTACCTCCTTCCAATTTTGCTAAAAAAAATTGCTTAGGGTTTGTAAATTTGTTTTTGTGGCCATCACACCCTCACCATTTTATTACCTCACTTCTTTTCTAGTTTCATTAACCCATTTTACTATCCCCCATATCCCTAAATTCATTCACCCCTATCCCTAATTCCCATTATCCCAAACCCTAGCTACAAAATTCTCAAACCCTAATTGCTATCCCAAAAGCCTAAAAATTGTCCCTAAAACCCTTCAATTCCCCAAATTCCAGTCAGCAACATTCCCAAAATCCCTCTTACCCTCTCCCTTCATATTCCCTCATACATTTTCATACACTTGGAAGCAAAAGATTAAAGACACCTAAAACCTCTTCATACTCATCTAAGACAACACAAACTTTGGCAAACATGGATTCTTATCCCTCCTATGACCAAGATGAGGAGACACACAGTGATTCTCCTAAATAAATGCATGAACCAAGGAGACCTCAAAAAAAGCTACTGGAGAAGGCCAACAAAGAGAAAAACATGTTGAGGCACATGGCCTACCACTACTTGGCGAGAAACAAGGTGTGCAAAGCAAGAATCAGGAACTTGAAGGCTAAGTTGAAGAAGGCATCGAGGAGGTGAAAAGAGCATGATAGACTTCAGATCTTGGCCGAGTCTTCCTTGGCCCAAAATAGCACTTAATGGAGGAAACTCAACCCAAATTTCAAAAAATTTGGGACACTTTTTGCAATTTTGAAATTTTTGGCTTAAAAAACAGGTTTTTCTGCCCAATGTGTCGCGCCACCTGGCGTTCGCTTTTTATGGAGGCATAATTTTGAGGAAAACTCAACATTTTTGGATTTTTCATGGAAAATATGCATGCATACCAATGGCCAAGAAATTTTGACAAGTTTTGGGCTCCCAAAAAGGTCAAAAACACCCCAAAAATGACCTTTCTGCCCCTTTTTTGACACACAGGAAGCAGTGTTGGGAGAACTCAATTTTGGAGGGGCAAATGAAGGCCAAATTCAAAAATTCCACTTGTTATGGAAAATAGACAAGTAGAAATTTCCAACAAGCCCACTTGGAGAAAATTTTTACACCAGGAAGGCCTCCAAAAGTGGCTGCAAATAGGCGCTACACATAGGGAAATCAATGCGGCGCATTGGAGGAATTTTGCTCATTTTGGCCAAAAAACTCTGTTTTTCGCCTAGTTTCTTCACAGTTTGACTTTTCTCCTTCTTAATGTCAAAATCATGATGTAATGTAATGTAATTTGATGGATCTTGATGTAATTATGCTAAATTTTCACTCATAGAGGTAGATTCATCCATGAAAAGGTAGTTTACAACTGAATGAATCAGTTCCCTAGTTTTTAGAGGCAAGCTGTTCCACTACCTACTTTTTAGTTCTTAGTTTAGAATTTGTTGGAACAGCTCCTAAAATTATGATATCGACCCCTAGAGGCTAGGATGAGTTGTTGTTTGCCTATATATTATGTTTTCTCATTCATTAACAAGGTTGGACTTTTGGGAATGCTTTGAGCATTATTGTACATTCATCTCTGCAGTTTGGCAAAGGAATAGACCAAGGGTTTGCAGCACTTTATGGGATTCTTGTGGCATATTGATTTGGTATTGTGTTTCCTTATGTAATTGCAAGTTTACATGTGATTTATGTATGCCATTATCTCTCTTTGCTTCATCTTAACTAAATCAAACAAAGATAAAGGTAGAATACATTAAAAGTGCAGAGCTCTACCTAGGGTTTGTTTAGTTATTTATGTTTTCAGCTGTTTGAAGAGGATCCCTGAGACTTTCATGCCCTCTCCAACTCCTCACCAGTTTAAAATCTCTTCTTCTCACTCAATTTGAAGTACCAAACCATTTGTCTACCTTTCCCCATAGAGATCTATGCAAAACTGAGCCTAATTCCCCATGCCCAAATCTTCCTTTCACATTTGAGCTAACAAAACATCATTAAATTAAATAAAACTCTTCTGCACACATACCTAGCCTAAAATCAGTCATCACATCAGTCATCTCAAGCCTCATTGATCATTTTTTGCTGATATTGACAAGGAGAGAGCCCTCTCCCGATCTGGTAGGGCTAGCTACCAGGTTAAGCGTGGTTTGATGTTACCCTATATTCTGCCTTTCTCAGCCTGAGGTAGATTTAGGCACTAACACTCTCGACAACCAAGGATCAATTCTTCCAAGATGATTCTTCACTCTCAAGTACTCATACATTTTTCTATGGCCATTGCTTTATTTGTCATAATTTTGGACAAAAAGTAGTTTGTTGCACAAAGTATAAAGCTATTATATCTAGAGAAGTCAGAGACAAGTCAAATTTGAATAAAATATCAAGCATTAGGGGAATTTTTAGGTCTAAAATGAGTCTCCTAAAAAAATAATAAAATAATAACTAAACCAATAAAATAATATTTATGAATTTGCAATTCACTTTTTGCACCAAAATCCATGTAACCATGGTTAAATTCCATTCAAAATTTGTACGAAAATAAAATTAATAAAAAAATTGTATTAATGTGACTATAAATAAAAATGAGTTTTTTAAGAAAGAGTCATTACCATAGTACAACTAATGCATTTGTCCTTTGTACTTAAATAACTTAAAATAAAATATAAATATAAATTCTTAAATTCTTAATTATAGAATATACTATTAATTAAAATTTATATTATTTAAATTATATAATAACATGTAATTAATATACTATATAAAAATAATAGAATATAATCTAATATCTATTTAAAAATGTGTAAATACATGAATATTGTGTAGAGATATGCATTTTTTCTTTCAAAAAATATGAATTGACAATAATAATATTTTATTCAAAAAGTGTGAAATGACATTTATTATGAGTACTTTACTTTATGACTTTAAAAGTACTTAGAGCACTACCATCGTCAACCATGAGTTTTTATCCACCATTGAGAATGTGACAAGTAAGTACCTTTATCTCAAGCAATTCCACCTCAACCATTAGGGATGATGCCATCCCCTAAAATGTGATTGGTTCTCATAAAGTGAATTTTGATTGTACATTTTCCTTAGGAGGCCCATTTTATACCTCAAAATTCCCCTAATGCACTAGGAAATCCTTCAATAATCCATTCTCTCCTCTTATGGATTAAATTGAGTGTTATATTTGCAAAAATTTTGGACATGGGGTCAAAAAAGGTAGAAGAAGATTGATGTCTTCTTATCAACATGATAGAAAGGAAGAACCTACAAAAATATGGAAAAAGAAAAAGAATTCATCTCAAGAAAAATGTGGATTGGTCTTATATGCCAAAATCAAGAAAATCACTAGCATATTGACAGTGGGTGCTCAAAAAACACGATAGGGGACACAAGTAAGTTTATATCCTTTGATGAAGTCAAAAGAGGAAAATTTACCTTTGGAAATAATTCTCCAAAAATAATAAAATGAAAAGGGATGGTTGTCTTGAAGAAAGGGAAAACTAAGGCTCAAAATGTGTTGTTTGTGGATCATCTTAAGCATACTTTGTAAAGTGTCAGTTAGATGTGTGACAAAAGTCATTAGGTAACTTTAAAATCGCATAAGTGTGTGTTCAAAGAGTTGTAAATATAGGAATAATTAGAGAGTTTCTAATGGTTGTTTCCATAAATGACCAACAATGTTTGCATGTGTTTCCATCAATGCCAAGGGGGAGATTGTTGAGAATAATGTTGTCATTGATCTCACATAAAGTTTTCATTGATATCAAAGGTAGATAGTGATTTCTATCTATTGGTGTTACTTATGCTTATCATGTTGGCATTTGTATTTGAGTATGTTTCTTGCTCATTTGGATCTTGTGAGTGTGGATCCTTGGTAGGATCGTTGATGGTTATTGTTGTTTATCTAAGATCAAGGAAAAATCCTATCTTTAGAGGAATTTTGGGTTCAGTGGATAAGATCGAGTTCTACTGAAAAGTTTGTGGATGGAAAATCCTCAAGATGACCTTTCCAATGATATATGGTAGCTTGAAAATATCCAAAGGGTTGAGAAGTTATGGCAGTTTAATGCTTGGCATGGTTCCAAGCTGTAGGGTTCCACAAACTACCAAATTGCAGGTGACCCAATTTATTAACTAGTGGACGTAGGGGGGGATGTTGCAATCAATAAATACTGTTGGATTGAAGTAGCAAAAATATGGCTTGTGGGAATTTGTGAGAAAGGTGTGTGTAGGTTAGTCACATATTTGATAAAATGTGAACCCCCCCTTTGTTAAACAAAGAATAGGTAGGGGATCCTACTTTTCATCGATCTGTCTTAGCAACTTAGATCAACAATCATCGGGTGCAAATATTTGTATCACCTAAATTTCCTCAACGTTAAATGATGAACATGTAGGGGGTTCCCTCTATTTTTTATCCATTTAAGCCATGAAAATCAATGATTATCAAACAAAAACTAGCACAATGGTTAGCATGGAGATATACACTCGATATGGTTTAAAAAATGAAAATGATTTAATCTAATGATCAATATATCATCAGATCTTCTACATCCACAATAATTAATGCATGCCTTTCACTCAATGGGGTGTTTGACGATGACATGGAAACACACCTAGAACCAAGTGGCAGTGATGTGGATCAATAAATGACATGACAGTGACGTGGATCAAGAAATGACATCGAAGTGATGGGTATTAGAAAATGACATGGTAGTGACATGGATCAAACAAGGATGTCACACAATTTTTCTTTTTCCCACCTCATCGAAACTCAAAGTAAATTCCACCATCGTGTTTGGCTTGTCGATAAATTTTCTACAATAAATTTTTTATCTCAATCCAACCCCAATATTGAAAGTTATTCCCATTTTAAGATTTACTCATTAAACCTTGCCACATATACAAGCATGGCTATGTGATAATGTCAAATTACTTACATGGCTCTTCCATGTATCTCAAAACCCAGTGTGGCTCCTGCCATGCCACCATGCCATCCTTCCATTCCTTATGAAATACATTGTTCAACCTCCTTGGCATGACAATAAATTTCACTTTAGCTATTGGGGGGTCTCTCGTTTAGAACTCTTCATTAGGCACTAGACAAAAGGTGCTAACGGGAACCTTCTGGTATCATAACATCATTCTCTAACACCACATGTTTAGTCACCTTTGGCATGGCATGACCCGTGGCACCACCTGGTAGCCACAAATTTATCTCCACCTCATTTGTCTCTTTCACTTATTTTTGATGTCATGCTAATGTTAGGGTAATGTCTCCCTGGCTTATGGAATCCTTTGACGATGCCATGTGTTATCCATAAATGGACTCTTTGGCCATCTAATAGGGCCAATTCTACCTTCCATGTTTCACGTCGTGTAGTCACCATGTAAGAAACATATCCTCATCACCATCCACGTGGCATCGACATAGCCTTTCCCAACCTACATGGCACCTGCCGCCTCATCTTGTGATAGGGGTCCAACAAGGACAAGCACTTAATGGAAAACAAAATTTTTATGTTATATTAAATTTTGGGTTGACGACACAATTTTTCCATTAAATTCCATTCCCCGTCTCCATTCCTCAGGATGTATGTATTACCGCCTCATCACCCCACCATATTGCATGATACAACTAGACCTCATGACAGCTCGGCATGGCATGATGGAACTAATATCATCAAGTGATGAAGGGGGAAACTCCATCCCGTACCCTACATCAACAATTCCCCTTTCCATTATATTCCCAATCATATCACTTGGTGAAGGAGGTGAGGAACAACGTGCATATTTATGTCGAACAATGGGGAAATATTTGTTTATTCCCTCTATTATAACACCCATTCCCAAGTGATTAACACATTCATCTAGATAAGGGAGCACGATGTGATGCAAATATTTATGTTGGACAACAAGGATATTCCTCTCCTGCGTGCTCCATCTGCGATGCTCAAATCCTTATATAATATTCTATATACATTAATTCAAAGTCTTATATAGTTGAATGCAAGCTAGTAACTTGCAATATACGAGCATAAAAGCTCTAGGTGTTATTTGGACAAATTTTTCATTAGAAACCCACAACCCTGTCAAATTTACAAATTTAAGGGTGTAGACCATTGAATATATTTAACTTAGATCTCCATAGCTCAGCAATATTCTTATGCAACACACAAACCATATCATCCTATCCATAGGCATTTACCACATTACAATATCAAGCAAAACAAAGAACCTTTCGATTCATAAGCATGCTAAACATCGCATTGATGGTAATGAAAATTAATTGCATGTAATCTTGCAAACAATCACAATTGCATATATAATCAAGAACATTCATATCATCCACATAAAGCTAGTATTCCAACTTAGCCAAAAGAACATCCAAGGCATATTTTCCATCAAGGACATGCAACAATTTTCAAGGACCATTTAGGAACATTACAAAGCAATACATTACCTAATAACATATCAATCATGGTAATCATTCAAATTCATATATATATATATATATATATATATATATATATATATATATATATATATATGTTTGTGCATGTGTATGTATATGTCATGACACTTATATAAATGGCTAGATATGCCATTGGAAACAAAATCTGGGACTTCAAATATCCACCTAACCATTAGCTAGCTACACCACAATATTTCTTGAAATTTTCCACCACCGAGTCATATATATGATCTAAGGGATTGATTTCTTATGGATTTCAATCAGGTGTAGGTGGATTACTGCTATGTTCTAGGAGTATGAATTTACTTTATAAGTGTTTTATTAGATGCATCTTCAAGGAAAGAACTGCAAGAGCCTATAGCTCACTATCTCGATGGTTACTTGAAAATCATTAAATGGTTTATTAGCCTTCTAAAAAAGAACGTAATGGTTTATCAACCCTTTTCAGCAAGCAATCTAATGGATTTATACCTTTCCTAGTGGTTTATTATCCCTACAAAAAGGACCTTAGTGTTTTATCAACGTAGTTTGCAAGAACTAAGTGGTTTATCAAACTTCTCAATATTAACTTAGTGGTTTAATAGCCCTACAACAAGCACCTGAGTGGTTTATTAGCTTACTTGGAAAGCACTAAGTGGTTTATCAGCCTTTTCAATAAGCATTTAGTGTTTTATCAACTTTTTTCTGTAAGCACGCATAACCCAATTACTCCTCTAAGCCTCCCACTAACATTTCATGCTTGGACACCATATTACAATAATTTCCATGCATTGATTACTGAGAATCACATCCCATCAATATGAGCAAGGTTTCTTCGGCGCACAACTTCTTAATCTTGCACTTGAACTTGTATTTTCTCCAAATATATCTCACTCCGTCTGTCCAGTGCTATGCTACCACTCCAATATTATATATGTTGTTTCTCTTTCCCTCTATTTTTATCACCTCCCTTATTTTCCTATGGTCTCTTCTCTCCCACACACAAGACTATTCGTTTTCCATCCCCTTCATGTCATGGAAGAAAATAAACAACAACATTTCCTCTTCTATGTCATTGCTTACCAACTATTTGGTGGCGTGTGTTTAGCTACACCATCCAATAACAATCACATCTCTCCCTCAGATCATGGACCCGTGTGTCTTACACCTCAGACCAACCAGTTAAAAATTTATTTTATTTTATGATTACAAAATAAGGGGCTAACACAAGGGGTGTTACATCTTTCTTGTCATCAAATCCCATAATTTATAGCCTTTCATTCCATTCTTGTAGATAATGAAAATACACTTGATTACCTTATTATCCAACTTTATTATGTTTCCTTTAGAACATGGACAAATTCCCCACAACCGAAAAATATTAGATGTATAAGTTATAAATTTTTACTAAACCATTTATTGTTGACCAACACTAATGATGGATACCTATTTACTAGGTAACACATAATGTTGACTTCCTTTGCCCATAATTATTATGCTAGTCCCAAATTACTAAGAATCCTCCTTGTCTTTCCCATAAATCTCTTATTCATTCTCTCATTGACCCCGTCATACCAAAAAGTATATGGAGTAGTTGTTTCGAATACTGTCCCATGTTGTTTGTAGAATTTCTTAAATTTATTATCACAAAATTCACCTCCATTATTAGTTCTCAACACTTTTTCCTTCTTATTTGAATGGTTTTCCATAAGATATTTGATCCCTTTAATTTATTGAAAACCTCATACTTTTTCCTCAAGAAATTAAACCATGTCATCACGTGGAAATCATCAATGAAGGAGGCATAATATATATATTCTCCTAGAAATTGTATGGGTATTGGCCCAAATACATCAATATGAAACAACTCCAAAATTCTAATTACCCTTTTAGCACTTGATGGGAATCTAACATGATTATGTTTTCCATAAATATTATGTCCATAGAATTTGAGAGCTACTAGCTAAAAAATTGACCATACATTTTCTTTACATAGCTTGAAGTCCTTTCTCTATAGTGTGTCCCATCCTTTGATGCCACAACATGGTATCATTGATTAGATAAGAGGCCAACACATTAGTTTGAAGAACGCCTATATTATTACAACCACTTGGGTCAATATGCCATTATAGCTTATATAATTTCCTAATATAAACACCCCTCAAAAAGACTAGTGCACGACAAACCATCTTACATGAATCCTTCTACAATATGGTATGCAAACCTGCATTAATACCCATTCAACTAACATATATGGATTCCTAGTTAAACCAAGATTTTTTAGTGTACCTAGCAATGTTCCACTCTTACCATCCTTTAGTACTAGTTGAAATTTACCTCAACTAATTATCTTGGATGTTGAATCGAACCCCAGATAGAATCCCCTCCATCATATTTGCTCATATTTGTAGAATCACTCCTTGTGGGGTGTCATATGATAGAATGCTCTTGAGTTAATCAACCATGCCCCATGATATGAATGTATGTTCATTGAAGATAAGTACTCATCCCATTATTAATCTAAATAAGTTCTCTCTTCATTCAACTACTCATCATATCCTTTTCTCCACTCAATAATATTCAACTTACAATCTCTTTTGCAATTCCATGCATTACCACATTTCCAACATCTTCTTGTCAACATGGTAGGAGATTTTGATCTTGCTTTTAACCTATATCCTCATTTAGAGAATTTACCCCTACCTTTGTCAATGAATTGACACCTTATTGACAACACATATTGGTCAATCCATCCATGTAATTTTTCCTCATCTTCTAGAATAATAGATATTCCACTGCATCATTAAGAGTTAGTGTGGTAATTTTACTCCCAATAGCCATGAATAGACTATCCCACAAGTCTAACAAAAGATCAATTAACATAAACATTTAAATGCAAATGGGATAACTTAAAGAATAAAAATCAAATGATGGCACATAATAAATATTCACATAGCACATATATTTTACCTTGGTTAACTAGTAAAACCAGTCAAACTTTGAGATTAAACTATAACCATTATTATATTCTCAATTGAATGTTAAAGCTAGATTACGATGAACACTGACCTTGGTCTACATCTATGATCAATGCACCCATACATCACTCTATCTTTACTAACCATGAATTTTGCTTTATATTCATCAACCTTACATTATGCTCTATTTATAAACACATAAAACCTTGATTCATAGCTTCTTGCATAAGTACATGTGGCTGAAGATCATTGGCCAAGATCCTAGGAATTTTGGGATTCCTAACTATTTTATGACCAATTCCCATTTTCCCTTCAACCACCAATATTGGCTATATATCCACTTCTGAATTACTGTGACACCTTCCAATACTCTAATCAATTATTGACTTCCACTAGTTGATTGACTACCATTCATCTTTGACTAAGGTAACTACTCTCTACTTGATTATCAACCTTTTGACTCGACCATTGACTTATCTTCTTATCAAGTTGAATTCAATCATCCCACTGAATTATTTTATTAGTTGATTATCCATGATTATAATTTTTGAGCCTCATTTCTAATCATATTTCTTAACCTACCAATTAATTTAATGAAATCCACTCAACTGAGATTACCTATAAAAAGTACAACACCTTGTAGAAATTTGCTGAATAATGATTAATTATCCACCGAGACTATCCTGATCACATACAATTCGAATTTATATGCAACACATAATCTCTTCCACTCAGATCATCACACATGCGGAAATAAAATCAAGCGATAACACATCAAATCATCATACACATTAACACAGTATGTATGGGGAAATCTTATAGCTGAAAACTCCACAACTATTGTGTATATTATAATGGAGAAATCATGTAACAAACTCACTAAAATACTCCTCACAAGTACTCAGTACTTTCTCATGAAGTTACACACAAACTAGCTTGGTTTTGAACAGGTTACTGGTTCAAAACTCACCGCCAATTGCCTTGCCTCTATTTTGCAATCATGGCCTGTCTATATAGAGATCCAAGGTTTGAATCTCCTTGGCTTGACAACGCAATCATCATGGGAAATTCCTCCAAGTGTGGTGCAAATCTCATGCACAACTGATGTCGCCACTGATAGCTAACTCCACCCTTTCATCTACCTCTTTCATTGGTCTCCACTGAATTGATCATGCACTGTAGTGAACTGATGTGTTCTTGAGTTGAATAATGAGTTACTAATTAATGAATTAAATAATATTTAATTCACTCCACTCATAACTAATTGATTAGCTAGTTAAACTAATCTCAACTAGTTCAACTAAAATAAACAGAACACAACTCCACTAGCTGCCTCATTAACTCCACCAAACTTCTGCCACTGAAGTCCTAACTGAAGTCAACCATGCATGATGCCATCAAACCCTTGGGAATAGCGTAATTCCTCTGTCAGATGCATGAGCCACTTCCAAGGCTCGAATTGAAGTGCTCCAAGAGAGTAAACTGAAGTTTATAGTCCAAATATTATTAAGGGTAAATAATATTTGACTTCCCTATTTTTAGGATAGGCAGTCTAAATATAGACTTCGACCTATCGACCTATAGGTCAAAAAATAGAGTCCCATCTATTTTTACCAACATGACCAATACTCCAAGAATAACATACTGCAACCCCTGGACCATGCTCCATATGTCTAAAAATAGACATAGTCTAAAAATAGAATTTGCGCCAGAATTTGCCTGCGGGCCCACTTAGTGAAGGAGACTTCATTTCACTAATCTCCATCATCTTGCTACATTTTCAACACTCCCTCTCAGTAAGATATGGATTATCTGCAACCCCTATCCTGCCTCTGTGGAATTTTAACTTGCTCCTGGTGAGCGCCTTCGTCAGGATGTCGGCATCCTGATCTTTCGTGGGAACATATGAAAGCATCATGATTCTCCGTTGAACACAATATCTGATATGATGATACCAATCTGTGAAGCCATGTTGCCTCAACTGATCCTCCTGTCTGTACCATGAACCATATCCCGATGTCCCTCTAATATAGCGCAATACATGCTTGCCTGCCTTCCAAAAGAGCTTGGTAGGCTTAACCATAGCTTGCGAAAGCTGGTTAACTGCATAGCATATATCGGGTCGTGTATTGACCAAATACATAAGTGACCCCACCAATTGTCGATAGACAGTGGCATCCACTACCTCCGCTGAAGTAGCATCCTCCTTCCTCCAACCACCAGGAAGAGGAGTGTCAACAGGCTTGCAGCCTTGCATGTTGAACCTCTCCAGAATCTCCCGGGCATACTTGCCCTGAGAAACAAACAGTCCTCCGCTGCGCTGCCAAATCTCCAATCCCAGAAAATAATGAAGGATGCTCAAGTCCTTCATCTCAAACTCTCGTGCAAGATCCTCCTTGCATGAAAGTATCAACTGCTCATCGCCAGTCAAAATCAGATCATCTACATACAGTACGATGATCAACAGCTTCCCCTCCACCACTATCTGGTACAGGTTTGGATCCTCCTCACTCTTGGAGAATCCAAGCCCGGTGAAGTAGCTGTCTATCCGAGTGTAACAAGCACGAGGTGCTTGCTTCAGCCCGTACAGTGCTCTCTTGAGTCGGCACACATGCGACTCACTGCTGAAGATCTCAAAACCTTCAGGCTGCTCTATGTACACCTCCTCCTCAATAACTCCATTGAGGAACGCAGTCTTCACATCCATCTGATGAATGTGCCACCCCATCTGTGCTGAGAGAGAAAGGATTGTCCGTATGGAAGAGTACCTTGCGACAGGTGCAAAAGTCTCCTCATAGTCAATCCCCTCGATCTGTGAAAAGCCACGGGCGACAAATCTCGCCTTGTACTTCTCCACACTCCCGTCAGCTGCCTGCTTCACCTTGTATATCCATCGCGAACCCACCACTGATTTCCCAACCGGTCTTGGGACAATCTCCCATGCACTGTTCCTGACGATCGAATCATATTCTTCGATCATGGTATCAACCCATGCGGGTTCCTCCACAGCTTCCTCAAAAGAGGATGGCTCCGTCACAACACATTGACTCACAAGAGCCATGTATCCATTGTACCGATCCGGTGACTGTCTCTGTCTGCGCTGTGCTGTAGGTGGTCCTACAACCTTCTCTGCATCCCGAGCCAGTCGCTCAGCTTCTGTAGTGCGCATGCGCCCTCTGATGGTTGGCGCTGCATGGGTGGTTTATTCCACCTCCTGAACCTCCTCTTGTGGCTGATCCACATCCGGAAGCTCCTCCTTAGGAACTAACAGCTCCTCATCTGCATGCAAGTGTAGCTCCCTCTCAAGCGAACACCGCATGGCTTTCTCCTCCTGAAATTTTATATCCCGTCGCACAACAGTCTTGCGACTGTCTGGCACATACACCCGATAGTTGTGAGGTGTATCAGTGTACCCCACAAATATTCCAACTTCAGCAGTTGGATCCAGCTTCCTTCTCGCATCCCTCGTCACATGCATGTAGACAGGAGATCCGAAAATCCGCAAATGGGAAATATCAGGCCTCTTGCCAGAATAAGCCTCCTCTGGTGTACTCATGCCAAGAACCTTGTGAGGACAACGGTTCTGCACATACACTGCTGTATTGTATGCCTCAGCCCACAAGTGAAGGGGTAGGCCCTGATCATGCAACATCGCCCGTGCAGCACCCACGATCGTTCTGTTCTTCCGCTCAGCCACCCCGTTCTGCTGTGGGTTATGGGGTGCGATGAGCTCTCTCTGAATCCCTTCTGCACTGCAGAACTCCTTGAATTCAGGCGAGATGAATTCACCACCGTTATCACTCCTTAGAGCAATCACCTTCTTCCCCGACTCCTTCTCGACCAGTGCTTTAAACTCACAGAACTTCGCGAATGTATCGCTCTTCTTCTGCATGAAGAAGATCCAAAACTTTCGAGAGAAATCATCAACAAAGATCACATAATACTTGTGCTTTGCCGTCGAAGCAACTGAGAAAGGACCACACACGTCTGTGTGAACTCTCTCAAGGATCGTCGTGGCGCGACTATCCTTCTCGTGAAAGGTGGCTTTCACATACTTCCCTAAAGTACACCCCTTGCACTGATCTGACTGTGCAAGAGTGCCCTTAGGAAGCCCAGTAGAAATCTGCTGCAAGATCTTCAAAGCTCCATGGTGAAGGTGGCCCAATCTCCTGTGCCACAGTTCGCCCTCATCATCCCGGCTCACCACTTCTCCCGCCTTGCATGCCATTGCTGCGCAGCCATCTACTTGCAACTGATAAAGGTTCTTGGTTCAAACCCCTATCTTCCGGGTCTCTCCAGTAGTCTTACTGCGCAAGAAGGCTTTTCCTTCGCCGAAGACCACATCATACCCCTTATCTTCCAACATCGCCACAGAGATCAAGTTCTTCTTCAATCCAGGTACATGCATGACATCCTTCAATACAAAGGGTTTACCAGACTCCCTCTGAAAGGATATGGTACCGATACCAGTCGCACTGTATCTACCATCATCGCCAATCTCGATGTGCACACCCAAATCTTTGTCCTCCAGATCTGAGAACAACTCCCGATCTCCCGTCATATGAAATGACGCACCGCTGTCCAAGAACCACACCGATCCCAACACACTTGAAACCAAGCATGCGATCAGTGAAAATTCAAGCTCAAACTGTGAAGCCAAAGCTTCTCCATCTGCAGATCTTCCCGCTTGCTTGTTCTTCTTCTTCTTTGGAAAATTGGTAGCATAATGTCCGTGATCATGGCAATGAAAACACTTCACTTTCGCCATATCCTGCTTCTTGCCCTTTGCACCAGAATGAGAGGTTTTCTTACCCTTCCCCTTCTTTGCTTTGGCAACCAAAGCGCAGTTTTCTTCATCAGCTCCCTTTGATGAAGATCCATATCGAGTAGTCCTCCTTATCTCCTCCTGCATGAGATCCGCCCAAAGGCGCTCCCATCCCGGCAGCTTCTCCCGACCATTGACACTATCTTGATATGAGTGCCAAGCCTTCGGAAGACCAAGGAGAGCCAGGTCGACCATGTCCTCGTCTTCGACAATCACCCCCACACTTCCCAGCTCATCTCTGCACTGAGTGAACTTCGTGAGGTATTTGGCGATACTGTCGCCCTTCTCCATCTTGATGTTCCTGAGCTTATCTTTGAGCGCCAGCTTCCTTTGGTCGCTCTTACTCTGGAATAGATCCGTCAAAGCTTTCCACATTAAATATGGAATAGCCTTTCCATGCAGGATGGATACAATATGATCCTTGACGCCCTCCAACAGGATCCTTCGACACTTCGCCATCTTCTTTTGCCATGCTTCGACTTCAGCAGGATCAGTGGGCTTTTGGACATCTGTATCTATGAACTCCTTCAGACCATTATCTTCTAATACTACCTCCATGAGATCCTTCCATGCAACATAATTCGAACTGCCTTCAAGAGCATATTCGAGTCGCAAACCGTTGAAAGACATTTTCAACACTGGCACCAAGAAAACAAAACTGCTGCAAAATTCGAATTCCAACTCAAAGCTCAATCACTCTTGATCTGTGAGAAAAAATTATTTCTAGCACAGAGATTGACTGCAAGGGGAATTTACCAGACCTTTCACTTTCCGAAGAAAGATGAATCCGGAGGCTACCTGGCCCGCATGCAGACTCTGTCTACCGAAATAAGTTTGTAATCACTGTGATGATCAATCTGAACTTCAATAGCTCCGATACCATGTAGAAATTTGCTTAATAATGATTAATTATCCACCGAGACTATCCTGGTCACATACTATTTGAACTTCATACACAACACATAATCTCTTCCACTCAACCAACTCAGATCATCACACATGCGGAAATAAAATCAAGCGATAACACATCAAATCATCATACACATTAACACAGTATGTATGGGGAAAGCTTATAGCTGAAAACCCGCAGCTATTGTGTATATTATAATGGAGAAATCAAGTAACAAACTCAGTACAATACTCCTCACAAGTACTCAGTACTTTCTCATAAAGTTACCCACAATCTAGCTTAGTTTTGAACAGGTTACTGGTTCAAAACTCACCGCCAATTGCCTTGCCTCTATTGTGCAATCATGGCCTGTCTATATAGAGATCCAAGGTTCGAATCTCCTTGGCTTGACAGCGCAATCATCATGGGAAATTCCTCCAAGTGTGGTGCAAATCTCATGCACAACTGATGTCGCCACTGATAGCTAACTCCACTCTTTCATCTACCTCTTTCACTGGTCTCCACTGAACTGTCCATGCACTGTAGTGAACTGATGTGTTCTTGAGTTGAATAATGAGTTACTAATTAATGAATTAAATAATATTTAATTCACTCCACTCATAACTAGTTGATTAGCTAGTTAAACTAATCTCAACCAGTTCAACTAAAATAAACAGAACACAACTCCACTAACTGTCTCATTAACTCCACCAAAATTCTACCACTGAATTCCTAACTGAAGTCAACCATGCATGATGCCATCAAACCCTTGGGAATAGCGTAATTCCTCTGTCAGATGCATGAGCCACTTCCAAGGCTCAAACTAAAGTGCTCCAAGAGAGTAAACTGCTATTTAGAGTCCAAAAATTATTAAGGGTAAATAATATTTGACTTCCCTATTTTTAGGATAGGCAGTCTAAATATAGACTTCGACCTATCGACCTATAGGTCAAAAAAATAGAGTCCCGTCTATTTTTACCAACATGACCAATACTCCAAGAATAACATACTGCAACCCCTGGACCATGATCCATATGTCTAAAAATAGACTTTGCGCCAGAATTTGCCTGCGGGCCCACTTAGTGAAGGCGACTTCATTTCACTAAGCTCCATCATCTTGCTGCATTTTCAACACACCTCAACATATAAGTTGTGAAATTAGGGATTTTGACTAGTTCTAAAATTAGTCTCAAATAAATAATCTTGGAATATCTATGATATAATTTTTTTGGAAACTTAGTGAAGTACCTTTGTTAAAATTTTAGATTTTGATTCATTATACTTTCAGTTTATAGGTTGCGGATGTTAGGGTTTTTGAGTAGGCTTAAAACTAGTCTTGAACAAGTGTTGTATGTAAAATAGTTATATATGATTCTATAGAGATTCAAATTGAGTGCCACTAGTTTTGTTGAATAGGGTATAGACCATAATGTTATAGTTTTAAATTTTATAAGTAGATACGAAAAAGTCCATACAATTTTAGTCTCCTTAAAAGGAAAAAATCAACAACTTTTGCGAAAGTTACCATATCTTTTTTTTGGCACTTTTGAATGCAATGAAACCCGTGGCATTGTAGAGAAGACATGTTGCAATTTAATAGACCAATATTTCAAAATGATAGGTATATAAGTTTCATATTTATATCTAATTCAAGGTTAACCTACACAAAAGTGTCAAAATTGGGGTTTTAAATCTACATAAATTACAATCAACATAAATTTGATTAGAAGAATTATTTTGGGAGATTCAATATTATGGTATAGAATAAATATAAATGAATATTATTTCTATCCCACATGCCAAGAAGTTTTGCAAAAATTCTACACCAATTAAATGTATAGAGAGCTCAACCATGAATCATGGAGAAAGTGGAGAGATACAAAAGTAGCTACTCAAGTTGGAGAACCAATTTAATGAATTGAGTGATAGATAAATGGAAAAAATTGACTTAATAAACACACAAAGAAAAATACAATAGATGGAACAAAGGATGGAAAATATGAAACAAAATTTAGATAAAAGACGAATCAAAATATGGAAAACTCACAAAATTCTATGGCAACCATTTTCTTACACACATTAGATGAGATGTTTCATAAAGGTGATATAGGGTTGCAAATAAATTATGAAAATAGGGATAGAAAAATTGTTTAATCCCATTCACATATGGAGAAAATTTTAGTGAAGGTGGAGAACATAAAGATTGAGTATTGGGATCATGATTATTTGTCACTCCAACATTCACATCATTAGGGGGTTAACTAGGCACCAAGGAACTACTTAATTCCCAAGATTGATATGAGGAAATTTGATGGTGAATATCCTATAACACGGATATGCTAAATGAAGAAATTCTTTGATCTACACCAAGTGTCAACTTTACAAAAGGTAACTCTTTGGATTGTTATATTTAGAACTTGAGAAATGTGTTTAGTGTTAATGGCCTTGTGAATGAAAAATGAATTCTATTCTTCCATAGTCCTTTATAGAACAATTTATGATGCATTATGAGGATATTAAGAATAAAAAATTCTTTAGTCAATTGATATATCTTCATCAAAGAGGTCCAATTATAGAGCACATTCAACAATCCCAAAATTTTCCTCTTAGGGTAAAAATCATTCCAGAGGATAATTTTACATCTCTTTATGGAAATTTTGAAGGACAACATTTAACACGAGGTTCACATTAGGGGAATTTTGAGGTCTAAAATGGGCCTCCTAAGGAAAATGCACAATCAAAATTCACTTTATGAGAACC
Source organism: Pinus albicaulis (assembly GCA_034641835.2). NCBI lineage: Eukaryota > Viridiplantae > Streptophyta > Pinopsida > Pinales > Pinaceae > Pinus > Pinus albicaulis. The sequence continues at coordinate 660,705,831 of CM076577.1, forward strand.
AATCACATTTAGGGGATGATATCATCCCTAATGGTTGAGGTGGAATTGCTTGAGTTAAAGGTACTTACTTGTCACATTCTCAATGGTGGATAAAAACTCATGGTTAACCATGGTAGTGCTCTAAGTACTTTTAAAGTCAAAGTAAAGTACTCATAATAAATTTCATTTCACACTTTTTGAATAAAAATATATTATTGTCATTTCATATTTCTTGAAGGAAACAATGCATATCCATATACATTTATTATATTATATTATATTATTTTTATACAGTATATTAAATACACGTTATTATACAATTTAAATAATATAAATTTTAATTAATAGCATATAATATAATTAAGAATTTATAAATTTATATCTATGTTTTATTTTAAGTTATTTAAGTACAAAGGACAAATGCATTAGTTGTTCAATGATAATGATTTTTTCTTGAAAAACTCAATCTTATTTATATTCACATCAATACAATTTTTTTTTTAATTTTATTTTGGTACAACTTTTGAATTGAATTTAACTATGGTTACATGGATTGTGGTGCAAAAAGTGAAATGCAAATTCATAAGTATTATTTTATTGGTTTAGCTATTATTTTATTATTTCCTTAGGAGGCCCATTTTAGACCTCAAAATTTCCCTAATGTCTATTTTAACCTAAATCCCATGAATGTGATTTTACTATGGAAAAAAGAGTTGAAAGTAAAAAAGACGTCTATGAGAAGGTTAGCCAATAATAACTATAGAAAATACCATGTTCCCTCTCCTAACCTCACTCAATCTATATGGTTGACAACTCAAAAAATGGATGAAATAAGATAGAAGAAACTATGTTTCAGTTGTGATAGAAATTATGGAAAGGGACACTATTATAACGAGAGGTAATTATTCTACATATATTATGAAGATGAATGATATCAAGAACTAGAACAGTCACAATATCTAGAATTAGAAGAGGCTAATACAACTATATATTGTCATGCAGTGGCTAGCATCAATACACCACAAACCATCAATATAGAAGGATATACTAAAAATAAAAATCCAATAGTGTTGATTGATACAAATAGTATCCAAAACTTTATTAATTATAGATTAATAAAAATTCTCAATAAATATACAACCATTACTTGAAACAATTAATGGTACCTCTATATACAACCATTACTTGAAACTCTAGTGCTATATATATATATATATATATATATATATATATATATATATATATATATAGCACTAGAGTTTCAAGTAATGGTTGTATATAGAGGTACCATTAATTGTTTAGGGAAGTTCCAAAATATTAATCTCATTACGGATAATTATTTACTAGATAGTCCCACAATTACAATATAAATGGGTGGTGCTAATGTTGTATTAGGAGTCTAATTGTTATAATAATTGGGAATAATGATAATTAGGAGAATTTCATGATGTTTTCCTCAAAATAAAGAAAATTGACTCAAATATATCCAAGGGAAACCCTCTAAAGTGATAAAATTTTGCAGCATGATAAAATTTCTAAGAAAGGGACACCATGATGTAATTGCACAATCATGCTCAATTGGTGTTCAATCATCTAGAGCCTTCACTTCCATTGATGTCAAAAAAATTTCTGAGAATTATTCCAGGATATTTAGAGATCGTGACAATGTTGTTAATTTGCGACTGAGAAGTATACACCTAACATTAGGCCTTATAGGTAATCATATACACCAAAGAGTGATCTTAAGCATTTGGTTCAATAAATGTTAAAGGTTTGCATCATTAATCCTAGCTAAAGTTCGCTCTCTTCACCAATGGTGATGGTTCACAAAAGGAAGGTTCATGATATATGTGTTCATATTATAAATATATCAACAAAATGAAAATTAAGGGTAAGTTTCATATTTGTGTCAATGATGATTATTACATGAATGATAAGGAACAATTTTATTTACCAATTTGGATCTCTATTTTGGATATCATCAAATCAGAATAAGGCAAGAGGACATCCCCAAAACAACCTTTAGAACAGATGAAGGCCATTGTGAGATTTTGGTGATACTATTTAACCTTACTAATGCACCTTCAACATTTCAAATCTTGATGGATTCTAATTTCAAACCCTTCGTCAAAATGTTTGTTTTAGTATTTTTTCATGATAAACTAATCTACGACAAAAATATGGAAGAGCATGTACACCATGTTGACATGGTTTTAAAACTATTATAATAGAAACAATTTTATCCAAATCCTTCCAAGTATGATTTTAGGGTTCAAGAAGTAGAATATTTGGGTCATCTTGTATCTCAATAAGGTTTCAAAGTGTACCCTAAACAAATTAATGTTTTGATGGAATGGCTAATATAGAAAACCTTGAAGAATCCTAGAGAATTCTTAGGATAGAAAAATTATTATTATAAGTTCATCTAATGTTATGGTCAAATAGAAACATCTCTAATAATCCTATTTAAAAAAAGAGGAAGTTTATTAGACTCAAGAAGCAACCAAACGTTTTGAAAACTTACATAGTCTATTTGTACAACTCATGTCTTGGTCACATATGACTTCACAAAACCTTTATTATGCAGTGTGATGCCTCAAGGAACGACATTGATGTAGTTCTAATGCAAGAAGGAAGTTCCCTTTATTTCGAGAGCAACTAACTGAAACAGAATAACTTACTCAAACCCATTAATAAAAATGAAATCTTGTCCATGCTACATGTAGTTAGGAAATTACACCCTTACCTAATAGGAAGACACTCCAAGGTAAAAATAACTAATAATAGTTTTATGTACTTCTTGGAAAAATAATTATCTTCAGAAAGGAAACAAAAATGGGTTACAAATATGTTAGGTTATAAATTATAAATTATCCACAAAAAAATGAAAAAAAAATGTGGCATTACATGCACTTTCAAGTAAATAAAAAATACAAAGGGATTACTGTGTGCTATTTCAATTCCACAATTTTATTATGTGGAAGAAGCAAGGATATACTGGAAAATAGATTTAAAAGTATGCATTATCATTCAACCATTATAAGAGGACCCAAGTGCATTAATAAATTAGCATGGAGGAATGATTCACTATGATATCAGGATTACCTATATTTATATAAGAATTCCCAACTCAAATACAAGGTCCTTTTGGAATTTCACACTCCTCCTATAGGAGGGAATTTAGGTTTCTTGAAAAAATATCATATGATTGAGAAAGATTTTTTGTAGTAAGGTCTTAAAGTTAGCATTAAAAAAAATGTGGTTGAATGTGTAGTTTACCATTAGAATAAGCGAGAGACCATTAATACCTCATATCCCCTACAAACATTAGCCATACTAAGTCAAAGTTGGGAAAATATTTCAATCGATTTTATTACAAGTCTATCCAAGTTTAAAAGAAAAAATACCATCATGGTATTGGTCACTTGACTCCCAAAGTATGCCCCATTTTTTCTCTTCCTTGTCCTTTTAGATAAAGTAGAATAGCTACAACATTCATGGGAACAAGTAAGAAGCTACATGGAATCCCCAAGATTATTATATTTGATAGAGATTCAATTTTCATTGGTAGATTTTGGACTAAATTATTTTTTTGTTTGGGTGCTTTATTGGCTCACAACTCCTCTTACTATCCTCAATTTCATGGGAAAACTGAGATTGTAAATAAATGTCTAGAAGAGTAAATTTGTTTCTTTGCATCAACATAATCAGTCAAGTATTTGGTCGTATAACAAGTCCTTCCACACTTCAACAAAAATTTCCCCAATTTTGGCACTTCTTGGCTACATCCTCCATCTATTACATCAACCTTGACAGGGTAAGTGATTATTCAAGTAGCGGAGGACCATATAGAGAAATAAGAAGAGATTCTCTAACTATTGAAGGAAAACTTAGTTGTAGCATCAATAGGATAAAAAACAAGCAAATGAACATGGTAGTGAAAGGGAATTTGGATTCAGGGATTAGGTGTATTTGAGGCTACAACCATATAAAAATTGTTGGGAAACCAGCTCCAAAAAGAGAAGAAAAGAGATATCAACGCCTTAGAAATAAACCACTTCGAGGGGGAAACCTCCAATACATTACATGAATGAACAATTCTTGGATGATACAATTTACAAAACCTCCTTTCTATATATAGGAGTCCATGGGGCCATAATGTAATCCTAGTGGGCCACAATGTAATCCTAGCTGACCTAACAATAATAATTTAAGGGCACAATAATAACAAAATGGGGGTTATAAGGGTACAATAATAACAATAAGGGGTTTACACTAACAATAATAAGGGGCTATACTAGTGATATAGGGACCTAACATGCCCCTCTCCTTCAAAAAAGTGTTGTCCTCAACACTTGAGTAGCTTCTGGTGCTTCTGTATAAAATTCTCATCCTCCCATGTAGAATCTTCAGTGGGTAAGTTCTTCCACTTGATGAGATACTCTGAAATTGATCGATTCCGTAGCTGTCGAGTTCTTGTTTCCATGACTGCTTTAGATTCCAATATGATTTTTCCTTCCTCATCAAGTTTTGGCAATATTGTTTGAACCGGAAGATTTTCACCTATAACCTTCTTTAAGCATGAAACATGGAAAACTGGATGTACTCGCGAAGAAGCAGGAAGCTCCAATTTGTATGCCATAGTACCAATCTTTTGCAACACCTTGTAAGGACCATAGTACTTTGGTGATAATTTATTATCCTTCCTAGCTTGCTTGAGGGACATTTGTTTGTATGGTTGTAGCCGTAAAAATACCCAATCTCCTACATCAAAACTTCTCTCACTACGATGTTGATCTGCCCGTTGTTTCATTCGATTTTGTGCCAAATTCAGGTTATCCTTTAAGAGTTGGAGAACTTCTTGCTGATGCTCGATGTGATCTTCCACTGCTTGAACCTTCAAATTTTCCCTCAAAGATGATGTGATGGATGGTGGATGATATCCATAAAGTGCCATAAATGGGGTCATTTTTGCTGTAGTATGGAAGGAAGTGTTATACCACCATTCAGCGAGAGGTAACCACTTGACCCATTGTGTTTGTTTATCGTATACAAAACAACGAAGATATCCTTCCAAACATTTATTTACTATCTCAGTTTGACCATCAGATTGAGGATGATAAGATGAGCTATGAGCTAATTGAGTACCCAACAAGAAAATAACTCCGTCCAAAAATTTCCAGTAAAAATGGGATCTCTGTCGCTCACAATAACCCTTGGGCTTCCATGTAGCTTTTGAATTCTGTCCATAAATGTAGTAGCAACTGTATTTGCTTTAAATGGATGAGATAATGCACAAAAGTGTGCATACTTGGTAAGCCTATCAACTACCACCATGATGACACTCTTTCCTTCGGACTTAGGTAAACCCGTGATAAAATCCATTGAAATCTCCTCCCAACGTTGACTTGGAATGGATAAAGGTTGTAGAAGTCCTGGGGTCTTGATTGTTTCCACTTTATTCTGCTGGCAAACCAAACATTCTGCCACAAACTTTCGAATATCAGATTTAAGGCCATCCCAAAAAAATTCTTTCTTCACCCTGTGGTAAGTTTTTAAAAATCCTGAGTGTCCTCCTAAAGGAGAAGTGTGCAATTCCAGAAGAATCTTTGTTTTAGTTGGGAATTCTTACAAAGATATAAGCGATCTTTGTACCATAAGGAATCATTTTTCCAACTAAATGTATCAGATGTACTAGGATCTTGCTGCAACTTTTGAAAGAGTGTCCATACATATTTTTCCTTCTTCCATTCATCTCTTGCTTTGGTTATCCAATCTGGTTGGATAATAGAAATGGCACAAAGCAATGCTTCCACCTCTACATTCTTTCTTGAGAATGCATCTGCAACAACATTAAGCTTTCCTTTTTTGTAGATTATTTCAAAGTCATAACCCAACATCTTTGTGACCCATTTTTGCTGCTCTTCTGAAGATAGTCTTTGTTCCAAAAGTGTTTAAGACTATCATGATCAGTTTTTACCTTGAAGTGTCTTCCCATTAGGTAAGTTCTCCATTTCTTTAGTGCATGCAGTATTGCTAACATTTCCTTCTCATAAATAGGTTTCTGTAAATACTCTCCTTTGATTGGACGACTTTCAAAAGCAATGGGTCTTCCTTCCTGCATTAAAACTGCACCAATTCCATTTCCTGAGGCATCACATTCCACAATAAAGGGTTTTGTGAAGTCTGGTGTAGCTAAGACCGGTGCTAGGCACATTGCCTCTTTAAGACGTTCAAAGGCCTTAGTTGCTTCAGGAGTCCATGAAAATGCATCTTTCTTCAATAATGTTGTTAGAGGTGCTGCTATTCTCCCATAATTCTTAACAAACTTGCGATAATACCCCGTTAACCCGAGAAATCCTCGCAACTGCTTTATGGTTGTGGGGACTTTCCATTCCTTAATGGCTTTAATTTTGTTAGGGTCTACTTTAACACCCCCGTGAGATACAATATGACCCAGATATTCCACCTCTTGTACTCCAAAGAAACATTTGGATATTTTTGCATATAATTGTTTCTCCTGCAATAGTTTGAGCACCTTGTCAACATGTTCAACATGATCCTTCCAAGACCTGCTATAGATTAGTATATCATCAAAAAATAATAGCACAAATTTTCCAAGGAAGGGTTTGAAAATGGAATTCATCAACCCTTGAAATGTAGAAGGTGCATTGGTAAGGCCAAAAGGCATGACCAAAAATTCATAATGACCCTCATGAGTTCGCAATGTTGTTTTTGGAATATCTTCAGTCTTCATTCTAATTTGATGATATCCTGAACGAAGATCCAACTTGGTAAAATAAATTGCTCCATGTAATTCATCCAATAATTCATCAATCACAGGAATGGGAAATTTATCTTAATGGTGAGCTTATTGAGCTCCCTATAATCGGGACACATGCACCATGATCCATCCTTCTTGTGTACCAATACTACAGGAGCAGAGAAAGAACTTTGACTAGGTTGAATTATACCTGCCTCTAACATTTCTGCAATCATACGTTCAATTTCTCTCTTTTGGAAGTAAGGATATCTATAAGGCCTGATGTTTGGAGGAACACTTCCCGGAATCAAATGAATAGCATGATCATGATCACGAATAGGTGGGAGTCCTTTGGGAGTTTCAAACACCTTGGAATGATTGTCCAAGACTTGTTGGAGATCTGCAGAAATAGATGATTTTGATGTTGGAACTTCTAGTGAGCATAATTGTGCAATTACGCCTCGTTGTTCTTTCTTTAGAAGCTTTGTCATTCCATTAGAGCTTATTATCCTTCCTGGCTTCCCTTCAATACCCCGTAATTCGACTTCCTTTCCTTCTGAAAAGAATTTCAAGAAAAGTTCTTGAAAATTAAAAGCTACCGTCCCCAAAGATTGTAACCATTGTACTCCTAGTACAACATCAGCACCTCCCATAGGAATGGAAGCATTGGACTAGTCAACACATATTCCCCTATGGTTAGCTTGATGTTATGGCATTTTCCAGAGCAATTTATAGTTCCTCCATTTGCAACCATCACTTGACATTCTGGTGCTGGGTATAGGAAACAATTTAATTCCTTGGCTACCTTACAATGAATAAAATTATGGGTGCTACCTGAATCAATCAACACCATTACCTTTTTCTTCTTGATATGTCCTTCTATCTTGAGAGTTTGAGGAGTGGTAATTCCTGCCAATGAATTACACGATATGGTCAGACTCGTTTCTTCCTCTTCCAGGGCTGGTTCCTGGTGTATATCCTCTTCTTGTTCATTTTCTTCTTCCTCTTCACAATCTATGTAAAATAATTTCTTCTCAGCACACTTATGACCTTTAGTGTATTTGCTATCACAACTGTAGCAAAGCCCTTTTCCTCTTTTTTCTTCCAATTGTTGTGGTGTCAACCTTGTAGGTTGTGGAAATCTAGGCGTAGCAACACTTCCTTCTTTATAGAATTGAGTGGTAGGCTTCCCTGTCGCCATAATTTTACATTCAACTTTTCTTGCCAACCTAAATGCCTTCTCCAATGAATCAGGTTCCAAAACGCGAACTTCATGTTGGATGTTATCCTTTAAAGTGCCTATGAAGAGATCAATCCCGTGTTCCTCTGGAATATCAATTACCCTTATATTCAATTTTTGGAAGTCCTCAATGTGCTGCCCCACTAAACCCTTTTGTTTGAGATTTATCAATTGGCAAAAGAAGGTGTTGCTCTTTGTATCCTCATAATGTGCTATCATTTCCTCCGTAAAAATTGACCAAGTGACAATTTTTTTACGGGAGCAAAGCCATTGATACCATACAAATGTATTTTGGTCTAAATGTAAAGTTGCAATGCGTACCTTTTGTGTGTTTTGTACGTTATGGAGATCAAAATATTGCTCCATCTGTAGTATCCATGTTACAGGATCCTTTCCATCAAACTTCCTCATATCCATTTTTGGAATATGGTGGTTCTTCCCGCCAACATTAGAGCTTATGAAATCACGATTAACATTTATTTTGTTCTCATCATGAGGTTCTTCTACTATCTTTTCACCATTAGGAAACATTTCTTGTATCAACTTTGTCAAACCTTCCATGTCTACTTTTAGAACATTCTTCATGTTTTCCATTTTCTCATCGATCTTAGCTTCCATGTCATCCATCTTAGATTCCATGCCAGCCTCCATGCCATCAATCTTAGATTCCATGCCATCTATCTTAGATTCCACGCCTTTCTTCAAAACTTCCATGTCATTTTTTGTTGCTCTTTGCGAGAGCGAAATTTGTTGCACTTGCTCTTGTAATTTTGATATGTCATGTTGCCATTCTTCGTCTTCATGAGTCATAGTAGAGATTTCCAAGGGCTTAATGGGTGTTGAATTCATTTTAGGGGCCATTTATAATCCAATACTGATATCTATTCTACAATATGCCCTTGCAATCAATTCAACTTGATTCTTCAAACAGGACTTATGCAATTAAAAAAAAAATACACACCTTTTACTTGCTTTTGAGGAGCTCGATATTGAAATTGTATTATCTATGTGATTGCGACTCTTCAATATCTGAAACTCAGCACTGAAGTAGCCCTCTAAATTATCTTTTGAATGTCACAGGTCTGACTTGATTTTGATTCTCCAAGACAAAGTTATGTCCAATCTCCCGCAATGACCTAATTATGGACTGGTTCAGTATAGCAAACTTGTACGACTTTCCACGTGTCACTGTTTCGTCCTTCGCCTCTGAAATTGATAGCCAAGAAACTAAATTTTGTGTACTTGCGAAAATATTTTACTGCACTCCAATCTGATGCTCAGAGGGAGAGTTATTGAAATTTTCCCACGATCACCTTTTTGAGATGAAATTCGAGAGCCTGAAAAAGCACTACCTTCCACAGATCATATCTCCATAAATATTGTGAACCAAGCTTTGAAATTTTTTGACGAGTTTCCTTAGGATTTCATCTTCGTACCATAACAATTTTAGATTCTGAACCTAAGTAGAAAAAAAACGTTATAGCGCAAATTCCACGATGACCTGTTTAGGAGCCTGAAAAAAGACCTAAATTCCATAGATCATATCTCCAAAAATATTGCGAACCAAGCTCTGAAATTTTTAGAAAATCTTCCTCAGGATTTTGGATTAGCAGCCTAAAATTTTTAGCTTTTTAAGCTTCGTAGAAAAAAAGTTATATAAAAAATTTCATGATGACCTGTTTGGAGCAATGAAACCCTAGAATCCAAAGCTCTGATACCAAATGTTGGGAAACCAGCTCCAAAAAGAGAATAAAAGAGATATCAACGCCTTAGAAATAAGCCACTTCGAGGGGGAAACCTCCAATACATTACATGAATGAACAATTCTTGGATGATACAATTTACAAAACCTCTTTTCTATATATAGGAGTCCATGTGGCCATAATGTAATCCTAGTGGGCCACAATGTAATCCTAGCCGACCTAAAAATAATAATTTAAGGGCACAATAATAACAAAATGGGGGTTACAAGGGTACAATAATAAAAATAAGGGGTTTACACTAACAATAATAAGGGACTATACTAGTGATATAGGGACCTAAAAAAAATATTCCCCCAAACAACAAAATAAGGTAAATATATTAAAAACCTATTAATCTCTTTCCCTATGATGGAAATGAGTAAACCTCCTAGGGTCTATTTTCAGGTTCTCTCTATGTCTTTATAGGGGTGGTACTTCTCTTTACGTAGACACTCAAATATTTAGAATGATTTAAATATTAAAATGTAAACATTCAACACATGGATATGAGAGTGGACCAAGTGTCAAGGGTCATTTCATGACATACATCCATTCACACAACATGAGGGGACAAATTTGAAGCAAATTCAATAGAATAAAACAAAATTTTATGGTCCAGATATCATAAATATATAAAATTATTTCAAGCATTTAAATTCATAAGAGCACATGAAAACATTCACTACGTTCCTACTTCTTATGTAAAAGTCTCAAAATCATAAATGGGATGTTCTCTCAAAAAGTATCTTTGCGAAAGCCAAAGAATAAGTTTAAAAATTTGAATAAAATTAATTTCCTAAATAACTTGATAAAATATTGATATTCAATGCAAATGTAAAGTTATATATCCCTAAGGGGTTAGGAATGGGCTCCCATGGATCAATTAATGTAAGGGTACCTAGACGAGAAAAATAAACTGTAGTCAGTGATCAAATTTAGAAGCATATAAAACAATTCATAAATTTGGATGATCAAAGACTAGTAAGAAAGTGGGAAATTTCTTCAAAATAAATAAAGAAAGACTCACATAATTTCAAAAAGACAAAGTGTGGAATGAACTAATGATCTCCTAGTGACAGTTGTACAAAAATGCATATATGTTGCTATTGGAAGCTCATTCTTTTACTATAAATAAGTGAGTATTTGGTATTAAATCAATCTAGTTTGAAAGACAACTCCTTGTACAACAATGCCCAATTATCTTCTCTGACCTCCAAAAATACAAACAAAACACTATTACACCTTAAACAGCAAACCAATTTTACATAGACTAGACTTATAACTCTTCCAAAATACTCCTAACAACTGGACATATCGACACTTCATTATTTAGGCTAATAAACAAAAACATTGACTTTGAAGGACTCACACATCATTTAAATTATTCCCTAGAGCAGTATTTTCAGGGATTTCAACATTTTTTGGTTCGTCGCTTTCAGATATCAACTTCTCTTCGTTCTGGGTCTCCAAACACTTCACGAAGCACACCGATGGATTGGGCTTCCACGATGAGTGCAATTTTGTTCATCCCTACAGACATTACGTCTTGGCCAATTTACAAGTGATCCACCTTGGTTTGAATGAGTCCAATTTTTTGGGAAACAACGCAAAGTCAAGTGATGAGATCACTTGCCAATTGTTGTGTCTGCTATAGTTCTGTACTTGGAACATGCGTAGTCTAATTGAATTGCAATGAGGCAGTCTAATAACTCCTGTAGTGAGTGTGCATTTAGAACCTTCTCGAGGGCTATTCTTTAGCTTGACCATATTACTCTTTCAACGTTTCATATAGTTGTTGGTAATTTTGGTGATTTTGGGATAGACTGGAAGCCAAAATTTTCCCCATTGTAACACAATTCACATACAATTGCACATATTGGTTTTCCATGCTGTCGGAATCAAGATTGAAATGTATTTTTCCATGGTATAATTTAATTTTTTCAAATTGAGCTAGTGGCACGCATATCCTATCCTTTGAAAAATTGGAGGAGTTGCTAGCTTTGAATTATCCCTATACTTATGCATTTGTTTTATCACCAAAAATGAGTCTCCAATCACCATTAGATTGCGTGTATTGTTTTGAGAGCCAATTCTAAACCTTTCTATACGGCTAGGAATTTAGCTTGATTGTTGGTGAGTCTTCCCAATCCCCACATGAATTTAAACGCCAATTGTTCATCGAGGCTGTATAGAACCCCTCTTGCCTTCCATATTGGAAGCTCATTAATCTAACCGCCGAGGCATTTATTTATGATTAATGATTTCTAAGCCACTCTTCCATGTATACCTTCATTGGTGGGATTGTTATGTCACTTGTTTATCTCTTGACGTAAATATTTCCTTCTCTAGGTCCTGTGAATTTGATTGTAGTTATTCAACTATAGCCAAATTTTCCTCATTTTCATTAGTGAACATGACTATCCTTTTCTTGATTTGGGATTCGAGAGAATCAACTAAGCTATCAAATTCAACACCTAATGATACTTTAATAACATTGAATTATTCTTTCAATACATATTTAGGATTCAACATAAAGTCCCTAATCATTCGTGGGCCTTATAAGTATTCCACAACCTTAAAGACTTTGAGGAAGGAGTTACTCCTATGGTCATCAATACTCGAACACTTTGTGATAACATCATGTAGCATTTTCATTCTTGCAGACAAGCCTACCTCGATCTATTTAATCATTTTTCCTCCAAGGAGGCCTTGTTGGTTTCTTTGGAAATTAGTTAGAGTATTTATTTTATTAATGAAGGTTAAAAAAATCATTATTAGAAAATTGTTGATCATTCTCAATATCTTGCTTCAAATATTTAGTGAATGAATGAATTCTTGGCAATATGTTTCCCAAATCTAGAGAAACCTCCCATGCTTCTTCAATAAGTTCTTGTTGCTTATTTACATTCATTATGACATAATATCTAATTCTAGTTGAAAACTTGGTTACTTTTATTATTTTCTGGGGTGTGTAAGGTGTACTTGCTACAAATTCAGGTGTTTATATAACTAGAGGGTTCATGATTAAGGGAGTGGGGCTAAGAGCCTCTTCAAGTTCATTTATTATTTTTTTTCAACACTATATTCTCTTCCTATTTCTTAGTGATAGAGTGAGCAAGGGAGTCCCATATAGTCTGGTGTAATTTCTAGCTCCTGAAATGTCGACCTCAAAATTTGATTCATTGATATTATTCTTATTTCGTACATGTACCTTCTCAAATTGCAGCTTCTTGGTAACCTTATCATATTGGGTATTGTGCATGGTTAAAGATTGGTTCTCAAAGGTGATTAACTCTTTAGCATCTAGTAATTTGACTAATTTTTGAGTCTCAGCCATGCGTGATACCACCCATTCTAGAGTAGTAGCACTATCCACCTCCATATCCATGGGTCCTTCTACATGTTGAGACCTTTTTTTTCTTGGTATTTTACTCTTTGATCAAGTAATAACATGGGATTTTTCTAGGATTACTCATGAGGTGGTTCTTCTCCATCTCCTCCATCAAAATGTTGATCATTACTCTTGCTTCAAATGACTATAATATCCTTTATTCTTTGAGTTGGGGAGGAACTCCAACAATCCAATGGAGTTGAAGCCATTTGAGCACTAATCAACTTCTTTCATCTTTCCTTAGTTATTTCTTTCATACTAGTGCTTGCTTTCGTAACTATATCATCAATAGGTGTAGGTGTCGTGTTCACTCTTGATGGGTTGGTGACTTTATTTTCTATATTTAATAGCTATGGTAAAAAATTTTCATATTTGACTAATGCTAGTTGTTTTAAAAATACCCATTTCAGTTCAAATCCCAGGGTGGATTCAACCTCAACAAAATTAAAGGGCTTAAATAGCTGAAAATAATTTCACAACATGAGAAAAATTCCTCGTAGTAATGTCTCCAATAGTAAATGATAGTGTTATAAACTACTTATTTTTCTTTCTCTCAAATAAGATAGGTCAGGTATGATACCGTCTACAAACATTTTCTTTAAAATATCTCTCTAGAACAAATTTGGGTAGTAGTAGAGGTTTATCTTGATACCCATATAGTATGATGAGAGTATGGTATTGTTTTTCCTCATGTATCCCTTTTACCCATAATATTTTTTGGGCCTTTGAGGATATTATCTTGGGATCCTACCCTGTTATTAGATGGATGAATTCTTTGACAAACAAGTCTTGTACTTGAGAAAAATGGAAGGGGGATTTATGCTAGTAGAATATGGGGTACGAGAATAAAATTGGCTCTATGTCATGATTCCAATTGGTTTGATAGGAAATCCATCCAATTAATTGCAAGAAATAATGACCGTTACCAAGTAGGTTGTAATAATACAAAATCCTTTTTGAATTATGTACACAAATTAATTGGGTACATTAGCAAGTTTATCATCCCATAACCTAAGAAAAAAAAGAAGAAAAACATCTATAAGGATCGATGAGGATAAAGATATCAACAAAAGATAGTTTGGATGGGACCTGTGAAAAAGGTAGCATGAATTACTGAATGACATTCATTTTGCCACCCTGGGAGTCCATAAAGGCATAGAATTCAAATAAATTCAACTACTTGGTGGCCTTTGGAAGCTTTAATACATTCTTGAAAATTTATGAGTTAATGAAATTGGATTCTTCTTCAGGCCAGGCTTAATAGTTTTGGTCTTGGTGTCGAATTGATGGGCACACAAGTTAATAATTTCTTTGAAGTCAAAGACTTCTAAGACACATGCAACGTTTTCAAATCTTGTAGTCCAAATATTTTTATTTTGCCTCTCCTTTGGGGCAAAATTTAAATATCACTAATATGTATTTGAGTTATGAAAGTTCTTGTCCAAATGAGCTAGTGAGTTAGTTGTATCCCCAAAAATTAGATCCTTCTTCGTTTTTGTCAACATCTTGTTTATTTCTTCAATGTACTTAAGAATATGTGATAGATAAATGAGGCTTTATTGGAACTCTTAGCTGTTAAATCCTCATTTTATGGTATAAATTAAGAGGATGCTACTTCATGTACCACCTTCATCAGGCTATGTAAGAATGATAATGGGAAGTTAATAACCTATGGAAAGTATTTAAGAGGTGTTGTGGTGCGTAATTCACATAATACAATATCAAACACCTCTTTTTACCTTAAGGATTAGAGTTTCTTAACTGATATTTCAATTAGTCTCGGAAGGAGAAAAAAAATAATATCCACTAAGTATGGAATAAAGGCAACAAAGTGGAATTTATGGCATATCATGTACAAATATTTGATATTTTGGAGATTTCTTGGGAGAAAATAATTTGCAAAAAATTGAACCATGTGAAGGATGAATTGCACAAAACAAATGGATGGGCCAGGGAGAAATGTGTGGAGTATTGGGTTGTGCAATTCTTCTTCACACATTAAAATGAATAAGTGCATGGGAGTGCAGGGAGGAGTGCGTATAAGGAAGTGTGTGTAGAGAGTGGTCATGTGCCATAGTGAAGAGAAACTGATGTTTCTACTCATGGTGTATGTAGAAAAATGATCAAGTAAAAGATCTTTGGGGTATGGTATAATATAGAGTGATTGGAAGTATGGATGAAAAATTGGAGTTACCTCTATCTTCAGATGTACATCTAGTCTTTCATGTGTACTTATTAAAGAAGGTAAGTCACGATAAAATCCTAATTCAAACTATTTCACCGTAGATAACCGAAGAAAGGAAAATCACACTAAAATGAGAGACAATATTGGGGAAAACTTTTAGAAAACTATGATATGGTGCAAATAATGTACAATTTTTCCTTTTGTTTACAATACAAAATAAATCTAATGAATACAAAGTTAGGTTATACATAAACTACAAAAATCATTTCCAAATCAATGGTCAATCAAACCAATAATACTTTCAATAGAAAAAGCATACAATAACAATAAAGGATACACACGCATTAAATATATAGAAACAAACACACAGTAATTATATAGAAACACACACACACACACACACATAAATTAATTAATTGCGATTTTGATTTTTCAAGAAGATTGATAAAATTCCCACGAATGATCAACATGATATACAAAACATGTCAATAGATATCTCAACAAAAATGTAGAAGGATATGGTTAAAAAAATGATTATAATTACATCTCTCTCTCTCTCACACACACTGTTAGGTCCCTATAATACTATTATAGCTCCCTTATTGTTATTATTAATGTATCCCCCTTATTGTTATTGTTAGTGTAGCCCCCTTATTGTTATTGTTGTACCACATAGAAGCCCACTATTTTTATTGTTGTGCCCTTACATTATTATTGTTATGTAGCCTTTGATTATATTGTGACCCCTTAGACTCTTATATATACCAAGGAGGCAATTTCATTTGTATCATCCAAGAATTATTCATTTATGTAATGTAAAGTGATAGCGCAAGGAGTCACTCCTTGACTGCAAAAGGAGTAAGCCTTACACATCATAGTTCATTTAAAATTTAAAGGTTTTGAGTGGTGGGATGGCTTCTCAAAGAGTTTTAAATGATTTTTTATTCTTTAAGAATTTCCTACATTTGGCAAGCCATGGCAAGTATAAATTGTATGAGTAAATTGGTAGCATAGGGAGCAGAGTATAACAAATGAAAGGAGATGGATAACTGGTACTTACTTTAAGAAATATTCATATCCTAAATCAGTCACACATCTATAATGATGGCTCTTTACAAAAACTTTGTTTTATGTAAATTAAACACCATTCATAAAGTAGAGTAAATGCATAAAATATTTCACAAATCCTTTATGAAATCTTCACTAACATTTTCTAAAACATATATATGATTTGCAGGAAGCGAGAAAACAAATAATCTACTATTAGATCCTCTAACAATTTCTTACTCACACCTTACTAGCTGCTGCAACTCATAAATTAGAAGAAATTAACAAAGAGAGAAACACACCATACATTAGATAGTTCTTGAGTCACAAAATCCTCCAGCATGAAGTGAAAAAAGGATTTTATTTATTATATTAAGTCTTTAGGTAGATCAAAATCCAACCCTGAAATGGTATTTACAAATGGTATATATAGAAAGAGAGGCACCAAATCCATCTCTTCTAAAAATAAGGAAACACTACTCCTAACATTACATAGGTGTCATAGGAAATTAAAGCTACATCCCATCGAAATCTACCTGAAAGGACAAATGTAGATGAAAGAAGAGAAAAGAATTTGGGCTGAATTGTTGATATGCTGACATGTTGCCCCTTTTTTTGTTGATTTTTCTCCTCATGCCTTTGGTTCTTAAATAACCATGTGTCTTCATTAAATATGACCTTTAACAATCTCATAACTACTTATCACCATGACTTGTTATATCCATTTTATTATGAGTCCTTATCTTTCCTGTACTGGCTCAAAAATTTTCCTAACAGATGTCAAAAATAATTTAAAATAGGTGCTACCGAAAATTCTGGTAAAAACCTGTAACTGTGCAAAAACTGTAATGCTACTGGAATTTCTGGTAGCGCTCTATTTCTTTTTAAAAAATGCATAGAAAACACTTGAAAAACCTATGCATACTTATACACTTTGAAGTTTGAGTTGTTGTTCAAAATTGCACTTGATAAGAAAAAAGGTTTTTATTAGGAAACCTTTTTTATGTTTGTTCCATATGGGCTACAACTTCAGCAAGCTTGTCCAAGTTTTATTTGCTGTCAACAATTTATTTTGGTCTTGTGGTCCTTATGGATGCTTCTTTGACAATGGTCTTTTCCTCAATTGAACCCTTTTGTATCTTTCTTCTTTTTGAGGGTTCTATTTGCTGATCTGTAAGGGTTTTACTTTTATCTTTATTTTTAGATTTATTAGTCTTTATCCCTTTTGATTTTCCTTCTACATCAATGACCTCTGTCAAAAAGCTTGGATTATGGAGAGCCTTAGACTTGAGCTTGAACTTGTTGTTGTCTCTATTATGTCTTTTTCTGGTACCAACAGTAGGTTTGGTCTCCTCTTTCTTTCTCTTGCTAATTATTTCATACCCTACATCATTGAGGAGCTCTTCATCAGACTTAGTGGGTTGATACTCTTTCTACATTTTCTGTTGAATGTATGCTTCTGTAATTTCCGGTAGCACCTATGCTTTGGATTTTTCCGCAGTTGCAGACCTTCCTCTTTGAGCTCTGGTATAGAAATTAGGAAAATGAGAAATGGGAGGCACCATTTTCATGGATTTAGGTTTATTTATTGATGAGCTATCTCCTTTCTCCAACTTCCTCTCAACCTTAGCTGAATGAATATTTTCTTTTATTCTCTTGGCCTTATGGATATTCTCCTTCTTAGCCTTTCTCTTTGTTCTTTTTTCAGGCTAAGGGTATTGTTGTAAAGCTGGAGACAATTGAGCTGGAGGTGTAGGTGCAGGTTGCCCTGCCCTATAAAACAGAAATGGTCCCACGATTGATTTATTTTCCGTAATTCTTCCTCAACTAACACTTTAATGAGAGCTTGATGATACAAGCTGTATTCTGAAGAAGCTGTGTGTGTTTGAATCTTGGTTGACATCTTTGTCAGGCTCTTTAGCAAAAAGTATGGCAAGTTGAGGGTCTTCATACCTGCAACATGAAACAAAAATCTCATATGATAAAGAAAAAATAAAGTATACCTCCTCACACAAGTGAGGTGGATTTTAATGAGCTTAATAGCTTCATCCCATTCATTTTTAAGGAAATTGCTGGGAATTCCTTTGGCCCAGTTGGGATCTCTGTGTCTATCTTTAAAGAAACTGTTGACGTCTCCTCCAGTGATGACTTGGCCTTTAAACCACATTTATCCTTCCTATGGAAGGTTAAATGCCTCAGTAATTGAATCTGTTGATACCTAAAATTTAAGACCATAGATGGTTGCTTCATTTCCATTGAAAGAATTTGCAAACTCCTAAGCTACTCCTAAGTGAGATCTTCCCAGTCTTGAGCACAGAGGATACCACCCTGCTTGAACATACAACCTTCTCACATTTGAGTTTTCATCCACTAGGTCAAATCCTTGTGGTTCAATCATTTTAGATATCCTCCTCTTTTAGTCATCTTTAGTAATTAATAAGCTTATATTCTAAAATATGATAGGTGGCAAGGCTATAAGAGCTCACCTAACAGGTTTTGTTGTGTTTTCTATGAGATCTTGTTTGAAATCTAAGGCTCCTTCTTCAAGTTGCACAAATCAAAACTCGTTCTCCAACAACTAAACTCAAAACTTATATTCTTCCTTCCTTCTTGGTGGTGTAAAACAACTACATTGGTTCACCCTCCCATGCAAGAGATTTTCATTATGGTAAGTATCTTGGACCGTAGCATGCATCATGTGATAGTCATTATGATATTTTGTTGGCTGTGTAGCTTCAGATGGCATGCTACAGGTGGCTAGAGATGAGTGGATCTATGACTGACAGTCACCTCCACTATATGTTGATTATTGGCCTGAATTTCCAGCAGTTTCTATGCGTGATCAACCAAAAGGTCATCATATTAAGACTGTGGATCCATGATATTTTACAACGAAAATCATGTACTTCGACATATGAATAAACTGATTCAACTGATAGACAGGACGGAACAATGACTGGCCGTGTTAACTGCAGATTGACACCTAGATGTTACACGTATAACCATGACTCAAACTTAACATTACTGACCATAAAACCTACCTATCACATGACCTAAATCATGATAAAAGATTTAAAACATATTTTAAAACAAGAACACATGGCTTGAAACAAAGCGGATACACTTTTTCTTTTATTTTTCAAAAACATGGGAAGTTATCAGAATTTACAGTAGCATCAAATTAAAGAAGAACAGACAAAAAACATAATTAAAACAGACTATCTGAAAAAGGTTAAAATAGGCATTGCTAGAAATTTCGGTAGCGTTCAATTTTTTTTTGAAATTTACGAAGTCTAATCCTAAAAAATAAAAAATTTAAAATGGACTCATGACTTAGCAAAGAACCGTGCTAACATAAAGAAGGTTTTCCCCTCGAAGAGACTATTTCTCAAGTTTTTGATCTATATTTTCTTCTATTTAGTGATATGGTTGCATAACATTTGGCATCATAGCTTTGGATTTTAGGGTTTCACTGCTTCAAACAAGACATCTTGGAATTTTTGCTATATATTTTTTCAACGAGGCTGTAGAAGATGAAATTTTGACTAGGTGGTGTTGAAATCCCGACGAACTTCGTGTAGAAATTTCAAATATTTTTTTGCTATAATTTCCGAGATATGGCCCGAATAAGTTAGGGTTTTTGCATGCTCCAAAATTTGGTCTCAAATTGGAGACCTACGAAAAATCGTCATAACTTTCTCCACAGGAATTAGATTTGAATTTTGTAAAAAGTGACTGAAATCAAACATACTACAATTTATTTTGTATATTTTTTAGGGTCGAAGGTAGAAAAAGTGACACATGGCATTCTATACAAGTTCTCTCTACTAAACCAGTCCATAATTAGGTTATCGTCAGAGATTGGGTATAACTTTATCTTTGAGAATCCAATCTTGGTATGACTTGTGGCATTGGAAGGAATATTAAAATAGATATCATAAGATGAAATTTCAAACCTTGGAAAGCTTAAATTATAGAGATACAATAGTTTCAAGATCAAGCTCCTAAAAGCACGAAAAAGCTGTGTATTTATTTTTTAATTGCATTAATTTTGTTTGAAAAATCAGTTTGAAGTGATTCAAAGGGTAGGGTGAAGCATAGATATCATTGTTTAATTCCATAATGCCTCAAAACAAAAAAAATTGATACTCCTAGTAAGAAACCAAAAAGCTCTACTATGACACATGAAGAAGAAAAAGAAATGCAACATGACATATTGAAATTACGATACTGATTGCAACAAATTTTACTCTTGAAAAAAGTAACAAAAAATGAATTGGAATACATGATGAATGTTAATATAGATGATATAAAATGGGACATGGGAGTTCTCAATGATGGTTTAAAATCAGACATGGAAGCAATGATGAATTTCAAGATAGAAGGGTTGAAGGAAGTTTTGGAAAAGTTGCTAGAAGAAAGGCTCCTAGTTAAAACTATATTGCAAGAACTCGATGAAGAAGGAAAAATCATATTGGAGCCTAAAGTAGTCCCAGAAAAAAGAACTCGAAAACTATGGAATTGATCAATTTCAGAGTATCTTATTAAGTAGAAGTACTTACCCCTTGAAGATTCCACATGGGAGGATGAGAATTTTATACAGAAGCATCCATAACTACTCAAGCGTTTAGGACAACACTTCTTTTGAAGGATAGGGGCATATTAGGTCTCTATAATACTAGTGTAGCTCCCTTAATTTTATTATTAGTGTAGCCCCCTTACTGTTATCGTTGTGCCCCTTAGAAGCCCAATATTGTTATTGTTTTTCCCTTACATTATTATTGCTATGTAGGCTCTGATTATATTGTGACCCCTTAGAATCCTATATATACCAAGGAGATATTGTCATTTGTATAATCCAAGATTTTTTCATTTATGTGATGTAAAGGAGGTTTCCCCCTAGAAGAGCCCATTTCTCAAGTCACTGGTCTATCTTTTCTTCTGTTTAGTGAGTTGGTTGCATAACACACACACACACATGTGTCTGTGTGCGTGTTCACATAGAAAATGCCCCTATATTCTATGTGAGGAATATACATATTCTGGTCCATTACATCATCATATAAAAGAAAATGCATCAAATTTCATCGTGTCATTTGGAAAAGTTGAACTTGGGTGGGGAGGAACCCAATCATTCCTCCCAAAAACCTGAGATAAACACAATTAATATATATATATATATATATATATATATATATATAATCAATTATTTTGTCACATTTTTCATTTATCAAGAATATTGATAAAATTCTAAGGATGATCAACATGATATACAAAACATCAATAAAGATGTCAAAAAAAGTGTTAAGGAGAAGGTCAAAGAAATGAGCATAATTACATCACAAGAGAAACCATATCAACAACAATGTGCATGCATCAAATGCATGTATATATATATATATATATATATATATATATATATATTATGTACTTACAATTTAAATAAAAATGAAATATTAATTTTCAATTGTTTTGTTCTTGTAAAATAGAAATGAAAATTGAACTCATTTAACGCATAAAGCATTATGGGTTTGGAGTATTCCCTAAAAATTATTCTACTTGGCCAAGAAATCATCTTCCTCGGATATAACAAAACATGTTAATGACCCAAGACCTAGAGGCTTCTGGCATGAGTGAAAGTCTGCCCCCTTACAAACGACCAACAGGTAATTCTAGGTGGTGTGGCTTTCCTTGAATAACAATGATGGGTTAACATGCATTCAAGGATAACAACTTGTGATGGTTGTCCCCATTTTTGGTTTGAAAATTTAGCTATGACAGGTTTTCTCATTGTTAAAAAAAAACATGATGGCAATGTAAGAAAAGAGTTGATTGCAAAGTTTGTGAGTACTCAATGCATTTTTCTTACTTAAGATTTCATATTTTTTGTGATGTATATATTTTAATTTATATATAATAATCCATGGATTTCTTATAATAGGTGTTAACATATAAAGAAGAGACATTCAAACATTTTATTGATATTGAATTATGTATGATTTGTAAGTTTATGTTGGAATATCAAGGGTTAATTGAACACTTTGAAAGTAGCTATGTTGTTTTGATTTCCTTATTTACAATATATGAAAAAGTATGAAAATTTTAATTCTATCTATCATTTTCATGATGTATAAAACTCATAGGAAACAATGCATGGAATGGATCCAACATAAGATATCTTCAGAGATGACATGGGGAAAATGTATTCTTTATGAAGCATTTTCTACTACATTGGTACTTTTTTTAATCTATGCGATCATGTAAATTGTACCATCATAGATCCATCTTAACTTAAAATTTTGAGCCTTATTAGGGCATGATATATCTGGAGTTAAGATGGATTTACACCAATTCTCATTATGCCACATGTCAATTTCACATTGAGCATGAAAGGATTAACACATCTTCCTCATACCAAGCAACATAACTTAGAGATGTTTTAACCACCATGCACTAAGAGGGAGAAAATCCCTAGAGGTGCAAACCTTCTCTCAAATTTTCACTACAAGGAAAAGACCCTCTAGCAGATGTTTTTGAGGAACCCCTTATAAAAATACCCCATACATCCGTTTCTAGTGGAGGTTACTAGAGGAGGTTGGTGGGCGGAGGGTTTTGCAGATGTTTTCCACTCAGTGTGATTATCATCCAAAATCGCATCGATGCTCTCTCCAAGAGAAAGCACCAGTGCGCACAAAACATTGGCACACCAGACACTGTGCACTTCGTACACACCCATCTGGTGTGTCGTATTACTATAGAGCACCGGTGCTTCACAACTCTTCCATGCCGATGCATCATAAAACACCACACAAAAACAGAAACCGCTCGGTGCAGTATTAAGAAACCGCACCGGTGCATCATAATACACTGCGCCAAAACAGAAACCGATTGGTGCATTATTAAGAAACAACACCGATGAACATATAAACAATGCACACCAAAAAAGGGTTAAATAAAAAAACAATTACGACCAAAAAACCACATTTTCACTTTTCTTAGTGCTCCAGAGCTCTCAATCATCGGTGCACTCTACAAGAGAAAGCACCAATGCGCACAAAAAATTGACACATTGGACATTGTGTGCTCTGTACACACTCGCCCAGTGCATCGTATTATTGTAGCGCACCAGTACCTCACAACTGTTCCGCGCTGGTGCATCATAAAACACCACGCTAAAATAGAAACTGCCCAGTGCGGTGTTAAGAAACCACACCGATGCATCATAAAACATTGCGCCAAAAGAGAAACTGACTAGTGCGTTCGTAAGAAATAACACCAGTGCACCTATAAAACCTGCGCACTGGAACAGGGTTAAATAAAAAAAATGATGGCCAAAAAACCACATTTTTCAATTTTCTCAGTGCTCCAGAGCTCTCAATCACCGGTGCGCTCTAAAAGAGAAAGCATCGGTGGGCACAAAACACTGGCACACTAGACACCGTGTGCTCCGTACACACCCGCCCGATGCATCCTATTACTGTAGAACACCAGTGCTTCACAAACATTCTACCCCGGTGCATCATAAAACACCACGCCAAAATAGAAACCTCCTGGTGCGGTGTTAAGAAACCACACCGGTGTTACACAAAATTTTATCACTGTCCCTGCAATCCCCATCCTGCACATTGGAGGGTCATTTCTGTGACTTCTGAATAGTGGCATGCCTTGCAAATAACATCACTGCATCCCTTTTTATGAAGGAAACATTCTTCTTGTTGACATTTCCTCGAGCAGAGTAGTAAAAATCCCTATTTTTTCCTTGGCACGAGTAGCCAGTTCTGCCCTCGCGCCGAAGTGGAAGATTAACACTAGGGCCCACGCCTCCTGGAACTCTGTCCCAGTGTAATGCCCACGCCAAGTTATTTATGAAATGTTTTTTAAAAATATAGGCGGAGGTTCCATTCCAACCACCTCCAGGATGAGTCATTGGGAGTGGTTGAACTGAAACAACCACGAGCCTCCTCCTTTAGTTAGTAGTTTCCACCTCCCTTGGAGCACTCCTAAAGGATAGGTCTCCATTCCACCTTTGTAGGGATCCCAACCTCTTCTTTTCCCTCTATATAAACAAGCCTTCTCCCTTTATGAAAACTAGTTGAACTTGAAGAACTAAACACATTATAGTTGAATAACTGAGTTATTGAGAAGGTAGAACAAGGAGAAATCCATCGAGAAGAAATCCATCGAGAAGTCCCTTATCCCGTCCGAATTCCCCGATGAGCTTTGATACGTGCTTCACCCGAGCCCCGTTGGAGGAGACCGCAACATCAGAGCATGGTTGTATCTTCTCTTTCTACCTATTAATATAAGTGACTATTGTCTGGTTCCCGTCTTGTGTTTTGTATCAAATGAAATATGCTAATCTTCTCTGATTGATTAGTAGCTTTTGGATTAAATTAGTATGTGGTATGTGGTTATCATTTTCTGATATTTTTGCAGGTGTCTAAACGTGATAAGCGGAAGGGTTGTGACTTGCCTTTGATCAGGAGCGGGAATTTCTCATCATCACTACGAGTGTCGACGACAACTTTGGACCACAGGTAGGCCATCTCATTCGCATCCTCTTTCATTCAAATGTTTAGGAACCTACACTCTAGCATGATTCCTTGTTACTAGACCCACCCTAGGGCTAGAGGTATCATCTCTGTCCGCAGCGAGGATTTACCTACATAACAAGTTGGTGACTCCACTCGGGATTCAGTCAGAGTTTGTCTTTGATATTGTTGGGTCATTTTTTGGGTTTTGGTCTTGTTGTTTACTTTTCTAGTTGTTTAACTGTGTTTCAAACCCTTTTTCAGCTCCAAAATGTCAATATTGACCTATGCTCTATTGATTTTTTCCGTTTTTCCTTGGTCAACTGGCTTGGTGTGGTTTTTCCCTGAATAGTCGTGCCGATTGGCACACATTTCTTTTGTATCACTCGCGCCATCGCCTATTTAGCACTGAATACCGCCTCACAGTCGCGCCGACCCCTCTAAGTTTTTGGGTGTGAGCTTTTCATGAGCTTTTGGTCACTTGTCTTTATTTCTGGGTTCTTCTTAAGAGTAATTGAAGTGTTTTTGAATGTCTTTGATTATTGGAGGCTTGTTTTCCTCAGTTGTTTGTCCATTTCTCATTAGTATAGCTTGAGGTTTTAGGGTTTCTGAGTGCCTTGGTGCACTAAGCCTTTTGTTTGGAGATCGAGTTTCTTGATAAGCTATCGAATTCTTTCCTTGTTAATTTCTCTTGGTCTCTTTGATCTTGTTGAGTACGTTCATTGGTTGAATGATCATTGCTTTTCTTGTTTTGATCTTTCTTCCTCTTACTCCAAGCACTAATTACATTGCTTGTATGGGTCATTTTCGAGTTTTCTCTTTGATTTGAAAGGTTTGTATCAATGGTTTGAGTATTTTTGTGTTTGTTTTATGTTGGAGGAGTCATTTCGTTTCAAATTTTGCATTCGCTCTCTCAAGCTAGTGTTTACTTTTGTTTTTCATATCATTTAGCGCATCGTTTGCTCTATTGCATTGAAAAAAAATATTGCATTCTCTTTGCTTAATTTGCATTGTATAGGCTAGGAAAGAGTTTTTTTCTCCGCAGATTGAATTAGATGCATTAGTGGATGTTTTCTCATGATTTCATTATTTTCTACTGCTTGAAAGTTTTCTTTCCTTCTCGTAGATAGCCTTCATTGAACGAAAATGGTATCCTTCTGCATGTAGTTTTGCATTTAGGAAGATTTCAGATCTGACATACGTTAAGGCCTGGAAATTGAAACCTAATCCAAGATCAACGTTAAAATTTATTTCAATTAACCTAAGGCAACATTGGAACCTAACGAAATATTCTAGTGGTCTAAGTTAGAGACGTGTTCCGACGTCTTAAAACCTAGTAGTTGTCATTCGCCTTTTGGCTTTAGACAGCGCTAGTACGGACTTGCGCTCCCTATACCATCGAGTATATAAAGGGAGACCCTTCTAGGTTGCAATCCTTTTATCCATAGGAAGCTGATTCTGCTACCTTGTAACCGTGATACACTGAACACAGCTTTCGGGGAGACTACCTACACATACATCAAGTCCTTGGTCATTTCTGTTTCATTTGATCACCGAGGTGTTTATGGCAGTTCACGGAAACTTGGTACACCCTCTTGCTTAGAGTACCTGAGTAGTCATTTTGATATTTTTGTGACTCTCTAAAAAGTGAAAAGATCATCGAGCTCTTGTCCTTTCATGCTCATTTCAACCTAAAAGTGATAGAGTCACCTTTTGCTTGTTTCTCGACTCTTAAAATATGAAACGACAGAGTTTTGTTTTAGTGTCTTAAAATATTACTTACCCACGAAATATTCCTGGTTAAAGTCATATTCCTCATCATTTTGTTTTAGGGTTTTTTCTAATGGCAACTTTTCCAGAGTTTTCCAACCAAGGAATCCCCTCCGAGGGGAATCTTGGTCCTTTTCCTTCTTTTGGGAATGTTAGTGCTCCTTATATGGCAACGTTATCCCTGCGTGGGTTAACTTTTGGATTTCCTGTTTGGTTATTCTCGACCTCTGTGGTCTCGAGTGTTCCGTCCACTGTACAACCATCTCCTCCACCTGAACAACATCTTGTTGATTCTAAAGTGGACCTCTCCCCTTCTTCGCCTGTTTCTTCATCCTCCTCTTCTACTTCACCTGGAGAAAGTCTGGATTCTAGTAACCAGGTGGCTAAGAAGAAGAAGAAGAAGACGAAGAAGAAGAATTCAGATAGGCGAGAGGCTAATGCTGTAGCTATTGCGTCTCGGACACCTTCCATTGATAAACCATCCAACCTTCCATGGAAATTCAAATTCCCTTGTATGTTGTGCAAAGGAGACCATCTTCTTTGAGACTGCCCTGGAATTCCCAAGGTACTTGAAGCATGGTCCGACAACCGTCCGTCGTTTCCTTTGGCTTCTGGAAGTCATATTGGTGACACATCTTTGACTAGTACTGATAAGACCTGTAAGAAATAGGGTAAGATTACCAATCCCTATAGGTTGTGTGAAGGGAATCATCCCATTCACCTTTGTCTATACATGGATGAAGCCAAGAGAGTGTTGGACAACCCTAATGTTTCTGCACCCTGCCTTCCGGCTGGTTACCAGAAGCTTTCTTTGAGTCCTCCACTAGTTGATTCAATGATCAGTCAAGATACATCTTTGGTCGATCGCGCTCCCCTGAAAATTCAAATTCAGGAATCGGTTGACTTGATCCCACCTATGTTTCATCAGGTCATTTCTGTTGAGAGTGGAACTCATCCCCCTAATGTTCCTCTTGTTTCTTCAGATTCCTCAAACTTGGAGAAATATTCTCCTGTCCCTGTAGTTCAAGAAGCTACTCCTCCTTCTCCCATGATGGAGGTCGAGGAGGATGCTCCTCTTGCTCCGGTAACACTAGGGGAAGACCATCTCAGTTCAATGGTACCTCCTCCAAGTAGTTTGGTCGCTTCCTTCGATTGGAGTCGATTCACAGGATACCACCTTCCTTCTTATGTGCCTTTTGAGATCATGGTATAGACCTTCAATGTGGTTGTACCAAGCACCATTATAGATGAAGGCGCATCTGTTAGTGTTATGTCTTCAAATACTTGGCAAGCTTTTGGTTCTCCACCACTTATGTCTGTTACGCAGAATCTGTTGGCTTTTAACAGAGGAACCAGTCAACCGTTAGGGATCCTTCCGAAGTTGCTTGTTACTTTGGGAGGGAAAACCGTCTATATAGACGTGATGGTTGTTCTAGGCCCCTTGGATTTTAATTTACTCTTGGGGCACAACTATACTTATGTCATGGGTTCAGTTGTCTCTTCCCTCTTTCGTGTGATCTATTTTCCACACAAAGGTCGGATAGTGACCATTGATCAACTTTCATTATTTGGTCCCAACGTGACATCTGGTCCACCATTGTCCCTTCCGGATCTTTATCTGCCGATTTTATCTTCCCCGCCGTAGGTTAATTATGTGGCTACCTATCCCATGCCCGTATTTATTGATAGTGCTATTGTGCATCGTGTGCTAGGGGCATTGGGTCTTGATTTCCGAGATGTTTTTCTCCCATCCGGTGCGAAACTCTTGGAATCCATGACTTCTTATTCACCATAATGAGGTCCTCAGAGCAAAGTTCGTTTTCTTGTGTCAAGCTCCTTTAAAAATGAAACAAGCTCATCCAAGGATAGTTCATATTCTATGTAAACCTTGTTAAAGAATGAATTAGGTCTTGAGGATGGTTCGTCTTCTATGTTAGCCTCGTTAAAAAATGAATTAGCTCATGAGGATATTTATTTTTATGTGTCAACCTCCTTAAAACAATGAAACACATTCCTGTTCAATTCGAGTCTTTGCCAGATCTCGTAAAATCCCAATCGAGTCTTTCTCTTGATCTCGTAATTTGAACCTTCACTCCATCTTCCTTTCATATGGACTGAAGCTTGGGGGGCATGTACCTCAAATTGAGTCATCATGCTGGGGGCATGCTTACTTTTTCAAGCATAGTTTGTTTCCGTTTCAAGCTTGTGTAAAAATGAAACCGGTTTCAAGCATACTTTATCAAAATTTCAAGCTTGTGTAAAAATGAAACCATTCCCATTTTACCTCTCGTGATTTCCATTTTATCATCTTATTTTTCTAGATGAACCTTGGTTTTCTCATACCACCGTCACTATTTTCTTGGCTGATCATATGCTTTCACTTGGTTTTTTTACCCATTCCTGAGGAACCGCTGCAATGAGTGGTCTTGTTAGCCAGCCTCTTGACCTTTACTTGTTCTGAGTAGTTCCACCATTACCAGAACCAGTTGCTACCCTTAATACCACTCGTTCCTCCAGAAGGAGTCAACTTTAAGCTCTTTTCTGACTCTTAAAAATTAAAAAGATTGTCGAGACTCTTATTGTTTTGAACTCGTTAAATGGCTGTGAAACGATATCTACCCAATATAAGTTTACCCCTTTTTTGGGCTGGGATAGATTATTTACGAAAAATGAATACCTTAGCCTATCGCGGCTAAGAGGTTCTTTTAGATATTGTTTTTTACCTTTTTGGATCTGAGGGACTACTTACGAAAAGTGAATGCTAGAGTTTTCTTTTTTGCCTTCTTTTCAAAACTCTCTAAACATGAAAAGATGTCGAGTTATTCCTTTGTCAGACTCGTTAAACTCTGATGACATCGGGCTTCACCACCATGACGTTATTCGATTTCCTCCTTTCTAGGGCTCGTAAAATGTACTAGGATGGATTTGTCCGAAGGAAAAAATTAAAGTGCAAGCATATGCTATCCCCTTCAAGCTTGTTTTCAAAAATAATTGGGGTACTCTCTAGAAATGGTGGGGGAAAATGGAATCAGATTGTAGTCGTGTTGGCAGTATGTCACTCTTGAACATGGCACTTGTCTTCATTCGTGTTCGGTCAGGGATATCTCATTTCGTCATTTTTGCCTCCATGGGTTTGGGAAATCTTGTTTGACCTCTCATTTTCTCTTTGCCACGTCGTCATGACCTCAGATCATTTGATGTCAAATACTGCCAAATCCAGTGTTGTGCTGCTGATATGTTCAAGAGAAGTTTGCCTCTGAAGTTTTCAACCTCCCTCTGATTATCTGTTGGTCCTGATTCACAAACATCATATTCCTCTGTCTCATGTCGATGATGTGGGAAACATTATGGCCCACCTTTGATCAGATCACTTCCTGTCGACTTCAACTCATTATCTAGGAATCTGATCTAGAGACTCCTTTTTGGTACCTTGGAGCCTGCATGCCTCAATGGTAGGTTCTTTGCATTCGATGTAAGGTCCACATCATTAGCCTTCGATAGACTGACTCTGCAGGTGTTCGACGCCAGATCACTGTTCATATTCCGTGGATTGTACCTTTCGTACCTTGAGAGCCATTGTCATTATTGGTGGTTTCTCTCACGTCTGTTAACAACTTTCATCATTGGCTGGTAATCAGGCGATTTTCTTGCATGTTCGACTTCAGCTCACATATTCACATGCATGAATTTGTACTTGTTCGGATCGAGATGGAGCACAAGACCCTGGGTTTTGTTTGATAAAATCTAGGCTGTGAATTATTTGTGGTTTATCATGACTCATTGCATGACTCTTTGATTGGATGGCTGCGACCATACCTGAGTCTATTTGTTGATCTTTGCTACTGGATGGCTGCGTCCATACCTAGATCTCAGTTTTTATATACTCTTTTATGGATGGCTGTGCCCATGCCACATGATCAGATATCAGAGATATCAATTGAATTTTTAATTGCAGGTTTTACGACAACGGTGTTTGGTTCGAACACATTCTCATAAATCATTTCACCCCTCCCTCTCCCTCCGACTTCATGCTAGTTTAGGGGGCATCTGTTACACAACACTTTTTCATTGTCCCTGTAATCCCCATCCCGCACATTGGAGGGTCATTTATGTGACTTATGAATAGTGTCATGCCTTGCAAATAACATCATTGCATCCCTTTTGATGAAGGAAACATTCTTCTTGTTGACATTTCGTTGAGAAGAGCAGTAAAAATCCCTGTTTTTTCCTTGGTGCGAGTAGCCAGTTCTTCCCTCGCGCCAAAGTGGAATATTAACACTAGGGCCTGCGCAACCTGGCGCTCTATCCCAGTGTAATGCCTGCGCCAATCTATTTATGAAATGTTTTTTAAAAATAGAGGTGGAGGTTCCATTCCAACCACCTCTGGGATGAGTCATTGGGAGTGGTTGAACTGAAACAACCACGAGCCTCCTCCTTTAGTTAGTAGTTTCCACCTCCCTTGGAACACTCCTAAAGGATAGGCCTCCCTTCCACCTTTGTAGGGATCCCAACCTCCTCTTTTCCCTCTATATAAAAAATCCTTCTCCCTTTATGAAAATTAGCTGAACTTGAAGAACTGAACACATTATAGTTGAATAATTGAGTTATTGAGAAGGTAGAACAAGGAGAAATCCATCGAGAGGTCCCTTATCCCATCCGAATTCCCCGACAAGCTTTGAGACATGCTTCACCCGAGCCCTGCTGGAGGAGACCACAAAGTCAGAGCATGGTTGTATCTTTTCTTTCTACCTATTAATATAAGTGACTGTTGTCTGGTTCTCGTCTTGTGTTTTGTATCGAATTAAATATGCTAATCTTATCTAACTGATTAGTAGCTTTTGGATGAAATTAGTATGTGGTATGTGGTTATCGTTTTGTGATATTTGTGTAGGTGTCCAAACCTGATAAGCAGAAGGGTTGTGACTTGCCTTCGATCAGGAGTGGGAAGTTCTCATCATCACTACAAGTGTCGACAACAACTTTGGACCATAGGTAGGCCATCTCATTCGCATCCTCTTTCATTCAAATGTCTAGGAACCTACACTCTAGCATGATTCTTTGTTACTAGACCCACCTTAGGGCTAGAGGGATCGTCTCTGTCCACAGAGAGGATTTACCTACATAACAACCAGTGCATCATAAAACACCGTGCCAAACTGAAACTTCTCGGTGCAGTCGTAAGCAACCACACCGGTGCGCCTATATAACCCCACGCACCAGAATAGGGTTAAATAAAAAAAAATTATGCAAAAAAAATCACATTTTTCACTTTTCTCAGTGCTCTAGAGCTCTCAAGCACTGGTGCAATTTATCCTTGTCTGAGCCACCCTGACATCAGTGCTCCAATTGCACCCATTGCATGCACTGCTGCTATGCATTCGCCACCAATCTCCAGCTTGCATTTTGAAAAACGGTGGGAAAATTTTATTTTGCAAATTCTATAGCCAATATGCCTCCTCGATGGCGAAATGTACAGGTATTTTTCTTGTTTTTCCATAATTAAGCTTTTTAGCAGATTAGAATTTCAAATAACCTTAAAATTAACCATTTAAAAGTTTTTTTTTTTATTTGGTCGCGCGGTGCGCATGAGCCATTCGGCTCACACCGATAAGTGGTGCTGCCTGTAAAATTTATAGGACGCACCGCAACCGGTGCTAACGATATCTGCACCATGTCTAGGGTGGTACCAAAAGGTGCACTGCGTTATTTTAAAATTTAAAAAAAGTGCGGTGCGGTCATTTAGCTGGTCGCACCGTTGACCTTGGGAATAGCAACGCAGTGCGTTGACAGAAATATCTGCCCCGGTGTCTGTCATCACACCGCATTCAGCATTCCGACAAGGTCAGCAGTGCAACCTGGTAAATGAACGCAATGTTGACTATGTAATTTGTCAGGAAGTTGGTGTGCTGACACAACTATACGTGTCAGGGCTTATTTTTAGTCAGTGCACCGCTCTTCTAACACCATAGATAGCCAATGGTGCTTTAAAAATTTTCAGGTGCACCACATACGGTGCGTTGAATGTCATCTGGGGTACTGCCCCCTGTGCGCAACAAACAAACAATGCATTGGAACCAGTGCATGCCTGTTTTTTGTGGCGCATCGACTAGTCTGTTTTTTTTTTCCAAAAAAAATTATATATGTATATTCCTAAATACATGTCTCATTTAATAATTTTTTTTATTTAAGATGCCAATGATTCAGAGAGAAGAGTGGGAACAATAGCAACAACAGGCAGAGCAGTATGACATGATTCGCCTGTGGGAGGCACGAGAGAGGGAGAGAGATGCGTACTCTCACCATATTACAACAGATACCCAAGGGCTCCTAAGGCAGGTAGGCCTCCTCAAGTTCTATGAGGAGGCTACTTCCCTAAAGGCCCATAGTGCCTTTTTGAGACGTCTTATCTGCAGGTGGAATGCCCACCGAGAGGCTTTCCAGGTTGGTCCTAACCAGTGGTACACACCCACTGAGGAGGATATATATTTCATTACAGGGATATCGAGGAGAGGGGTGGATTTTCCCTTGTTCCCAGAGGTTCCAGCTGGTTTTGTAGGAGGGATTCAGTTAGTTTACTCCCAGAGATACATTGGATCATCAGTACTATCTCCTGTAGATTTTCAGGTCACTGGAGGTTAGTTACGTATTGGTGCATTTGGTAGTGAGCACGTGCAGTGCCTCTCACTTCTCATTTCGACCATTTCACACAACATCAGTGATGGGAAACGCATTAATTGCTCACTTCTATATTATGTTTATTATTTGGTACAGGAGCCACGAATTGTCAGGTGGTCTGCCATTTTTTTGCAGTAGTTATGTACAACCTTAGATAGATGTTGTGCTCATGCACAAGGGAGGGTCAACATCCATTTTTCTTCAGATATTTTTTGTTTATTTTTTGAGAGGTTTCCAGAGATGAGGCCTAAATTTGTTCGGCAACCTCATAGGCCGACGTTGGAGGCACAGATGCACATGTGGGGGCAGATGATGCCCAATAGGGGTGAGACTATGTTTCTAGCCAGGATATCGCATGATGCACTGGACTTCCTAGCCAATGTTGATGAGCTGCATCCCTTCATTATGGTCCCCTGTCCTTATGCCGGATTGGATTAGCGAGGGTGTGCCAAATTCCTCTTCACATATGATGAGCCGCCAGATGATAGAGGTAATATTACTGTTTTATTTAAATTTATTCTAACATGTTCTTTAACTTGTTTTTATTAAATTGTGTAATGAAATTGTCTAATTATTGTTGTGTACTTATATATATTTTATAGACATTGGATCTTTTGATGGTGAGGAGATTTCGACACCACCACATGATCCAGGTGTGGATCCTGATGACGATCAGGGCATGCTAGATGCCGAGGATCATTAGGAGGCCAGTGAAGAGAGACATGCTCCTACTAGTGCGCCGATACCACCTTTTTGTAGGCGCGATCAACTTGATACTAGATACAGGAAAGAGTTGGGCGACCAACTCAGTGCTTTGATTGTTGAGGCGAGCATCAGGCCTGCTCATTATAGAGACATACAGGCCAATGATAAGCTATTACACATGTGGAGAGGCATGTTGCATGACATGTATAGCCTGATGCTGCATGTCATTGGAGCTATGACAGTTGTTACACGACTAAGGAGGACTCTTGCATGTTATAGGCATGGTCGAGCCGCAACACGTGATGGATAGTCTGCGAGCAACAACTCATCATCTCATGATCATTCACCTCGCGCCGAGCCAGATGAGCATGAGCCTCCACTAGCATCTAGCAGCAGTCATCATGGAGATGAGGCTGGACCATCGACCACGTCCAGTCAGCAGCCTGCAGCATCCATCAGTACTCATGATCATGAGCAGGCTGGACCATCGACCGTCGAGGCTGCACCATTGACTGAAAAGGCCTACACTAGTACTACTATTGATGTTGTACTACCACCAACTGATCCATGAAATTTATATTACAATTGTATATTTTTAACATTATATATATATATATATATATATATATATATATATATATATATATATATATATATATATGGTCCATGTATTTTATGTTCATGTTGCAGTTGTACTTAATTTACATGTTGGTGTTCATCATGATGTGTATATTGCTAGGTCATGTTAGATATGTTCATTTAATGTGTAGCTTGCAGATAGACGTGTATGTGATAGCATGAGTTATTTGACATGAGATGTATATTTGATGTTGTGTTGTGATGATGTTAATATATAGTGTTAATTGTGTTTTGTTAGATGATCATGATCACGATGATGTTAGTGATTTTGAATGTGATTTTTAGTCAAATATGATGTTTGTACGATGGTTATCATGATCGTGATGTTTATTAATTAATTTAATATTAAATGACCATGATATTTATTAAATATTATGTCATGATTGTAATTGAAATTGAAATTTTAAATGTATGTAAAATTGTATTTGTATTTGTAATTGTAATTTTAACTGTAATTGTATGTAAAATATTTAATGTAAAATTTTAATTGTAATTGTAATATTTAATTTATTGTGAAATGATTGTAATTGTATATATAAAAAATTGTAAAATTGTAATTGTAATTCTAATTGTATGTAAAATTCTAAAAATGTAATTGTATTTGTAATTGTAATTGTATGTAGAATATTTGTAAAATTGTAATTGTAATTGTAAATGTAATTCTAATTCTAATTCTAATTGTATGTAAAATATTTGTAAAATTGTAATTGTAATTGTAAATGTAATTCTAATTCTAATTCTAATTGTATGTAAAATATTTGTAAAATTTTAATTGTATTACTGTGAAATGATTGTAATTGTAAAATTTTAATTGTAAATGTAATTGTATGTAAAATTAAAATTGTAATTGTAATTATAATCATAATTGTATGTGAAATTGTAAAATTGTAACTGTAATTGTAATTGTAATTGCATGTAAAATATTTGTAAAATTTTAATTGTATTAATGTGAAATGATTTTATTAAAATATTTAAATTTGTAAATTTATAAATAATTGTAAAATAATAAATCTAGAATAATATGAATTTTTGTAACATAATAAAGTCTAGAAAATAATGCAAATAAATTAATGTACTTTAGAATTATCATTATTTTATTATGATCTTACATACAGAAAAAAAAGAACTTTATACAGTCCAGTGCGCTTATCATCATAACATGCACCAGTGCGTCTTAGTACTAAGACGCATTGGTGCTTCACAACTCTTTCACACTGGTGCTTCACAACTCTTTCGCACCGGTGCGTCATAAAACACCACGCCAACACATAAACCTCGATCTTACGAAACTGCACTTGTGCGCCTATAAAACCCCACGCACTGGAACATGGTTATTCTGTAAAGTGCAGTATTGGAGCAGCGGAGGGTTCGAATTGCGGGCAAGAATTTTTCTAAGGAGAAGAGGGTTTGAAAAGACGAGAGTTCTAATTTCAGCTAAGAATTTTATAGCAGAGAAAATGAGTGATTCAAATAGAAAGATAGATAAAGACGTTTACAGGGATGCAGAAAACTACAGAGCTCGACAAAGTACAAAGGAGAAAAGGAGTACAGGTTGAGACCGACAGAGAGTATTCGGTTGAGGCCGACGATAGGGTTAAGAAGTTCCATGATGGAGAAATGGAGAGCATATTTGACGGCAGAGAAAGATCAATCAAGGCAGTCAATAAATGAAAGAGGCACCATGAAGGGAAGGATTCTCATTCCCTTAAGGACAACAGAGAAAGATCAATTGACATTGTTGATTGGGCTGGTAGGTCCCATGAAGGGAAATATTATCCAGAATGTGTTTAAAAGAAACTGGGAGTATTGTCTGAGCTTCGGTTGGCTTACATAAAATTTTACCAGCAAAGTTGACATCGCATAAAATCACATCTTCGGCTTTCAATTGAACCTGAATGGCATCTCTAACTTGTCTGAGTTGTGGTCCTATGGATGAAACCAGTAAAAAGTCTGCTTGTATTATAAATGGAAATCTAGTGACCATTTTTGTGGGAAGAAAATCATAGATACCTGCAACTACCATATTTTCACCTAAAAATCGGTTTCCCATTAGAAAATCTAATGTAATAGCCAATTTTGCAATTTCTTTCCTCTGCTCAACCGTATACTCATTTTATATGGGAAACCATTGCCACCACATGTAATAACTACATCGTATAGTCAAAAATCAGTCTTCTTCTGCTAACAAATGTAGAATGAAGGACTCACTGTCATTGCTCCCAGAACATTCAAGGTCAGTTTCTCGTAAAACAGAGATTGTATAAATTTTGTTAAGATCAAGATAGAAAGCACAGAGGAGAAAAGAGGAAATTGGATGCCAAGATGGAGGAGGAACTTACAAATGAGCAATCAGATCATGGGTCAGCAAGCAGATCATGGGGCACCTTTTCTTGTTGCAGGTTATGGAAAGGTTCAAGTTTCTTTTTATGAAAGAAGAAGAGGTGTAGTTTTGAAAAGAAATGGCCCAAATATTTTCACAGAAAAATATACATTTTATTCTAAATCTTCCAGGAAATCACATGAGAAATTATGGAACCATAATTTCTCATGTGATTTCCCGGAATATTTAGAATAAAATTTTATGGATCACAGAAGCTTGCACTTTAAAAAATGTACATTTTCAACATGTCTAAAAACTAAAATATCTCCAACTTTAATCAAATGCTCAGAAACAAAACTTTCCCAACCATTTGTGAAAACTGCCCACGTCTTAGCATAGCACAGGTTCAGTTGCCACAATTGCCCACTTGGGCCCTGTAGTATTGCATCTTTACACGCCTCACATTGCATTATCTCCACATAATCATTTGGGACCTCCTGCAATAAACAAAATGCATTGGAAGAATAGTTATTTCCATCAAGAATTTATCCAATTCCAATTCTCAATTCTAATTCTAATTCTCAAGAATAAACAAAATTCTAATTCTCAATTTCTATGGTTGGAGTTCACTAAATTTTGGTGTACATGCCTAAAATTAATATCGGTGCCTTAACCGCAAATTCGTTCTACTGTACATATAACCACACCGGTACGTTTTAGTTACTGTGCACTGGTGCCAGTGTTACAAAAGGATGCACCGATGCGGTGCTATTAAGTGACGCACCGGTGACGAATAAACACAAATAAAAAAAGCGCAACTCTATTTTCTTTAGGTGAAAAAAAAAAGCGGCAAATTGAAAAATGGGTGGAAAAATATTTTCGAAAATCTAATTTCATAAAATAATTATTTAAATACTAAACACTTTTCATTATTTCACTATTTTTACAAAAAAATTCAGCCAGAGATTTGTAGGAGACATACCTGGAGCAAGAGAGCACAAGAGCACTGTGGAGCAGTGAAATACATTCGAGCAGAAGTATTCAGACAGTTATAAACCAAACCTCTGGTGATTCAAACCTTGTATCATAGAATTTCAAACCATCTCGTGATTAAATTTGATTATTTTTTTTGCTTTTTCTATAGTTTTTTTTACTTTTTCTGTAGTTTTATCCATTTTTACCATAAACCCTTCACTTTTTTTTTGTTTCTACCCTTTCTTCTCCCTGTTTCTGTGATTTCAGAATTATGTCTTTTCATTTTAGATTGACATCGAACCCACGGGACGACTTACATAGTCGGATCCCAATCCATTCGCCCCTTGCGTGAATTTTTGGAAAAAATGGATTTTTTTTTTTTTTTATCGGTGTGCCTTGCGTAACCTAGCACATCAGTGCGCTATATTATACAGTGCATCGTGCAAGTACTGTGTAATAAAAAATTTGAAAACAATTTTTTTAAATCAGTGCGCCATATCTAAAATAGGGCACCAGTGCTCCATGTTACGAGGATAGCACCGTACGGTCTATTAAACTGTTTATGCAATGCGTTTATAATACCCCCACGCATCGTATGATCTGTTATACTATTTTTGTGGTGTGTTTTTAATACCCACACACACCGACGATGATGTGTACATCATGAAAGGCGCACCAGTTTCTTGAGATTTATTTTTTACCTAAAAAGTTGACAATTTATTTATAAATATATTAATGAATGATATGGTACAAGTTTCCGATTGATAAATAAATGACTGAAAATAGATCAAGTAACAAAAATACTGATAACACATCAAGAAAAGAAAAAAAGGCAAGTTCTTTGTAAATTATTTATAAAAAATATTATTTTTTAACTATATATAAGTTGAACTAATATGTATTGTTTATTGTGTATCATGCAGAGCCACAAAATGAAGAAGCTCGATAAGATTATTTCTGATCTAGGACCAGAAGAGCGTAAAAGATTGATGGAAAAATTGTAAAATGATGAATCAGGTGAATGAAAAAAAATACTATCGATCCAATATGAGTTTCTTTTTTTAATTATCATTAATAATATACTTAAAATTATTAGATAACATGTGTCAAACAGTCTATTAATTCACATCTATTTAATGTTATACAAGGACCAACAACTTAGAAAAGGAATGTTTTTCTGAGAAAATAAAAAAAATAGAACATGCAAAATGAAAATGAATTGCTCCTTAGCTCATCTGGAGTGGTGCTGGAGGTTAACGAAAGGGGGCAATTTTTTTACAAAAGTTTGATGGATCTAGTGGAACGAATGTATAGACGTTCTTTCCACTTACAATAAAAAAACTAATCCAATGATTCAAAGAACCAAATTTTATCTAAACTACAGGAAGAGTTTCCAGAGAATTGGTCAATGAGACATGTCAGACTTTTAATAGCAAAAACATACAACAACAAAAAAGAAGGAATGAAAAAAGTAATATTCCTTTAAATGTTTGTCTAGAATTATTTATAAATATCACTTTTGTTATATTTACTTTTCATATATCAATATAAAAATTAAATATTTTATTTTCATGTTACATTTTCAGGAAGATTATGAAAATCTCAAAAGATGAACGAGCTGATGTCAGAGATATGCCAGTGGGAATGTCCAAAAAGGTGTACAAGGAGATGGTCAAAGAAATGGACAAAATTGCATCGCAGGAGGATCCATCTCAACAAAAACATGCTTCAAATGTAATATGTAATCATTGAATTTTTCGATCATTAGGTACAATAAATAAACAATTTAGCATTAAATATTAATTTTCAGGAACTTTCTTGTAGAAAATAAAATAAAATGGAACCCATTCAGCACATAAAATAGGACGACAAGGAAGAAAATGGTTGATATCTAAGTTTGTGAGTAATTGTTACTTCCTTATAACAACTTAACTAGATTTCATTTTTGTATTCTTTAAGTTGTTTTATAAAAAACATCATTGAATGTCTTCAAACAGGTGCTAACATACAAAGAAGAACCATCAGACGAATTGATTGAAATTGGGTTAAATATGGGTTGTGAGTATATATTGGCATATCAGAAATTAATTGTGGAATTTGTAAGCATCTATCGATCTTGTTATACTTAGATTTGTCTATAATTAATATAACAAAAAAATCTTTTATATTAAATATATGATTTGTTATGGGTATAAAACTTGCAGGAAACAAAGTATGGAATTGCACCAACAGATGAAATTTTGAAAGATGGCATGGTACATGGTTTTGAAGGAATGTGTGTGGTTTATGAGTCAATTATTGCTATGGTACGTCATTTTTCTTTTCGATTTAGATTATGTATATTATTTAATATTGCAATTTTCATTATTCTCACCAATGTATATACACTCATTTCAGTTTATTTTTATGTTTGTAGATGAAAGGAGAAGAAGAAGAAAACAATCAACACTGTGAAAAAAACATTCCTGAAAATAACTCAAGTCATAGAAGTAGCTCTAGCAGTGACAGCAGTTGAAGCGAAGAATGACGATCACTATGTTTGGATATCAAAGCAAGGCGTTGTGTTTTTTGAAATATGTTTGTGAAATCAGACATTTTGTTTAATGTAATGGAAATAATGTCCCTAATGAAAGACAAAGGATACCAATAACTGTCCCATTTGGTATGACAAAGACTGTTATATGTATATATATATATATATATATATATATAATTTATTCTATTGCGTTCTCCATTGTCGCTATTGCATTCTCCATTTTCGTTCTCAAATACACTAATAAAAATTTAATTCATATGAATATTTCTATAAGATATATATGTGTCGACTTTTGATGAATAATTAATTTTAAAAAACCACAATAATTATGATATAATATAGAAAATTAATCCAAACATCACATTCAAATGCATCAATAAAAATTTAATTAATATGAATATTGTTATAAGATGTGTCGACTTTTGATGAATAATGAATTTAAAACAATCACAATAATTGCATTGTCACAGGTTGATGTTTCTAAAAAATACAAAATGAAAACCGGTGCATGTCAGTTACTGTATACCAGTGTATTTGTATTGTGAAGCACACCAGTGCATTTATACAACCTATGGGCACTGCACAAATACCAAAACCAATTAAAAATATCGCTGCGTTTGTGCGGTACGACGCACCAGTGCGTTTATGTGTCTATACGCATCGGTGCCATTGTACGACCTATGGGAACCGCATGAATACCAATACCAATTATAAATCTCGGTGCGTTTTTGTGATACTGCGCATCGGGGCGTTTATGTGTCTATACACACTGGTGAATTTGTATGACCTATGGGCACCGCACGAATACCGATACCAATTATAAATCTCGATGCATTTGTATGATACTATGCACCGAGGCATTTCTATAAGTCTACGCATCGGTGCGTTGATATGCCCTATGGGAACCGCACAAATCCCAAGACCAATTAGAACAGCCCCGTGCATTGTATCACCAACACTACGCCCAGTGCGGTTTTATACCTTAACGGCCTGGTGCATTCTCCTTCGACCACCCCAGTGAACCTTCTACATGTACGCACCGGTGCGTTAAAGCCAGAGTAGCGCATCGATGAAAAAATACATTCGTAATAACCTCTGGCCGACCATTTTGTTTTAGTTGTGTTGAAATTTTGTTAAAATCTTTGCCAAATCCTTCGTAACCATAAACAGATGTTGTAGCAAATTTTTTTTTGACAATTTCGGCCAATTTTATAACACTAAAAATCTCCTTTTTAACTTCCGATAGAGGGTTTTTTCCTTGTAGTGTTTGATCCCTTTTGGACCATGATAGATCCAAATTTTAAAATGGATTTACAATGGTTCTTAATAAACCAGGTGTTAACTCCATGTTTAAGAAAGAGGGAATTACACATGCTCCTCATATTGAAGAACATGCCATTGAATGTTTTCACCATAAGATATATATATATATATATATTACTTAATATGAACATTGAAATTTTTTATTTATGATCCACATTGATTATTTTTTTTTGGTTATTAATAGCTTTATAAATGTCACATTCCATTTTAAGAATTGAATGAATTACACATCCCCCTCATACTAGAAAGTAGAAAATACCCTTCGGCAGGAAGTTTTGATAATCAATTACTTTTTTATATATCAGATTGATATAAATTTATTTTCATTTTTTTTATTGCTAATAATTTTCTACAATTCCATATGTCAACTTCATTTTGAGCATGAAAGGAACTACACATCTTCTGCATATTAGAAATTAGAATGTAGTTATGGATGGAATAACAAGTTTTTTACTTTCAATTTCTTATATATTACAAATCAAGATATACGTATTACACTTTATTTCTATGTTTGTAGTTAGATGAAGAGGCACATGTCAAACTCAAGCCAACCAACCAAAAATTCCATATACCTCAAGTATAATATGCCACGCAAGGGATGAAGATATGAGGCATGAAGGGAGATTAAGCAACAACAATAGTTTGAATGATGAATTCTGATCATCAAAATTGAATGTAACATGTATGTTTTAGAATGTTTGTTTGTGAAAATTAGGTGTCTTGTTTAATGTGGACATATTATCCCAGTTGGATGATGACATGTCACCAATGATTGTAACAATTATTTATTAACATTTTGAATATCATGGACCTTTATGTAGTTTAATTTTATATAACAAAAGGTATATTATTTGAATATAATAAAATGAATTTCTTATTCTATTACATTTCCCAATGTCACAAAATATTATGTTGCTAATTAATTGTATGGATCATTTAAATTGTTCTAGTGAACATAGGTGTAATCATTTGGTATATTTGTTTAAATGATATAAAAAATTAATGAAATGATTATATCCAAATGTAATAATAACATATAAAATCAATATTGTTATAAAAAATATTTGATATTTTGTAAATAAAATAAGAAAATACACTTGCATACCCACAACTTGGAAAAATTCAACACTATAATATATTCATTTGAACAAATCAATGTGGTTTATACATATTTAAACATTGGTGTACTCTATATGTATTTATGCACTAGTGAAATAAAACTAGAATAAATGCAATTGTGCTCTTAATGACAACAATTGCATTACTTTCTTTAATGATATCTTCACCATTGTTGACATTGCTACCATTATCATTATCATTGCAAGAAATTATGGTGCATAAGTTGGTATACAAAATGATTCCTTTGTATATGAACCTAAAGCCAATGATTTATCTATATAAACATGCACTAAAGCTTCATAACATATACAATATACATTGGTGCACTAGCGGATATAATAAATGTGGTGCACGAGTGTGCGTTATTGGGATAAGTTCCCTAGTTCTTTCAATATCTAAGATATTCAATAGGGAACGTGAAATACATAGTATGCATTAGTGCTTTAGGTTTATATTATGAGTCATTGATGTGTATCAATACGTAGAACACCAATGCATTATAATCATAAGTACAACAATGCACTTTAGTGATTCAAGCGCACCATTCAAAAAACCTCCACAAGAACCTAAAATCACCATTTTTTTTTAGTAATAGTAAAAGCTATTAAAATATCCACTATCAATAGGGGATTTTTTGTTGTTGTTGTAATTTTTCCCAATATTATAACAATAGAAACCTTTGTTATAATATGTTTTTCTTGTAGTGTTTTCTAGGTCTAAGGAGACATACAAGATTTCCACTTCCCCATTTCCATCCTCATTTGCAAGGGAAGTAGAAGATATCAGGGAAATATAAGGAGGGTAAATAAGAGGATTCTCCACCAGCCTAGTTTCGAAACATCCTCTAGGTTCTTTAAGAATAAAGGAGCATAATAGCCCCTAGTTCTTACACAAACTAATAAAAAATT
Organism: Pinus albicaulis; assembly: GCA_034641835.2. Taxonomy (NCBI): domain Eukaryota; kingdom Viridiplantae; phylum Streptophyta; class Pinopsida; order Pinales; family Pinaceae; genus Pinus; species Pinus albicaulis. The sequence goes on from CM076577.1 coordinate 660,749,679, forward strand.
CTCTCCAAATTTCCTACTTAATACATTAAGAAAATACTCATAAAAAACCCCATAATTATTTGAAAATGGAGAAATTTGTAGCAAGGGAACTAAATCAAGTAGAGACTTACTTTTAGAAATTTTAGTATCTCCAAAAGACTCATATTACTCTAGCATAACTTTTGGATCTAAGAACTCAATTTTTAACTTCTATTACTCCAACCTTTCCTCCAAACTAAACTTGAATTTTATTTTGAAAAATATACTAACTATTATGAAGGCACTAAGAGTGAAAATGATTCATGAATGGGTTATAGGATAACTTAATCTTACGGGGTATTTTTTTAGCCTCCTTGATAACCCCGTCACTCTTTTCCTTCTTCCAAGATTTCAATTCAAAAGGTTACTTATAGAATTAAACCATATTTCCATAGACATGAAACTTAATACATTTTAAGGGAACATAACCCTAATATAGAATATAGGTTGATTTATTACCTTTATTCAATACGCCCTTAGGAGAAATTCCTTCCTTATTTTTGTGTTAAGTTCAGCTTTATATTATCGAAGAAAAGCAGTATGAAAAATAAATTTATGTTCTACTAGTTTACCCACCGAGAAACTATCCCAATAGCATAGGTCAATAATTTTTATATTACATACACTGAGTTTAATCAGAGTGCCAGAAAAAAAAGAAGACAATTCCCATATCTACTAAGTGAATCAAATAATAACCTATACTAGTGTTCTTTTAGGGAGAGCTATGTTGATTTAAAGATAAACCTCCCATTAGCAGATATACAAAAGGAACATGAAAACATAGTTTACTTAGGAACTTCCATTGTGAAGTGACCTGTGTAAGGCATGCATTGGCCATAGGCACTAGACCATGGAAAAATTAAACCAACCTCGAACAACTACAACACACCACGAGACATGATAGACCAAAAGAAACAATGAGCCCCAAGCTTCCTTGACCGACTATAGTTCTCCCTTCACGCACCAAAATTAGAGCCATCATCCACCCACCAAAGCGCATGATTAATGCAAAGCCTTGTTGTTAATATGAAATTTCTTGGAAGGTGTACCAAAAATATTTCACTTAAGTCACAGGTGACTGGTAACCCTAACAGCAATTGTGGCTTCTTATACTTAATATTTGCAACAAATATGTGAGAAAAACCTATAGAAAAATAGTTTTATGTGATCTAAAATAACAAACAACAATTATCAATCCGATGTAATAACCCAATCATGGAAAATATTTGAAAGAATGAATGTTTTATTAATAGCACATGGCGAAGTGTATTTACAAAGGGTCATAAATCCCCCTTCCTGGGATGTGTCTTTTGATGTCCTCGTTTCTTTAGTATTTAGATCTTCCTCTCTCAATGTGTGAAAACCCAAACAATGTGTAGAACTTTAAAGGGAGCTCAAAAGTATGAGATGATAATGGTGACAATGATAATGATCATGGTGAGAAATGAATGAAAAACCCTCTTATTTATAGCAAAGTATTAGGTTGATCTTGAAAATGGAGAATAATAAAATATTATTGACCAAAATATAGATCTAACCACTTAGAATACTTTATTATATTTTTGGAGAGGGAAAAATATTCAAAATGGTCAAATATCTGTATTTAGAAATAATTAACAAATAAAATGATTTATTAATTATTTTGTGAATTATAAGAAAAGTGTGAAATGAAATACTTATTAAATAATGATTTAACAGTTACTCCAAGAATGGATTTAAGGAACAATAAATAAATAATGATTTATTTAATTATTCCTAGGTGATTTAGTCATACGTGATAAAGAATAATTATCAAACAATGATTTACTAATTATTCCTAGAGGAAATCAAATAAATAATTATTTATTTAATTATTCTCATAGGTTTTAATTAGAGATAACTTAATAAAACTGGTTTATCAAATTATTTCGTAAAGTGAAAGTGATTTTACTATGGTAAAATTAAACCTATATGGTGTATTTGGATCCACCTAGTTAGAAATGGCTACATGATCATTTTTTGGTGATAACACTTGCACCATCTAGAAGAAGACAAAAGACCAAGAAGGAGGAGCATGCCACTGATGGGATGATGAGAGATTTGGCCAGGCACACATGAAATGGAGGAAGCCAATAGAATATTTTATAAGGGTTACATGCCACTGACTGTTAGATACTATGAATCACACCAACACAATTCTAGAACCCATGCTAAAACTTAAAGGTATAAGACAAAAATCAACGACAAGAGAGCTGAGACAATTCATACACTTTGTTATCGAAGCCTGCGTACCGATAGGAGACGTAAAACTTAGAGAGAGAGACGAATCATGAGTGTAAGCCAATAAGGACAAAGAAAGCCTAGGGTGAGTCATGAAGGCCAAAGAGAGAGTCACCATGCTAGGGAAGGGGATGAAGAAGCATGCAAAGAGACATGGATGGATATGCCAATGTTCCAACTTGAGGAGAACCAGTGAAACCCTAGGGCTGGGCGAACAAGGGAATGCCCCAAAATTAAGAGAATTAAGGCAGGCAAGATAACCACATATACACATTGCAAATGACACATAATGAATTTGGTAACTACTTGCAGAGATCCAAGGAGTACCTAAAAAATGAAGTTCACATGTCATGAAAAAATCCTATGTCATGGCAATGAGGATATTGTCCAAGCAATAATAACATAAAATCATGATTTAGAAGGTGAAGGAGAGAGTTGAGTATAGTGATAGAGGCCGCATGAAGGATAAACACACTTGAAAAATTAAACCTTTCAGGTCAGACACAACATGAATTGAGAGCTTATCCAGGTATCCATTTGAGCCAAATGTCACCATCATTATTGAGACAAGATTTTGGATCCATCACCCATAATGGGTGTAGGAGAAAGGCCTTCATGAATGTTAATGTCCATAAGAATTTGAGCACTATCATAAAAATTGAGTTTTCATAGCTCATATGTCTCATGAAAACTCCCAAAGAATCAACTATAGGCCAAAAAACTTCCCATGACTAAAATTCAATTAGTAGTCCAAGAAGCTTCACCTATATAGGAGCCACATTCATCCTCTAAGTTTGAGCATTAAAAAAAATAGTTGATGGCTTTCAGAAAAGAATGGTTAACCCCCAACACCACATAGAATCCTTAATATTCTTCACGTCACCTTTAAAGTGAAACATAAAGCCCATACACCTGTTATCACTCAGTAATTTCTCAAGGTTAAAGAAAGAACTCACTGAGGTAGCCGCAAACCTACTTTTGAGATCAAGATCTAGCCTTCCTAATGCTCAGAGAGGGATCTATCTTTATGATTTAGCTTTTTTGTTATTAGTTTATTTTAGGCTAGTTATGTAAGATTGATTGGTTTCGATTTTGGTTTGGTTTGGTGGTGGAATTACTGATTCAGATGGATAGATGCAGATATTTTTTCCATTGGGATAATGGAGTCAATGTATCAAGCAACAGAGTGGAATAAATTTCTAAAGGAAGTGTTTGCAGGGCAAGGTAGCTAAGTAACTTCAGATATTTAGGTTGGAAGGTGAAATGGTTTCAATCGGGATGGGAGAGAAATTAAGGATTCTCAGATCCGGATAATGAAGGAAATGATAGAGGTCAATCGAAAGTAGGGAGCAATTAAGAATTCCCTAATCTGGATATTAGAAGAAAACATGAAAATGAATAACAGTACAAGACAGAGTGTATTTAAACAAGTTCTGAAATAAAATTCCTGTTATATCATTTTGATTCAAAAAACATGCAAGTATGTGAAAACTTCAGAAAAATAAAAAAGAGCAATTGAAAGTACTTCACTGAAGTGGCTCAACACATGAATCATGTAATATAATGCCTTTATTGCTCAATCCAGTCTATTGACTTGAAAATGGTACAATGAACCCTCAGGTTTTTCAAATTAATGCAACTATAGAAATGTTTAGCAATCCATACACACTTAATACTTCGAATGACTGAAGTATTTATACAAAAACTAATATAAAATATCCTAAAATGATTTATGATTTATTCTGGGAAAATAAAATATCTAGATGCTAAAAGGTAATGACACCTTTCAACTAATTGAAAGTTGTCCCTGTTTTATTTGATTTGCTGTCATTTTTTTGTTTCTCTCATGCTGGCTTATCTCTCACTGTTGAGTGTCCTTTACGCTGCTGGTCATCTGACTCTCTTTAACTCTGTTACTGCTCTTTAAACTCTGTTTACCATTTAACCTGATTGTTCTATCATATGCTTTACTTTTCACTTTCATAGTAAATCATTCAAATTCTCATGCTTTTTTGTTTTTCCTTATATGCATGAAAATTCTGATTAAATCCCGAGAATCTAGATTAAATAGTTTGTAATAGTATCAACTGTTTATCATATTTCTTGGTATGTTGATATACCTGCAAAACAAAACAACATTTAATGAAACAGAGGCTTGTATGGAGTGAAATAATGGCTTAAGGGAACAGGGAATTTCGTGGAAGGAGTTCTAGCCATATCAGTGGCTTTGTTGATCTTCAAAGTTTCAAACTGAATTTGCAATGGTTATTATAGTTTTTTATGTCAATTTAACATTTAAAAATAGAGAGAATTTATATACAGAATAATGGTTTTTCCTCACAACACAGAGTGGAATGGATGTATACCTCCACAGTGCAGGATTAGATAAGTGGCTTCATTGCAAATTGAGGACGGATTGGCAGTTTTTTGCACGATGTAAAAGAGGTTTATCGCATGGGCTAACACTATTTTAGTGGTTTTGATTAGAGGAGTGCGATATTATGTGGGAGCGCCACATGGTAGGGAGGGCGTTGGACAAAACAACCTATTTCGCAACCTCGATTGGCATTAATCATCGGATAGAGGTGAATGCAAAATGATGCGTGAGTTTTTCATTTTAATAGTGGAGATCAAACGGTGGATATGCTTCTGGATTCTCAAAGATGGTGGGTCAGAAGATTGATTATGTTATGGTTCTATAATGAAGCGGGTTAGAAGATTGATTATGTTATGGTTCTATAATGAAGCGGGTCGGAATATTGATTATGTTATGGTTCTATAATGAAGCAGGTAAAATATTAATAGGCGGAAAGTTTTAAAGGTAAGCAAGGTTGGGGAAGGGTTTAAAGCGAAGGCTTTAAGAGGTGGGACCGAGAATTAATAGGTGAAGGGGAATATAATAAGTAAAGGGTTGGGGATATATAATAAGCAAGAAATTAATGAAATATAGTGGAGGGGATAAATAATAAAAGGGGTTTAAACTAAATGTTTAAAATAGGGGATTTTAATAATATAAAATATACGTAATAATGATATAAGGGAAAGTCGGGAAATGATGTAGTGGGATAGGGATATGTAATGTGGAGGGGTAAATATAAAATATAATCTAATATATTATAAGGGGGTATTGTATTGGGCGGGGAATTAAATAAAAAAGGGAAGTGGGGGCCCAATACTTTAGCACTTTAAACTATGGGAAAGTGGGTTTTGTGTGTTTTATTGGAAAAGGGGAATTAATAAAGGAAAGGGAATTTAGTGAAGGGAATGAGTTTTTAGCTATGGAAAGGGTATTTATTAAAATGAAAAAGGGTTTTATACAAGGGAAATGTGTTAGAATAAAGGAAAATGAAGAGGGAAGGGGATTTTGGAAATAGGAAGGGGAAAATTAGTAAGAGATTAGTGATAAGAAACAAACCAATTTGCTTTCCAGTGCCTGAGAAAGTAATATACCTACCCTTATTTATCCTAACATTTTTATTTCTTTTATGGGTGCATTTGAGCTTGTTGACCCTTTTATTTTCTTTTAATAAGTAAACTAACTACTTCTAACCTTATGACGTCCAACGACTCAGATTAAACTAATGAGCTCATTTATTTCTCTACCTAACTACTGATCTGCCAAGGTTAAACAGTTTGGATAGATCTTTATTCTCTATCTATTAGCATGAAATTTAAAGCATAAATGAGTCAATATTAATTTTTTTGACCATTATGGATTGTGGTATTTTGGACAAGTTGCACACAATTGTATTTGCATAAAGTAAGCTAAAGTAGTGGCATTTGAATGTGCAACAGTTTCATGAACTTATTTTTGGTGGGGTTCATATTTAATATTCTTTTTGATCTTTGTTTCTTTTTGTCCTTTGATTGTTCTTTTAGGACATACCCTCTTTTCATTTCTTAAATATGGGAAAACATTTGCAGAAAGAAAAGGTATGTATAATATTGAAAAATTTACAATAGTCAATTCAAAATTATGAATCCTATTATTATAGGACCCTAAAAATGGCTTAACATGGGGATGGCATCTCCTTGTGAGATGTTAAGAACACCATCGACTAGTAGCCTAATCCATTGGGCCAATCTAAAGCATGCACATGCTTTGTTGTATAATCTCTGTGACTGAAAATCTTGAACTGAAATCACACCCTTTTCTGCAAACTGAAATATGATCTGAAACTAAAAGGTGATGCAACCTTTCAAACCAAACTGCTTGATCATCAAGACCTTAGGTCCTTCTTCTCAGTTTTGAATATTAATGAATTATTTCAACACTTTCTTTGAAAACTAAAATAAACTTGCTGCTGAAAACTAAATTTAATCAAACTGAAATCCTACCTACTTACTCTAATCAGTTGTCCAACTGTTGGTTAGGTAAAATGAAAATGCCAAGTAACCCTTCAAGAATTATATACATTGATGTATTTTGCTGCATTTTCTTGCTGATTATCAAAACTATAGTTCTGCAAACCATTAGAAACTTGTCAATAGATGTGAAGATAAGGAAAGTTTTAATTTCCTTTGTTGACCCAAGAAACTGTACAAAAGGATCTTCCAAGGTATGTACACTAATGTTAAACTGATCTAAAAAACTGTACATCTGTTCTTGATGGCCTTCATGCCATGAAACTGAAATTTTATCTTCACCTTTATCTCCCTGCAAACTTTCAGATAAGATTTGTGATGATATTTATACTGATAAAAATGTCTGTCTGATGAAACTTTTATTATCTTGATTCTGAATCTCATAGTGAATAAATGGAGAAAGGCTTTGAATGCATTCATTATCCAACACATCAGCTATTGGATCATGAAAACTTGGAAGGATGGCTGCAACCTATTGCATATGGGTTTCAACGTGACTTCATAGATTTCTACAAGTAGCTCATCCTTTGCTTCAAAGATATTATATCAAATTTCCTTTAAAAACTGAAATGATTCAAAACATAGTGGTATAGAAATTTGTTGTGTGTTTTGATCAGGTATTTCAATGGAATTTGGTGACTGTAATTGTGAAAGAATCCTGATCAAGAGTTTCATTGTCTTCTTTGTTGTCAATCACAATTTATAAATATTTCTGATTTTTTATTGCTTTGAAGTTGTTTCTAATGAACTTAAGTGAAACAAAATAAAGAGGTAAAGAACCTTCACTTATTTCCAAATTTTCTATATTTTCTTCTTCACTCTCTTGGTTGATTTGTATTGACTGATCACTGTATTCAAACTGCTGAGACTGAATTTCCTCATCTCTCAAACTGTCTATTGATTGTTCTATAAAATTAGCTGGATTTTGAAGAAAAAAATTATCATCATACTGATCATATTTAGGAAAATCATTAAAAGGATGAATGTCATCAAACATACACATTATATCAGTTGATTGCTTCTCAAAATATTGATCTGTAAATATGTTTTCTGATCTATGGTAGTTGTGATAAGCAGGAAAAAGTTTATGACCAACAACATCTTCCTTTCTTGCAATCAATGAGTCATGGTGATCTTGAACAAAAAATTCATCTTTCATGGTGATATTTTGTATCATTTCCTCTATCTTACTTTCCAAAATGTCAAGTTTTACATTTGCAATGTTTTCTACTTTTCTTCTGCTTTCAACTTTTCCTTTCTAATCAACATATTTACTTCTACATCTACTGCAATGTTTTGCATCTATTCAAGTGTTGAGGGGTTTCTTTCTCTTAGCTGAAATTCTATTTATGGATCAAATTCCTTTGGATAATGCAAGAGAGCTGAATCAGGAGGAGGTCTGATATTTGATGGCATTGAATAATAAACTTGATTAAATATGACAGAAAATTATTGTATTGTTTCATTTTGCTATCTTTTCAACTGATTATATCCTTCAATTATCACAAAAAGTTTGAATTTGATTATCCATCTATCAAGGAAAAATTTAACAAACTGTTGAAAATTTGAGATGCTTGTAATAAATAGATTCTCGAACCAACTTTTTACTTTACTCCACAAAGAAAGAGCAAGAAGCTTGATTCTAACATCATCTTCATCAATCTTGAATAATTCCATATAATTCTCAAAACCTTGAATATGTTTTTCTGCAGTGATGTTACCATTATCTCCATAAAAATTGGGTAGATATTTGTAATAGTTGTTAGGAAATTCATGAAGTATAGGAGGTAATATGAGGGGCTTATATCTATTAGGAAATTTAAAAGGTACAAGAATATGTACAAGGATTGTAATATTAGTCTTAATTGTTTAAGGCTTATAAATAGGAAAATGATCATCATAAGTATCATCAGAAAGCTGCTCAAATGGATAAGGAGATTTTATATTTACAATTTTCAATGGAAAATAATCAAATATTAGTCTAAGATCATTACTAAAATACAATATACATTGAAAAACCTTCTTGATAAGAAATAACATAATGTCTTGGATTAAGATCCAAGTTGAAAACCTGATATTTCCATGATGTTCTTCCAGGTTCATTTCTCCAGTGGTGATCTGAAAGGAGTGTATTAGTTCTGTTGTACTAAGTGTCCTTTCAGTAATAAAAACATGTACAATTTTCCTCCATTTGTTTGCTTAAGGAATGAGTGTTTTAACCATGAAACATAGATGAATTAGTGAACTTTAAGCATGAAAACAAGCCTTAAAAACACTAAACAATAGTGTATAATAGAGAACTACAATCACACATAAGTTTTACACAATAGGCATGATGAAGCAATTCACCCCTCCTGAGCTACATCTGTTGGTCGAGCTCCCAATGTCATGTCCCTCTTTGTCATTATGCTCAAAATTTCAAATTACATGTGTTTACAGGCCTCTAATGGTTGTTTTCTCTGCACCAATGGCTCCATAATGCTAAAATTAGTCTATATAGACTCTTGTTTCACAAAAATTGGTTGAAAATTAACCTCCCAATGCATTTTTCCCAATGACAGCTAGAAAAGCTCCACTAAAAGTGGAGACAGGAACTTAACTAGAATTAAATTTAATGAAAAGCCCTAAAATTAGGGGCACGCTCCAATTTTAACTCTCTGTTAACCACAAATTTGAATGTTATAGGTAGGGGTGGCCACATGCGCACCCGGTACCCCATCTGACCATAACGGTCGATGCTTAACGTAGCAGAGACCTGGCCTTAATCGCGCAGAGTCTGCGCTTGTGAACAGTTTTCGGATCCGTTTAAATGTCACAATTTTAATCACCAGTGGTCACGTTTTATTTCCTCTGATTTATATAACATATGATGCCACGGTTTATGTCGTGTGACCAATGCATTTTGGGCTACCAGTGGGTTGGGACCGCTGGCGGTCCCCTCCCCCACATATAAAACATATAAGCCATAAAACAATGTGGAGACCTTATAATGTTAAGTCATATGCGGTAGGCGGAATGGTTGAAGGTCTTTGCAGTGGGTCGGAGGTCGCGGGGTCGACCCCCACCTACTCCAACAAAATTTTACAAGACCCTCTTGAGGACACGTGGCGGCCTCCAGGCTTGCCACCCGTCGCTCATCCAACGGCTCATATAAAAACCATCCAACAGTCAGTACACACCTCCGTACCACTAAAATAAATGGCCCACAACATTCCATGTGGTGTAATCTAGTTAACTTAGGAAAATGGAATATTCCTGGAATATACCTGTTGACTGTACCTACATGCTGACTGTGCATCTAGTCACAGAATTTTTACTGTTTGGGAAAACAGAAAAAATGCGATATCTTCCTCATACGACATGAATTTTTTAAACCGTTCATGGCGCCGGATTCACAACGGTGAGACCTTTTCGGTTGCTCAGGTTTGGTCCTATTTTGATTACTTTCAATTTTGAGCATAACACATGATCTCCTGATCACAACTCCCCATTAGGAATCTTTTGGACCCAAAAGAATTTGAATTACCTGTGCAGAAGATGAGGGTACAACTCCCTCACCTTTTCCACTTCCATCCATCTTGCCTTACTTGGTTTCCTGCCCTTGAGCCCAATTCGAAGATAATCAATACTTCCCCTTTTAGAAGTGCGTGTCCTCCTGTCAAGGATGGAATCCTCCTTGAGCTCATCCATAAATTCTGGTGAGAAATATTCTATTGATGGCAGCTGAATATCACTCCCTTGATCATCAATCAAAGGAGGCTCATACAAACGTAAATTCTCCACATTGACAACGGAGTACATTTGCATATATGAAGGCAAGTCAAGTTGAAATGCATTATTACCAACTTGTTTAATGATATTGAATGGACCATAACAAATGGGATTGAGATTTTTACCTTCTCCTTGCATCCTTTCTTTGCTTATGTGCAACCATACTTCATCTCCTTCTTGAAACTTGTGATCAACTCTGTGTTTTTCATGCCTCTCCTTGTATTTTCTTTGACTCTTCTCAAGTTGTTCTTGAAATTTTTGATGAATAATCTGAATTTTCTCAATGAACTTTCTAGCCTTGTAAATATCACTATGCCCATCAATTGCAACATCGTTCTCAAAGATGATGTTTAATGGCGATTTCAAAAAATACCCAAAGTAGGCTTCAAAAGGTGAAGTATTTGTAGAAGAGTGCTTGGCCCGATTGTAAGTGTGATGAATGTAATGCAGTTGTTCATCCCACAACTTGGGATGTTTGTTGTAATATCCTCTCAATAGATGCACAACGGTTCTGTTCACCACCTCGTCTTGGCCATTAGTTTGCGGATGAAAAGAAGTAATATTTTTCAAATTTGTGTCCATCATCTTCCAAAGATTGGACCAAAAATTCCCAACGAACTTGGAATCCCTGTCACTAAAAATAGAAGTTAGCAAACCATAATGAACCCATACATGTTGAAAATAAAGTTCAGCAGTTTGTTGAGCAGTAATGGTTTTCTTACATGGCATAAGTATACACATTTTACTGAATCTATCCACAACTACATAAAGATAATCATGTTGTTTTCTTGACATAGGTAGACCTCCAACAAAATCCATGGAGACACTCTCCCATGGCTTTGATGGTACCGGTAGTGGCGTGTAAAACCCAAACTTCTTAATGATAGGCTTGATTGTTGCACACATAGAACATCCTCTTATAAAATGTGACACACTATCTATCATGTGAGGCCAATAGCAATACCTTTGCAGATGCGCCACTATTTTTCTTACCCCAAAGTGTCCAGCAATAAGAGACGAATGAGCCTCTCTCATGACACTAAGTCTCTCTCCTTGTGGTATACATAGCTTGCCCAAATGAAACAAAAAATTTCTATGCATGTGATAATCATTTTCCTCAACTTGATTCCCTTCACTGAAACTAACATACACATCTTGAAAATCAACATCTAATGCATACTATTATATGTAAATCTCATGTACAATAGAATCATTTTTAAGCAAAGTAGAAGCACTTATAATTGGCCTTGAAAGCATATCAAAAAATTTATTGAAAATTCCTTTCTTGTACCTTATAACCAAGTGAAACTGTTGAAGAAATCCCATCCACCTGAAATGTCGTGAGTGCTGCAAGTTTGTTTGTGATTGCAAGTACTGTAATGGTTGGTGATCAGTATGTATAATCGTCTCTTTACCCATAAATTTGTGTTCCAGTTCTTGACGCTTTGTACCAACGCATACAACTATTTGTCATATGTTGGATAATTAGTTACAACACCATGGAATGTTTCAGAATGAAAAACAATAGGCTCACCATGCTACAAAAGTACCGCGCCCATGGCATAATCATTAGCATCGATTTGAATCTTGAATGGCTATCTAAAATTTGGTAATGCAAGAACTGGAGCTGAACTGATCTTGTCTTTTAAAGCTTCAAAATCTTGCTACTGTTTGCCTCCCCAATGGAAGCCTTTCTTCACACTTGTCACTACATTAATAGGAGATGCTATGGCAGAAAAGTTAGTAATAAAATTTTTCCAATACTGAGTTGCACTTAAGAAAATTCTTACCTCGGTTACTAATTTGGGAGTGGGCCAATTCACAATGGCTTCCAATTTATAAGGATCAATTCTCAATGCGCCTCCTCCTACAATGTGTTCCAAATAAAGCAGAGAAGTCTTTCCAAATTCACACTTAAGACATCTTAAGAAATAATTGCTCTTTTTTTAAAACATCAAGTACCCTCTTTACATGCAAGACATGTTCTTCTCTTGTTTTGCTGAAAATGAGTATGTCATCTAAATACACATTCACAAAGTCATCAAGAAATGGACGCAAAACATTATCCATAACACATATGAAAGTCGTTGATGCATGAAACAAACCAAATGAAATAACCAACCACTCAAAGAGTCCTTGTTTGGTTTTGAATGCACTCTTCCATATGTCATTTTCTGAAATTATTACTTGATGATATCCACTTCGTAAATCTAACTTAGTGAAAAACTTTGCTTCTTTCAGCTGATCTAGCAAATCATCTATCCTTGGGAGTGGGTATCGATTCTTTACCGTTATCTTGTTCAAAGCTCTGAAGTTGACACACATGTGCCAAGTCCCATATTTCTTCAGAATTAGGGCTATGGGTGAACCGCATGGCAAAGTTATTGGCCTTATGAGTCCCTTGTCCAACAAGTCTTTGATTTGCCTCTTTATTTAGCATTCTCCATTATCGACATGCAATATATGCCGATGTTTGGAAGAGAATAATCTTGTTGTAACTAAATCTCATGTTGAATCTCCCTTTTAGGAGGCAATCCTGTTGGCTCCTGAAACATCTCATGATATGCATCAACTACATCATATAAATCTGATTTCAACTTAGGATCATGTTAGTCATCAGTAATTTTCACATGTTTTAGATGACTAAATGCTTTGTCTCATATTTCTAGAAATCAAGATTTAAATATCATGTGTGTTCTAGAAATCTCCTCAAACATAAATTTTTCACTACCTTGCTTTCCTGGTCAAGCCTGGCCAATCTATTATCCAGATAAAAGCCCATCCTGGAACAATGTCCCTCACTCTCTCTGTATTTTCCACCCTTGCCTATAAAACTTTGTCTCATTTTGCCTAAACCCTCTATCTTTACACCTTGTCTCACCAAGTAAACAAATATTTCTCCCCTTCTCACCAAGTACCTCAAGCAATGATGGTGTCAGATCTTTTCTAGAAGGCATTCTGAAGTAAAACAAATTTTTATAGCTGTCTAGGATGGTGGTGCATAGTAGAGTGTCAAAACCTTGTGTCCTCATCCAAAACATTGATTCAAACCTTTCATTGAAAAACCTATTCCAAGGTCATTACAAATGAGTCAAATAGGTTCACCTAGGTTATGCACTATCATGGTTCTAATTTCACTATTTCCAAAATTATTCAAAGGAGAAGTCAAGAGGAAAAAAGGTAAGGCTTATCATTGTCCAAAGAGCATCAAGGGCCTTCAAAGGAATCCTCTTGATCCAACAGTAAGCCTGTAGAAGAACAACATACCATATCCAAGCATTTTTGCAGGAATGCTTGGTAATTGGTAAAACAACAGAACAAAGGCATGGAAAGAGACCTAAAGAGCTAATGAAGGCATATACAGTTGATAAATAGGTACAAAAAGCTAAAGGCTACAGGAAAATCATGATATCATGATAAAATGATATGAATCACTGCCCATCAAAAGGTTTGTGCAGATTCGAAAAAGACAGTGGTACATAAGCATCATTACTCATTAAAACAAAGAGAGCATTGGGAGGATATTTGGCCTCAATCATAAATTTTTGTAAAGGGACAGCTACCCTTTGCTCACATTCCTGCAAAAATACCAAAGAGGCTATCAAATAAGCCATAAGGTTAGGAAAAGAGTAAGACTAACATCAAGAAAAACACCCACAACCTCATGAAGAAAGCAGTAGGTGTTTTTTTGTTGAAAGAAAATACATGACTGATTTGACCAAGTAGTAAAGAAATTTATTAAGTTACAAAACTCAAAGAAATCCTCAACCCTCCAAATAAATCAATGGAGAATTTGTTGAGAATAAGTAAGCAATTCAAAAGAATGTTTTCTTTGAAAAATTTGAGGGTAGCCTTGTTTGTTTTTCTAACTATTCCTAAAGGTTCAGAAATTTGGAGAATGAACAAAATGGGCATGATAAGTGGCAAAGAGAACCTTATTCATCATAGCAGAGGGTTTCAAAGGAATTTCTAAATTGTCTTCTAATATTGGGCAAAAAGACACCAGCTTCACTCGATCAAAAGGAAAATCCAGAGGTCTAAAGATTTCCAAGGAAGAAGATATTGAGACACTGTGTGACATTTCACTGATAGAAACAAAGCATTAACTCAAGAATCTATTTTCTCGCAAATAAACAGTCAAAGGCATGTTCAAAGGGTATAACAGGGAAAACATAGTTTCACATCACCCAAACAAGTGTTCATGACAAGAAAGGATCATCTGGGATCGAATCAATTGACCAAGTGCTAAGAAAGATAGTGGTTTAAAAGAGATAGTAAAAGACAGTCAGAGACATTGGCAAAAGGAAACGGTGAAAAAAGAAAATATCCGAAAGGAACTTTAGAAAGGGGGTTTTCAAGTTTAATTATTTCAAAAAGAGTATAAATCATGATAACACCTCTTCCCCCCCCTCATTCAACCTTTTGCAAAATAGATTTGAGATTTTCAGTTTCCACAGGCATCCTCGAGCGAAAAATTCCTGGCGCTGTGCTCCTGTAAAAAGACGCTGCACGCCTGTAGCTTTCCTCAGTATAATTTTGCACAGAGTTTTGCGCGCCCGTAGGTGGGCGCTGCACTCTTTCAGGCCCACCCGACGTGCGAAGTAATGGCCTGAGGAGCGTGCAGCTTGGCCCATAGGCACTGCGCTCCTGCTATAATTTTGAAACCACCCGATGCCCGAATCTGCGTGCAGCCCAGCATGGGGCCTCCTTCACGACACCCGAGCCAACCTGTGCTACGCATTTTCCACTGCGCCCAGATGTCGCCCAACTCTACGTGTAGGCCTGCCTGCCCAGAATGTTGCGCTCCTGCCACGAGCATGCAGTGCTGAACGAGACTTCATTCAGGCCTGCCCAGAATGTTGCACTTCTGCCACAAAAATGCAGCACTGCCCAAAAAGGCATTTAGAGGTGCCCAATTTTCCCAGAAAGCATAGTGAAGAATTTTCTTGCTGTAAAGGAAATTTCAAAGAGGTATTTTCACTATTTCACCTCTTCATGGTTTTATGAAAATATAAGGGCGCCAAGTAGGTTCAAAATTTGTGTCGAAGAAAGCATAGAAAAAAATTGAAAAGGATACTTAACCTACTCTCTGCTAGTATCCTAACCTTGTAAAAAACTTAGCACCTCCTTAAAACCTCTTTACATATCATTTCATAAGCAAGAATCATTTCTATTTAAATATTTTGAGGAAAGGGTAGAGAAAAACACCATGTCTGAAGAAGAAAGTGTTGACCTAAATGAAGAGACACGACCAAGAAAATAGCAGAAGAAGGGAGGGATGCCAAATAGGTTTGAACCTATAAGCACTACAGAACTAACAACCTCCCCTTCTATTCTTTCCTATTTCCAAGAGTTATGGTGCTATGAGTTCTGTAACAAAGTGTAAGAGATCAAAAGTCACCCTCAATTGACCAAGTTATTTGCCTTAAAACTTCAGAGGCATAAAGTACATCTAGTAGGGGTAAGATTTGAGTTAACCACCAGGGCCATATCTGAGGCCACTAGAATACCTGGCATAGGAGAAAGGTGGTTTAAACAGAAGCATCTTGACTTAAGCCATTATCATCCATTCTTAAAACCTAGTTTTCAAGCTGACTGTAAAACCATTTTCCCTTTTTCTCATCTATCGGATAGATATGCCCTCCTCATGAAGATTATCATGAAATACTTCACCTGTGAGGGTAGGTTCCCCAGAGTCTATTCCTATCATATTAGAATCCTCATGCATTTCACCAGAACTAAGCTACTGCACATGCCCTACTACCTTCGCAAAAGCATTGAGAAAATGTCCTTCATCATGCAAAAAAGGCCTCCATCCCAACAAATGTCAAGCCTCTTTCACCATTCCCTCATCAAAGTAATTGTCTCATACCAGCTAGAACAACAAGGCATTCCCTGGGAGGTTTTTATCGCCTATAATGATTTCACAACTCCACAGCCCATCCCTCTGCAAAGTATGTCGTCATCATCTCAAAATCCTCCTCACTCGCCTCCATCACCCTCCATTGACCTTGGTTCATCTTCTTCACATAAATCATTCTTACAAACAGACCCTCCTCATTTGCCTTCCCCTAAGAAATCTGATCATGAAGAAATAAGTGATGGCCTTGAAGAAAATAGTGGGGGCCTTGAAGAAAGCAGTGATGATCATGAAGAAAGAAGTGAAGGAGAGGATGATGAAGATAAGGGAGAGAGTGATGATCATGAAGAAAACAATGAGGGAGAAGATGATGAAGATGAGGGAGAGGATGATGAAGATGAAGGAGAAAATGATGAAGATGAGGGAGAGGATGATGAAGATGAAGGAGAAAATGATGAAGATGAGGGCGAGGATGATGAAGATGAAGAGTAAAGTGAAGAAAAGGGAGATGGCCAAGAAGAAAATAGAGGTAAAAATAGTGAAACATATGATGGGCAAAGAAGTCAAAACAATGGGTCCCATGGTGAAAAGGATGACTCTAAAGACACACAATCAGAGGCAACTATTAAAAAAGAAGACAATGAGCAAGAAAACAGAGGTCAAACCATTGATTCCCATGATGAGCTAAAAAGTCAAAACGGTGGGTCTGAAAGTGAAAAAAATGACACTGAGGGTACAAATGATGATAGTGGAGAGGAGACATATGAAAGCAATGAAGAAAGCAAGAATGACAGTGACAAGAATGGCACAGGCAGCAAAGAGATAGGGTTTAAAGTTGTTTTCAATAGGCAAGGAAATGATGACAAAGGGCCAAGTAATGAAGACAATAAACAGGGAAGTGAAGAAAAGATCAGTCAAAGGGACTCATCTAATAAATAAGGGAATGAGTCTCCTAGTGATGAGAAGACCATTGAAGGTGCCCAAAGCAGTGACCCTACAAACAGTGCTAATAGTGATATAAAGAATGATATTGACAATGAAGACAGTGAACCAAAATATCAAAAGGAGGGCAGTCATGAAAGTAAATAAATGACCAACATAGGCACCTCTAACAGTGCAAAAATAGAGCATGGCAGTCTTGAAGGTCTTGGAAGCAAGGAAAGCTTGAAAGAGGTTGATGATGCTTATCAAAATGATAGCCAAGATCAAGGCAAGAAAGATACTCACACAGAAATCATCCATGAAGAAGAAAACAGTCTCAAGGTCATTAGTGACCAAATTTTGCAATTGAAACTTAAGGCACCTTTCACCATCACTTATCAAAAAGGAAGGAGGCACGTGTTTTCTACCTCCAAAAGGCAAGGGGCCATGCACTCCTCCTCAAAACCATTGAAGGAAAAAGGCAAACAACAATTGAAGAAGGAAGAAGACAATCAAGAGGAAGAAAGAGAATTTTAACTTATTCACATAGACAGTGATGAGGAAAATTAAACAAGGATAGTGAAATCCCTTCTACAAGAATGGAATGCATAGATTAAATACTTGGAGGTTGAGCTAGAAAGATCAAAGGATCTCATTCACTTCCTCCAAATGCAGAATAAAAAAATGAGTGGCCAGCTGGCCATCTATGAAACAAGGGCGCTAAAATATAGGAAAGAAGCTCAAAGGTCAAAAGTGCAGTTGGAGGAATACATGGGCACCTATGAGGAAGATGATGAGGAAGAGGGGCAAGCTAGAAAGGGACCTAAGACTATGGGTCTTAGGAGAGCATTGGCAAAGCAAAGAGAGGAAAAATCAGCCCAAGCACAACAATTTCCCCTCACTGAACTCCTTGCCATGGAAATTGAGCATAATAGGGAAGCATGGCTTGAGAGAGCCAATCTACATCTAGAGGCCAAACTGGAGAAGGCCAACAAAGACTTTAGCTTGCAAAGGAGGATGACTGAGCATTATAAACGGAGAAATCACTTTGCAAGACAAAAGCTCAAAACTGCCCAAAATGAGGGCCCGACACAAAATGATAAAAAATACCAAGCTAGGCTTGGTATTTTGGCCCAAGTTTCTCTACAGGCCTCTAAGGACCCTTGAGGCACCTACATACCAAATTTGGGGGAAATTGAACAAGTTTTTTCTTTTTGCAAAATTTCAAGCCTAAGAATGCAACACCCCCGGTGCTGCACTTTTTCCTAGGGAATCTTCAGAGGGAGCAGCTTACA
Source organism: Pinus albicaulis (assembly GCA_034641835.2). Taxonomy (NCBI): domain Eukaryota; kingdom Viridiplantae; phylum Streptophyta; class Pinopsida; order Pinales; family Pinaceae; genus Pinus; species Pinus albicaulis. The sequence continues at coordinate 660,768,168 of CM076577.1, forward strand.
TTTTTGGATTCCCCATCATGAGAGGAGTATGATCACCAAATTTCAGCTCAAGTGGAGTTGTTTTGGTCCCTCGAAAGGGTAAAAAACACTCAAATTTTCACCTTTCTGCCCTCTTTTTTGAGCAGGTGTTGCGCTCCTAGCAGCTTTGAATTTTTACACTTTTTGGGAAACTTGCAGAGATCATATTGAGGAAAAAAGGTATTTTTGTAAAGTAGACATCCACAGCTTTCCAATGGGCTATCACAGAGCCTTTTCTGACATTGGAAAGGCCTCCAAAACTCTGTTGCAAAAGACCTTTTTTGGTGCTGCGCTCCTAGAAAATTTTCAAATTTTGAGACAGTATGCTGCGTTCCTTTGTGTAGCTGAGAAAATGTGTGTTAGGAAAGTTTCATCATGTATTTCAGAGCCTAAAAGTCAATATTTTTTCTATTTTAGTCTGGAAAAGATATTTTGGAAGATATTTTGTGCCTTGGACCTTATAGGGCCTCAAGGACAAGTTAGGATATTTGTTTTTGGCTAATAGGCTTCTATATGCTCTAGTGAGCTTTCTTCCTCCTTTCTTGTTATATAAGCCATGAGGATTCATTGTAAATAGTTGAGACTTGATGTGTTATAGAGAAATACATGGTTTATGAGCTTGGAGAAGATATTTGGTTTTATGAAGTGAATGAATGGCTTGTGTGGCTTGATGTTGGAGGAGCTTGCTTGCAGGATTCCATAGCTTGGTGAATGGTGATGTTTTTCTAACTTGTTAGTGTTTTCTTGTCCTCATTTTGTTTCAGTCTTCTTGTTTTCTATAGATCAGAAAAGTATAGGTTGAGATATGCTCATGGAAGCACCTCAAACCTCTTGTTTGCTATAGTTTTGATGTTTTCTTCTTTTAGTTCATCTTAAGGAATTCTTGACTGCTCCTTAGGCCCACTAAAACTTGTTCTTTGTTTCATGAATGATTAGTATGTTAGCTTATAAATATGATTCATGGTATGCCCTACTTATTTAAAGTTTTCAAAAACTTATTGTGAAGCTTTTCTATGGAATACTGATTGATTGGGTTAATACAAGGAAGTCTTGTTTCGATCTTGCCCTTTTCCCATGCTCATCAACTTTGTTTTAGTTCCCCTTTATAGTGTGATATATGTTGTCGTGATTTCCCTCTCCATATATTGAATTTATTTTTTATCTTATGTGTTTTCTCAAAAAATTGAAGGTGGATTTCTAAATTTATGAGTTCTAATGCTTTTATGTACCACTGGATTGTTCATCTTATATGTTTATCAGTTTGAGTATTGTTCATAGAGATTAATGGTTTTCCCTACCTCATGAGTTATTGCTTCAAATTATAGATGTATAAGACCTCTTAGTCTTTTCACAAAACTTAATGTTCGTTACACCATCATACATCACTTTAAGGATCCACTCACCTTGCTAAATCGACCTTGCAATACACACTGCTTCATCATTTAGACACCCTAGACTTCATCTAACCCCATAGCCCTATTGATTTGATATTCTCTCATTCCACCTATCCTACTTGATCATCTTAACCCAACCCAAAACAAACAAACAAACCTACACTTAAAAACTAGGCTAAAATCAATCATCCAAAGCAAATAAGCTCACATCCTTCGCACAATAGAGAGAGCCCTCTCTGGGTCCAGGAGGGCTAGGTCCTAGGACTCCAAAGACTGGTCTGATGTTACGCTGTCATTTGGTTAGCCAATCTGCCAAATCATGGGACCCTAACAGATCGCAATCTTCAAATGAATCATGATTAACATCAGATTTAGGCTTAATCATTAGAAGAAAAAAATTCTTACTTGAATTCACTAGCCTCTTTACTTGCCCAACATTTACCATTGCAATATTTTTCTTCTTGCGATGTGCTCTAACAATGTACTCCTTACCATCTTTGAATAAATGGTATCTGTTCTCATGGAAGTGGAAGATCACTTTCCTATCATACAAGTAATGACTGCCCAACACAACACCTGTAATATCAAGTGGAACCACATCTAATTCAACTGTGTCAACAAAATGTGTAGTTATTGCAAAGCGCAATATGCACTTCTTTGAAACCTGTAAATTTGCATCCCTACAAATCCACCCAAGTGGATATGGTTTTGGGTGTGGAATGGTCTCAAGATTAAGTTTCTTGACCAAGTCTTCAGAAATTAAGCTTGCTTGTGACCCACTGTCAAATAGTGTATCAATCTTGGTATGTTTGGATATGACCCTCACATGAAACGGTTCAATTCTCTTTTCTTAATTTGGAGCTTCTATGTGACAGTTTGAAGTACTAGTACTGGGTTTAGTTTTAATTTCTTTTCCCTTCATGTTATTCAATCCCATGGCTATAATTTTAGTTTCATCACCTGAATCCTCTCCTAAGTCATGTTGAGTTGTAGCTGTAGTTTTCTGCTTCCCTTTGTTATTGTTAAACTTGGGTCTCTTTTCAGGATGTAATTTCCAGCAATTTTTCTCTTCATGGACTTCTCTTGAACAATGTTTACAAACCACTTTCTCTCCTTCTTTCTTGATATATATATATTCTTTTTTCCTTTTCCTTTTGAGGTCTTCTCTTTTTTTCCCCTTAAAAGTTTTGTTTCTACCCTCTTCAAAAATATTTTTCCCTCTAGCTTCTAGATGTGTGGCTTGAACACATATGCCATCTAGACTTGTAGGATTAAACATGAGGATAGTATGTCTAAGGTATCTATATAAGCCCCCTATGTACTTGAGAAAAGTATCTTGACTCTGCAAATCTACCCCTAATAAGAAAGCTCTTCTCCTAAATTCTTGGGTGTAGTCTTGTACATTTTGTCCTTTCAATTGTCTAAAATTTTGCCAATTCATTCTGGCTTTATGCATATGAGATAATGAATAAAATTTTTGTTTTATTACAGTAATGAGATTAGCCCATGATATAATAATCTTACCATGTTTTTTTATCTCCTCCTTTGTCTTGGCTTCCCACCAAACAAGAGTTGCACCTTCCATCCTCAATGAAGCTAGTTGGATTTTGGTGTCATCATCATGAAGGTTCTGAATTCTCAAATAAACCTCCAATTGCCTAATCCAATTATCAAGCTTTTCTGCATTGACTTCACCATTAAACATTGGAAATTCAAACTTAACATCAAGTTTTAGAAAAAACTATAAAGGACTCCTTTCTATATTAAGATGTCCTAGGCACTGGTCTATGGCAACTCTAGGCTGTCTCTAGGAGGGTGACAAAATCATCCACAACACATTGGAAATTCAAACTTAACATCAAGTTTTAGAAAAGGAATTTTACCAGTGTTCCTTGACTTGAGTAACTGGTGTACTGAAGATGAAGTAGAGGATGATGATGATGAGGGTGAGGATGGTGAATTTCCACTACTTCCATTTCCTCCATTGGCCTTCTTTGATTTATCTTCATCATTGTGACCTCCTGATGATCCCTGACCTTGTGAAGTTTGGATCCTTCTCCTTCTAGTATTTCATTCCTTTCTTGATAAAGGACTCTCACCATTTCAGTCATGTCAAGGAATGCTTTCCTAAACACTCTTTCTTCTTCTTTGGGATCCACCTCTTCTTGGGTTTCTTCTTCTCCTGGAGGCATGCTTATTGCTTCCGCTGCTTCTCTTGGAGGTGAACTAGGTGGTGGAGAATGTGGAAATCTTGCCCTCCTTTGCTGTGGCTCACTTTGATAACCTCTTGCTTCCACCAATTTGCCTTCTCCTCTCTTAAGCTTGAGCCTAGTAAGCATGAAAACCCTTGCAAATAGTTAACAAATATTTTCACACAAAAAATATAGAGATTAAACTCTAGCTCTGATACCAACTTGATCTAAAAAAGTATATTAGTTATGTTGTGCTAAGTTTCCTTTCAGTAATAAAAACATGTACAATTTGTCTCCATTTGTTTGCTTCATAAATGAATTTTTTAACCATGAAACACAGATGAATTAGTGAACTTTAAGCATGAAAATAAGCCTTAAAAACATTGAACAATAGTGTATAAAAAATAAATACAATCACACAAGTTTTACACAGTAGGCATGATGAAGCAATTCACCCCTCCTGGGCTACATCTGTTGGTCCAGCTCCCAATGGCATGTCCCTCTTTGTGATTATGCTCAAAATATCAAATTACATGTGTTTACAGGCCTCTAATGGCTATTTTCTCTACACCAATGGCTCTAGAATGCTCAAATTGGTCTAGATACACTCTTTTTTCACCAAAATTGGTTGAAAATTGACCTCCCTATGCATTTTTCCCAATGACAGCTAGAAAATCTCCACTAAAATTGGAGACATGCACTTTACTAGAGTTAAATTTAATGAAAATCCCTAAAATTAGGGGCGTGCTGCAACTTTAACGGTCCATTAACCATAACATTGAATTTCACAGGTAGGGGTGGCCACATGCGCACCCGTTATCTCGCCTGACCATAATAGTTTGTGCTTAACCTGGCAGAGACCTGGCCTTAACCACGCGGAGTCTGCACGTGTGAACAATTTTCAGATTTGTTTAAATGTCACTATTTTAATCGCCGATGGTTACATTTTATTTCCACTGGTTTATATAACATATGATGCCACAATTTATGTCGTGTTACCAATGATTTTGGGGCCACTAGTGGGTTGGGACTGCTGGCGGTCCCCTTGCCCACATATAAAACATATAAACCATAAAAAAATGCAGAGACCTTATAATGTTAGGTCATATGCAGTAGGCAGAATGGTTGAAGGTCTTTGTGGTGGGCTAGAGGTCGCGGGGTCGACCCCCATCGACTCCAACAAAATTTTACAAGACCCTCCTGAGGACACGTGGCGGCCTTCGGGCTTGCCATGTGTTGCTCATCTAGCAGCTCATATCAAAACCATCCAATGGTCAGTACACACCTCCATACCAATAAAATCAATGGCCCACAACATGCCATGTGGCGCAATCCAATTAACTTAGGAAAATGGAATATTCCCAGAATATACCTGCTGACTGTACCTACATGCTAACTGTGCATCCAGTCAGAAATTTTTTTTTGTTTGGGAAAACGGACAGAACGTGATATCTTCCAAATATGACATTGGTTTTTCAAACCATTCTTGGCATCGAAATCACAACGACGAGACCTTTCTGGTCGCTCAGGTTTGGTCCTGTTTCAAGCACTTTAAATTTTGAGCATAACACATGATCTCCTAATCAAGTGGAGTCTTGATTTTGAAACTGATTTGGAGTTGGAGTTGCTAGGTGGATGATTTTAAACTTTGTATGCCTGATCATTGTCCACTATCATAGATCAGATCTGATCTTTGTATAATTTTTTTGAAGGAGTAAATTGATATTTCCCCAGTATGGTCACCAATATGTTATCACTCAGTAATTTCTCAAGGTTAAAGAAATAACTCACCAAGGTAACCACAAACCTACTTTTGATGTCAAGATCTAACCTTCCTAACGCTCAGAGAGGGCTCTCTCTTTATGATTTAGCTTTGTTATTTTTAGTTGATTTTAGGCTAGTTATGTAAGATTAATTGGTTTTGATTTTGGTTTGGTTTGGTGGTGGAATTACTGATTCAGATGGATAGATGAAGGTCTATTTTCCATTGGGCTAATGGAGTCAATGTATCAAGAAACAAAGCATAATCAAGTTCTAAAGGAAGTGCTCACATGGAAAGGTAGCTAAGTAACTTCAAATCTTTAGGCTGGAAGGTGAAATGGTTTCAATCGGGATGGGAGAGCAATTAAGGATTCTCAGATTCAGATAATGAAGGAAATGATAGAGGTCAATAGAAAATAGGGAGAAATTAAGAATTCCCTAATCTGGATATCAAAAGAAAACATGAAAATGAATAATAGTACAATACAGAGTGTATTTAAACAAGTTCTGAAATAAAATTCCTGTTATATCATTTTGATTCAGAAAACATGCAAGTATGTGAAAACTTTAGAAAATAAAAAAAAACAATTGAAAGTACTTCACTGAAGTGGCTCAATACATGAATCCTATAATATAATGCCTTTATTGCTCAATATAGTCTGCTAACTTGAAAATGGTACAATGAACCCTCATGTTTTCAGATTAATGCAACTATAGAAATGTTTAGAAATCCACACACACTTAATACCTTGAAATACTGAGGTGTTTATACAAAAACTAATATAAAATATCCTAAACTGAATTAGGATTTATTCTGGCAAAATAAAATATCTAGATGCTAAAATTTAATGACACCTTTCAATTGATTGAACCTTGTCCCTGTTTTATCTGATTTGTTGTCATTTGATTGTTTCTCTCATGTTGGTTTATCTCTCACTATTGAGTGTCCTTTATGCTGCTGGCCATCTGACTCTCTTTAACTCTGTTACTGCTCCTTAAACTATGTTTACCATTTAACTTGACTATTCTATCACTTGTTTTACTTTTCACTTTCATAGTAAATCATTCAACTTCTCATGCTTCTGTGTTTTTCCTTCTATGCATGAAACTTCTGAATAAATCCCGAGAATCTGGATTAAACAGTTTGAACTAGTATCAACTGTTTATCAGATTTCTTGGTATGCTGATATACATTCAAAATAAAACAACATTTAATGAAGCAAAGGCTTTTATGGAGCGAAATAATGGCTTGAGGGAACACAAAATTTTGTGGAAGGAGTTCTGGACATATCAGGTGTTTTGTGGGTCTTCAAAGTTTCAAACTAAATCTGCAATGGTTATTATAGTTTTTTATTTCAATTTTTCATTTCAAAACAGAGAGAATTTATAGACATAATAGTGGGTTTTCCTCACAACACAGAGTGGAATGGCTGTATACCTCCACAGTGCAGGAGCAGATAAGTGGCTTCATCGCAAATTGAGTTTGGATTGGCAATTTTTTGCACAGTGTAAAAGAGGTTTATCACATGGGCTAACACTGGTTTAGTGGTTTTGCTTAGAGGAGTGCGATATGATGTGGGAGCGCCACGTGGTAGGGAGGGTGTTGGATAAAACAACCTATTTCGCAACCTCGATTGGCATTAATCATCAGATAGAGGTGAATGCGAAATGATGCGGGAGCTATCCGATTTATTAGTGGAGATCGGATGGTGGATATGCTTTTGGATTCTAAAATATGGTGGGTCAGAAGATTGATTATGTTATGGTTCTATAATGAAGCGGGTTGGCGATTAATAAGTGGAAAGCTTTAAAGGTAAGTAAGGTTGGGGAAGGGTTTAAAGCAAAGGCTTTAAGAGGTGGGACCAGGAATTAATAGGTGAAGGGGAATATAATATGTAAAGGGTTGGGGATATATAATAAGCAAGAAATTAATGAAATATAGTGGAGGGGATAAATAATAAAAGGGGTGTAAACTAAATGTTTAAAATAGGGGATTTTAAAAATATAAACTATAGGTAATAATGATATAAGGAAAGTCGGGAAATGATGTAGTGGGATAGGGATATGTAAGGTGGAGGGGTAAATATAAAATATAATCTAATATATTATAAGGGGGTATTGTATTGTGTGAGGATTTAAATAAAAAAGGGAAGAGGGGGCCTGATACATATTTAGCACTTTAAACTATGGGAAAGTGGGTTTTGGGTGTTTTATTGGAAAAGGGGAATCAATAAAGGAAAAGGAATTTAGTGAAGGGAATGAGTATTTAGCTAGGGAAAGGGTATTTATTAAAATGAAAAAGGGTTTTATACAAGGGAAATGTGTTAGAATAAAGGAAAAGGAAGAGGGAAGGGGCTTTTGGAAATAGGAAGTGGAAAATAACTAAGAGATTAGTGATAAGAAACAAACCAATTTGATGCTTTCCAGTGCATGTGAAAGTAATCTACCTACCCTTCTTTATCCTAACAATTTTATTTCTTTTATGGGAGCATTTGATCTTGCTGGCCCTTTTATTTATTTTTAATAAGTAAACTATCTAATTCTAACCTGATGACGTCCAATGACTCAGATTAAACTAATGAGCTCATTTATCTCTCTACCTAACTACTAATCTGCTAGGATTAAACAGTTTGGCTAGATCTTTATTCTCTATCTATCAGCATGAAATTTAAAGCATAAATGAGTCAAGATTAAGTTATTTTACCATCATGGATTGTGGCATTTTGGACAAGCTGCACACAATTTTATTTGCATAAAGTAAACTAAAGTAGTGACATTTGAATGTGGAACACTTTCATGATCTTATTTTTGGTGGGGTTTGTTAGGGTCCTATAAATATAGGATTCATAATTTTGAATTGACTTTTGATAGTCTTGTAAAATATGTACATACCTTGATTTCTGCAAGTTGTTTCCCATATTTTGAAAAAAAAAAAAATCAAAAAAGAGGGTAAAAAGTCCTAAAAGAAAGATCAAAGGACTTAAAAAATATAGACCCCAAAAGAAAATAGATGAAAATAAAACATGAAAGTTTGCAAGTCCAAATGCCACTAATTTTTAATTTTTGCAAATGATTATTGAAGAGTGTCAATAAATGCCATAATCCATGATGAGTTAAATTGTTTAAACTTGACCTGTCATGTTTTCAATATCCATGTTTTAGATAGTGAATAAAGATTGGTTAGATAGTTTAATCTTGACAAATCAGTAGATAGGTAGAGAATAATGAGGAGCTCATCAGTTTAATCTGAGCCCTCGGATGAAATAAGGTAGAATTAGATAGTTTTATGCTTTCAAAAGAATAAAATGTTTCAAGGTAGCAAACTTAAATGCACTTGCTAAAAGGAAAAAAAAATGTTAGAGTAATGTTGGGTAGGTAGAAGAAGTGGGAAAAAGCATGTAATATTCATCACTGGGCAAAAAATCACTAATTTCCCTTTTCCCCGTAAGTATTCAATATTCTATACTTCTAGTCAAAGAGGCTCAGAGCATTTCTCTGACTTCTGTTGGGACAGGACCCAAGGCTCGATGACTGAATAGTGTAAAATGTTGAATTCTTATGATAAAATCCCATTTACCATTATTTATTCCTCATTCATACATTTAATTCATCTTCATAAGTAAAGAATCTTTCTTACTTAATGAAACCTGAAATCCAATTTAATTAACTTCCTTCACTCATAAAGAATACAAAAACCCTCAAAAAACACTCTATCCTAAGTAAATTGGTGAAATGATGAAATAATAAGCTATGCTTTTATTTATTCAATCTACTTGGTCATTTAGTGTATGTTTGTGTATTCCATCTCCCCTTGTCATATTAAATTTTAACTTATGCTATTAATTCCCTAAAAATACGTTATCCTATATATATAATTCCCTTTATCTAAAATACCTCCTAAAAACCCACTATTATAAAGTTTTTAGATCAAAGTTATTATCCACATGCTAAATTAAAAAACCAAATAATACTCCCTTTGGTCTAAAAATAAACTTAATTTAAAACCCCGCCCCCTATGGTTATTAGACCCTTCAAAAAGTCTAAAAAATACATAATAAAATAAATAATCAAAATGTGGCTTTCCACACATATCCTATGTATTTGGAAAACGCACAAATATTGCCCCGCCCATCACATTTTTATCCTAAGTGCTTTTGAAAAACACTTACCAACCTTTTCCGCACATCATCTTTTAACCCAAGGTGCTATAGTGATTAATACTAAGGTTTATTTTCATTTGAAATTAAACCTTCCCTTTATATCCTATCCCCGCTTTGTAAAGCCCCTACCTTTACATAGGCTAAAGCATAGTTAAACATACAACCCTGCCTCATGCGCCTCCGCCCTTATATATATAACTCTTTTATATATATAAATACCACTATTTAACCTTTTTTAACCATATGTATAAATCCAAACTTTGCATATATAAAACCTTTGATAAAGTTCACCTCCATAAAAATATTTAACTGTCCTTATATCCACCATTATATTAAAACCTTGGTTAAAAAGTCATCTTTTATAAAGGTTTTAAACATTAAACCCCTGCGTATATAAGTTCCTCGGTCCCACCATTTTTTAGCTGCACCTTCCAAAAGAGATCCCAACCCTTCGCTCTCATACTCCAAATCCGACGGCTCTTAAACGATATCGTGCTCACAACTAATCGTCCACCCAAAGCCTAAACGGACGTGAAATAAGTTGTTTCATCAATTCCACCTCCTGTGACATGGCATCCTCTCATAGAATTGCGTTCGTGTCAATAAAGACAGCTTATCGCCTGAGCTCAACGCGAAAAACATCACCAGGTTTTGCATTTCAAACTAAAAAACAGTCCCGCCATTTGATAAGACCTGCATTTAATGCATCTATGATAATTAAATATCAAAGTTAAAACCTTTGTTATACCATTTCTGATGTTTATTTGCGCATTCTGGATTGTAAAAGAATCTTCTCAACTGTGTAAGAACCTTTAATCAAAATTGTCGGCTTATACCTAGAGAAAATCAAAATTTGACCACAGATTCCCCATTGAGGACCAGTAAAGCCATTTGTTGCACCAACGATCCAGACTAGTCCTCAGATTAAACAAATATCTTCTCAAGAACCCTTCAAGCAACCAAATGCTTGCGTTTAAAGGTATTTCTCGACAGTTAAAACCTGCAATTTCAAGTTTAGACCATGAATGATTAAACCGGGCCTGTCAATTAATGGTTTTATCAAACCAATTTGCCTAAAAAAAGCCCGAAAAAGAGGCCAAAGCCTGGCCAATTTTTCCTAGAAAATTTCGTGTTCAAGAAAACTACTTTTGAAGCCAATCTCCTAAATTTGTGACCTCTCAAGATCAATTTCAAATACAGAAAAGGGTTTAAAACCTACAGATACCCTAAAAAGCCCTTTTGCAGTAAAATCTATTATGGCAACCCTTGTTTTATGTCTTATTCTAGTTTATATCCTTTGACAGAGAAAATCGACTCCTACAAACAATTTAATCTTGCAGTAGTTATTCCAAAATGACCAAAAATAAGATCACAGCTAAACCTGGAGGTTCTAAACCAACCAAGCTTGGAGGATCCAAACCTCCTAAATCTGTAACACCTAAAGCTGTTAAATCTACTCCAGCCCTCACTGCTAAATCCACTGTATCAGTAAATCCACTCCAGCCACCTGTAGCTGCTTAAGAAACCCTTCCATTGACTGATATGGGCTACAAGATTGTTGATCCTGTTGTAGAATTTAACCTCTTAGAAATACATAATTGGTGCTATAATAAATACTTAGACAAAGATCAAATGCTTATTTGGGATACTCATTTTCCCAAATATGTAGTTCTATTGACTCACCCTGGAAAAGACCTTGTTAGATTATGCCAAAAGCATTATGAACCAGACCAAAGGGCCATTGTTAATGCTGACAGAGAAATCCTTTTTACCATCACAACAAAATCAATAAATCAAATGTTGCAATTACAGTCTGATCCTCAATCAGTCCCCCTATCCATATAATCTTTGACCCAGGTGTACTTAGGCCTGGATTTCCCAAAGAAGTTTATGATATTTCAAAAATTTTTGCCTTCCCATGTTGACATTCCTAAGTTAAACCCTCCTTATTCCACTGCCAAATTTCCTAAAGGGTCTAGGCATATTATTTCAATGCTATCTTTTATACTGGGATACTTTACAGATGGATTGACTGATGAATCCATTCTTGGATTTATATCCACCTGATCTCCAGGCCAACCTCCAACAAGCATTTTTGATTATCCCAAATTCATAGCAGACATTATTCATCATCATCTGACCAAACTACCCACTGAAGGGGTTTTCATATACTCTTCCTACTTTTTTCACTTATTTTTATTATTCCAAGCTCATAATTTTCCAATTGCATTGAAAAAGATGGAATTGGAGGGTAAGCCTTTAACCATTGTCTTCTGGACTTTCTTGCTCAGGAAAGAGGGTAGTGAGTTCACTTATACAGATTTTTCAGACCTCTTTCTGCATCTAGTAATGAACATTTTGTACAAAGCAGAGCAACCCAGAGTCAATGAAGAAATGAAAAGAAACCTACAACTATCAGAACATAATAAAATGGGAGACTAGTTTCTTTATGAAAAGCGTACAGAGATAATAATTTTTGGATCTAACTTATTACCTTATAAGTTGCCAAAATACATGAACATGAGAATTTTGCATTGGAATATTTAAGACAGATTCTCAATTCTGACTCTATCAACTTCTTAGCTGCAAGGAAAAAGACTCAATTCAAGCTGAAGAATCAGGTTGGTCCTTTCATCATAAATAACAGAGGGGCAGAAAAATAAATCTCAAAGAGACTATTAGAGTTCAAATTTCAAGAAAGTTTTCCATGGAAATATGATCCTCAAGGGATCCTAAGCAATTTAAGGATAAAATGTAAACTTACTCCCTTCATACATGAGCTTAAGCCATATATTGAGAAGTTTTCCAATCAAGAAGAATGGGTGGAGAACACACTGATAGATACAGTCACTAATATAGAGACAGCAGGAAAAATGGTTACAACACAAGCCCTGGAAGTTGTAAAGCAGCCAAAGACTTCAACCAAAAGAAATAGAGAATAAGTAACATACACAGCAGAAACAACTACAGAAACAAAATTCAAACTGATTTATAATAAAAGGCTTAAATTCAGTTCAATTAGGAAAGAAAAGGTAATTGACATTGAAGATACAAATGAGCCAGAGGTAAATAATGATGAAGCTACAGTGATAATCAATTGAACTCTTGCAAAGATTGAAAAGAGAAAACAACAGGAAAAAATGATACTCAAATGATTGAAAAGACACAAAATATGGAGGCCTCTTCCTCACAAACAACTGAGGAAAAAGACTTAGATATCAAGAGCAAATATAAGAAGATAAAGAAAAATAATAAGGAAATTAAATCAGAGATATATTCTAAATTCCTCAAGAAAAAACCTAGGAATCAAAATAGGCTACTAACAGCCTTTGATTATTCTACAAACAAAATGATTATGTCATTTTTGCAACCAACTACTTCAACACCAAAGATAGTGGCAGATTATAAAAAGGTGGAGTTTGAAGTAGACACTGAAAATGTTCATGAGCTAGACCAAATTGAATTTCATAGACATAGCTCTGAAATGTAGTATTCAATTGTGGTGACAAAGGCAATGAGTGCTACAAAGTTTCAAAATACTAATCTTAACACGCAAGATCAAATGAAGCTAGACAAGGGATATTTTTATGCAAATGACCTAAGGATTAAAGCCTTAGAGGATTTAGTTTTATAGGTGGGATATGATCCCTCAAATTTTCAAGCAGCAGAATTGTTGATTAAGAAAAAGAATGACGATATTGCAGCTTTGAGGAAACAGCTTAAGCTTCCTCAAAGTGAGCATTCACAGACCAAAGAAATCCTTCAAGAGAAAAGTGAAAAAGAAGAGATGATGAAGCTCATCCTCAAATTAACTGATCAGATCAAAGAAATGGAATCCCAAATGGACCAGCTTGTCCAAGAGAAGGAAACTGTGAAATAAACTGACACTCCTATCATTCCTTCAGTTATACTAGTGATTACCACAACAGTGGCTTCCACATTAGGAGAAAAACTAGCACCAAAGGAACCATTGGCAACTGCAGTGCCAGTGAGTTCAACTACTACTTAAAACACATATTCTTCTACAACACAAGTCCAACAAACAGATGGAGTAGGTCAAATTGTTAAGGCTATGGATGAAATTTCCTTGAAAACTAATGAAATCTATAGCCTAAAGAAAATGATTGATAATCTTGAAGCTACAAATAAGTTAGCTCAAATAAATGCTAACACCCATGAACATAAGGCAATTAGACTTGGGGAACAAATCAAGGGCTTACAAAAAGAGCTAACATTCATTGAGAAAATTTCATTTGTAAAGAATCATCTATGGACAAACATAATTGAAGCCTTTCACACTCAATGGCCTTCAATTCAGATTATATATGAGCAAAGAGACTTATTGTTAGTAGCTCAGGCAGAGATTCAAAGGACCAAGGATGAGTTAACTGATAAGCCAGCTCAGGCTTTAAAACTCTCAAATTTCTGAATAGCAAGAACACAACAGAATTGGAAGAATTACTGGTATTGGACATAACAGAAACCATTTTACATATTAAGAAGGTGGTAACCAAGAAAATTTTGATGAACTACTTGGAAGAGAAATGTGAATCAATGAACATTTCCATAACAAAGTTTATGGTGAAATACACAAACTTAAGACAGAAGGGCTTGCCAGACATCCATGTCTTTAATGAAAAACTGATGCCCCAGAAGGATTATGATAAGAAGATTAGGGAATTTTCCAAGGAGAAAGTCAGAAAACCATTGCCACAGGGCACTCCCATAGGAAAAGTCCTCCTTCAACACTTTGAATATTTGTTCTTTCTACAACATGAGATCAAATATCTCTTTGTGTTCAAACCCAATTTTGCTAAATACACAGAGGCAGATGAGAATTTTAGAAAGCTAAAGAATATCAAAATTCCTAGTGAAGAATAGTGGCAAACATTTACAGATTTAATGTAAAAATGAGAGGTAAAACAGTGAAGAAAATTACCTTAAAAATAGTAAAAAAGAAATAGTGAAGTAAAAGGATAGTCTACTGATTTTTTACTGCACAAAGATATATTTTTACAGCAGTAAACAATGGAAATATCAGTAAAAAGTGTATCAGCATTAAATATCAACGTTAAAGAGTATTAGCTAAGGTAACTCAAATGAAGATATTTTCTAGCAGCCAGCAAATCACGACAACTAATCACTCAAAAGCTCCTTGTTAGATAAAGTAGTTCTATTTATTTTGGATAAGAGGACAACTTGTTGATTTTTTAAGCAGCTGTCCCTCTTATTTTGTAAAGATATTTTCTATTTCCTAAAGATATTCCTAGATGTCTCCTAGGATATTTGTAACTACATTTTGTATAAATACTTCTACATTAGAAGTATTCAGTGTGGAATAAAATTGCTAGACTTTACTATAGACTTTTTTGCTGAACATTGGAGGCTATTATGTGTTGATTTCGAAGTAGCAGACTGGACAAAGATAAACTGGCATCATAATTCAAGATCCCTGTGATAAGCTGATGAGTGAAGTACTCACTTCTTGTCATTGTTTTCTTTTCTGAGTTTCATGAAATTCATTATATGTTTATTCTATCTAAATGTGTATCTAGGAATATTACTACAGGTTAGTCTAGTGCTCTCTGTTTTTAACTAGTTACAATTTTAATGTTTTCTGCTGATTTCCAGTGTTAGGAATCCTTGATTTCTCCTACTCCCGTTTTACCCCTGCCTCCTTCTTCCATTTTCCAGATCAAAGGATCCTTCATTGCCCTTTGTCCTGATCATACCATTTCACCAAAAAACACTTTTCCAAATATCTGAGGGCTAGCTATATTGCATTGAATACAATTGTACGTTTTTGTCCTTGACTTTTAGTGCTTTTAGCTAGATTTAGACTCCATAGCCCAATGGACAAGTTGATTTCTCTCTAGTTTACCTCTAAGTGATTTTTTCCCACCAAAACCTTTAAAAACAAAACCAATTTTTCTATCATAACTAGCCTAAAAACATAAATAAAAAACAAATATAAATCTTAAAGAGAGAGCCCTCTCTGAATTCTAGGAAGGCTAGACCCTAGAATTTGAAGTAGGTTTGTGGTTACCTCTAGTGTTCTTAGAATAAAAACTCAAATCCCACAACTTAAGAAATTACTAGAGTGATAACATACTGGCGACCATACTGGGGAACTAACCAATCTCCAGTCTTAAAATTAGTCTTAAAGGAAGATCTTTCATTTATATTTTTACTTTAAGATTATTTTTATAGGTTGTGGGTATTCAAAACAGTCATTATGGCTTCTAGGAAAACCTACCATACCAGGTCTAACCCAGATCCTAAGCCTGTAGTTATAGTAGATAACCTAGATCAGATTGGTAAAAAGAAAAAACAAATTGTCAATTTAGAAACTAAAGTACCATTAATAAAAGCCAATTCTTTACCCAAAGAGTTAGTGAGTTTAAATGATATTGATTTTGATCTGAAGTTTGAATATTCATTGTTTAAAACTAAATCTGAAACTGATTTGAAAAATAATGTTATAGATCTTGTTTTCCTTTCATTTTTTAATGCAAAACATAAAAATATTTCAGTAGGAACAAAGTCAAATAAATCTGAATATCAAAATATAGTTGAAAAGATTAATGTTTCATTGATTAAAGATATTAATGAAGCTATTGAATTAGCTCATTTGTTGTCTTACATAAAACCTCCAATTTCTCAATTGCATACAACAATAATACCAATAGCAAATTCATCTTAATATGTTGTCACTTCATTTATAGATACTTCTGCAAGATCATCTACATACCATTTCATTCCTAAATTTCCTTTGCAGCATAGGATATTATTTCCTTCATCCACTAAATCCACTGAATCCACTACATTGAATCCAGATTTTATAAGCACCACATCTTTATTTCCCAGCAATTCCATTTACATACCAGCTTCATTTCCCAACTCTTCAACTACATTTGTTAGTTCATCAGCTGTCATACCCAGCACTGCCCCTATCATTACTATTATACCTCCCGGCTCAGTAAAGCTTCAAGCCATGGCTGCTAGGTATGCTCCCCTTTTCTTACCCCAAAACCTCCATGATATGCCTCAAGATTACCAAAAAAATGTACCATTGTTTGATGGAATTTCACAATATATTGCTCAACAAAATGTAACTAAAATGAAAGATTACTATGAAATTTATGAAATTGATGAGTTAGATGTCCAGATGAGGTTATTTGCCCAAATTTTGATAGAAGTTAAAAAATGGTTCAAAAATTTAGCTGCTGGTAGTGTAGCTGATTTAGCTGCATTTCATAGAATATTTTTAAATAAGCGGGAAAGGAAAAATAACCCCCTTCAAATTTTGTCTGAGTTTGATGCTTTGAAAAGATTTCCTACTGAGTCTGTCCAAGACTACTGCACTAGGTATAACAATGTCTATAATTATATTCCTGCAGCTCTTAAACCTACACCTTACTCTATTCTGCTCAAATTCCCTGATGGATTTGATACAGATATGGCCTATCAATTAAGAGAAAGAGATGCCCAAACCTTCGAACAGATGCAATTAGATGTTGTCAGTGTAGAAATCAACATTTTAGCTAGGAAAGACAGACTTAGAAATGAAAGAAGAGTTACAATTAAAGAAGAAAGTTCAAACTCAGATGTTAAATTGGATTGATTTGCTAAAACTTTAGAAAGGGTGGTAGAAATATTAGACAATATAGATAGAAAACCTCAATGGGATAATCAACCTCAGATCAGAAATCCCAATTTCAGAAAAAATAATAACCCTGGAAAAGCTAAAGAAGCAGCTCCAGACCAAAACATTAGGCCCCCATTTCAGGAGAACTATGCTGAAAGTTCTCAAAATAATGATGAATATGACGATGAAATCAATCATCTAATGGGAATAGATGAAAACAACATCATTTTCCTTACTCAGGAAGATCTCGAACTATTTGAGCTTCAACAACTCAAATTAAACTCCAGTGAATCCTTTGACTATAAACAAGGTTATGACTTTGCTATTAATGGAATTTGCAGTCAGTATAACCTTAGAAACAAGAAAAATAATGAGTCTTATACTAAAAATAATTCCCAAAATCAAAATAAGAAAAATGTAGAAGCCCCAAAAACAAAAGTTTTGCAAATTCTCCCAAGGGAAAATAAGCAAAATTCCAATCCTTCCAATCCTAAAAAATCAACAAGTCCCAAAATTGTTGATATTATTGATGAAGTAGCTCAAGATGCACAAAAATATAATACTCCTAAAACTTCTAATTCAATAAAAACAACAAATTCTAATCTTAAAAAGATTTTTGCTGATCCTAAATCAGCAAATCCTAGAACAGATAATTCCAGAACACCTGTTGATAATTCTAAGTCTGATAAAATTTATGTTGCCACACAAATAGTCCCTGAAAATAAAATTAAAAGTAGAAAAACTCAAGAAACTCAGATAGAGAATGCCAAGACAATTGAAGATAAAAATTCAACTGTTGAAAATCAAGAAAAACCAACTCAGATTACTGTTACTAAAAATGAATTAGTACAAATTAGTAAATCTCAATCCTCATTCAATATTCAGTCTGAAATTGCTAAGTTAAAAATACCTATTCCTTTAACAGAATTGGTTAAAAATGACTTATACAAATCAACTATAACTAAAACTTTGAATATGAATGATGGTGAATATGCCATTAATTTGAATGATGATCAACCAGAGTTGATTTTCGGCCCTGATGTGAATGGAAAGCATCCAGATGGATCAGTCCCTCCTTTCTATATCAGTCTTACCATCCACGATCAGATTTTACAAAATGCTATGTTAGATTCAGGAGCTTCCCATAATTTAATGCCCAAAGCTATCATGGAAACTCTTGATCTAGAAATAACCAGGCCTTACAAAGATTTTTTTTCATTTGATTCTAGCAAATTTAAGTGCTTAGGATTAATTAAAGACTTATGTGTGAATTTAGTTCAGTACCCTGGTAAGAGTATGGTGATGGACATTGTAGTAGCTGACATCCCACCAAAGTATGGTATGCTTATTTCTCTCTCATGGGGAGCAAAGTTGCAGGGATCTCTACAATTGGACATGAACTATGCTACAATATTAGTGTTTGGTCAACCCAAAATGCTATATAGGGAAAAATTAATGAAATTCATGGTCAGTAGTGCTGAGAGATCCATAAATTACCCTATTTATTCTACACCAACTGACCTTGACTCTTTTATTTTGTGTAACTCTGATAAAAATGAAATCCAAACTGAACTGATTGATAAAAAGACAAAACCAAACAATGTCAACATATTTCATGAGTCCCGTTGGCACTTAGAATTTGATGGCTCTGTAAAAAAATCAGGAGCAGGAGCAGGAGTATGGATTTCAAATATGGAAACTAATCATTCAGAAGGACATGTCTTCAGACTCAACTTAAAATGTACCAACAACATCGCAGAGTATGAGGCACTCATTTTAGGCCTCCAGATCATTAGAACTTTAGGAGGAGAAAGAATGCTAATCATGGGAGATTCGGAATTAATCATTAATCCAATCAATGGAGATTATTCTGCTTATAATCCTTGACTAGCCAGATACAGAGATACAAAAATTGATTTAACTGATGATTTATTGGAATGCAAGTTTGCTTCTATACCCAAAAAACAAAACATTCAAACACACTGTCTAGCAACTTTTTCTAGTACTTGTAACTTACCATTCCAACCAACTCATAGGTATACTCCTGAGGTTAAACATAGACCAATTATCCCAGAAAACCTCAAGTACTGGCAGATTTTATCTCAGGATGAACAAATTTACCATTTTTTAAATAATGAGGAAGAATTTCAAAATTGTAAAATAGATACAGACTGTAATATACATTCGGATTTTGATTGTGAAATAGATAACATAGATGTACATAAATTTAACAAACTAGTTGTATTTACTCAATCTGATATAGATAACTTAGAGAATATAGATATTGAGAAAATCATTGAAGAAGAAATTGACATGTCAGATTTGAAAGATAAATTTTTGCCTAAAGGTTTAACCCCTTTGGAAGAACTTTTCGATTCTAATGATGTGCCTAAAAAGCCAAAAATGGAACCAATTAAGTCTGACATTGAGGAATGTAACATTGGGACATAATTAAAACAAAAAATGATTAAATTGTCTAAATCTTTACCTCAACAAGGAACAATACATTGATCTTTTAAAGGAATATCAAGATATGTTTGCTTGGAGTTATGAAGATCTTAAAGCTTATGACACAAACATAATCTAACACAAAATTCCCGTAAAAGATAATAAAAAACCATTCAAACAAAAATTGAGGAGAATTAATCCTGTTCTAGTACCTTTGATAGAAAAGGAAGTAAAACGCATGTATGATGCTCAGATTATTGCACCAATCAGATATTCTGATTGGGTTTCAAACCTAGTACCAACAAGAAAGAAAACATGTGAAATTAGGTTATGTGTCGACTTTATAAATCTTTAAAAAGTGTCTTTAAAGGATAATTACCATTTACCAAATATGGATCATATATTACAAAGGGTAGTTGGCTCCTCTAGAGTTTCTTTGTTAGATGGTTTTTCAGGATACAACCAGATCCTAGTCCAAAAGGAAGATCAGGCTAAACCAACTTTCACCACTCCTTCGGGCACTTTCATGTATGTGAAAATGCCCTTTGGTCTGATGAATGCAGGAGCAACCATTCAGAGAGATATGGACATAGCCTTTGCAAAGGAGATTCATGACTTCTTCGTAATTTATCTAGATGACATTACTGTATTTTCAAAATCGAATAATGAACACTTTAATCATTTAAGACAGGTTTTTATTAAATGTAGGAAATTTGACATCTCTTTAAATCCCAAGAAAACTCTCTTTGGACTAGAAGAAGGTAAGTTACTAGGAGATATAATTTCAAAAGAAGGAATTAGAATTGATCCTGCTAGGATAGAAGCAATTTTGAACATTCATCCACCTAGAAACATCAAAGAATTACAAGCTTTCTTAGGTAAAATTAACTTTTTGAGAAGATTTATTTCAAACTTAGCTGAAATCATTAGAGAATTGAACAATATGCTCAACAAAGATTCAACTTTAAAATGGACCGTTGAAGCCAAACAATCATTTGATTCCATAAAACAGACTTTAACTAAAACACCAGTCTTAATCAGCCTAGATTTCAAAAAAGACTTTATAATTTTTTCTTTTGCATCAAAACATACCATTGCTGCAGTTTTACTACAGAAGAATGATCAAGGTTTTGAAAAACCTATAGCTTTTTTCAGTAAGACTCTTAGAGATGCACCTCTGAAGTATAACATAATGGAGAAACAAGCTTTATCTTTGGTTAAGGCCATAAAATATTTCAGAGTTTACATTCTTTATTCCCACATAATTGCCTATGTCCCTAATTCTGTAGTTAAAGACATTCTTTCTCAGGATGGCCTTGATGGAAGAAGAGGTAAGTGGATTGCCACTATCCTAGAATATGACATAGAAATCAAACCAAAAAAACTCATTAAAGGACAAGGATTAACCAGATTAATGGCTAAATCCAACTGCAATGTGTTAGACATAAATTTTATTGCTCAGATTGATGACCAGGAAGAGATGGCGACTCCAATGATCAGTGAAGCCTTTCTAGATTCACCTTGGTACTCAGATATTATCTTTGTACTTACAAACTTACAAGATCCTCCTGGATTATCAAGTGCAAAAGCCAGATTTCTTAAACTTAAAGAAATGAGATTTTGTATCTTAGATAATGCGCTTTTTTGGAAAGAACATAGTGGGATATTACTCAATTGTTTACTGAAAGTAGAAGATGACAAAATTCTTGAATAATTTCATGCTGGTGACTGTGGAGGGAATTTATATTGGAAAATTACTATAGATAATATCCTTAGAGCTAGCTTTTACTAGCCTACCTTATTTGCTGTGTGAAAAAATTTGTTGCTTCATGTCACAAATGTCAAAGTTTTGAAGGAAAAAAAAATTGTTATCTTTACCCTTAAAGCCAATTTCAATTGAGATGCGATTTCAACAATGGGGTTTAGACTTCATTGGATAAATTCACCCCCCATCCTCCGGCCAACATAAGTGGATTTTGACTGCCACCGATTACTTTACTAAGTGGATTGAAGCCATTCCTACCAGACAAGCCACTGACACAGTTATTATCTCTTTCATAGAAAACAACCTTTTATCTAGATTTGGATGCCCTCAGAAAATAATTACTGATAATGCAGCAGCATTTAAATCTAAGAAAATGATTGCATTTTGTCACAAGTATCATATTACCCTAGGCCACTCTACTGCTTATTACCCTCAGGGTAATGGCCTAGCTGAATCTTCAAATAAAAGCCTTGTAAATATTATTAAAAAATTGCTTGAAGATCATAAAAAGACCTAGATTAAAAAGTTAGTCTATGCCTTATGGGCAGATAGACTTACTACCAAAAATTCAATTGGCATTTCCCCTTATCAAATTGTTTATGGGATGGATGCAGTTTTCCCATCATCCTTAGGTGTTCCAGTAATGAAGATCATTCAAGAATCACAAGTGGAAATCAATGATATACAAAGGAGGAGAAATCAAACTATTCATCTACAACAAAAAAGGGAAGAAGTATATGAGAAATCCCAAGTCATTCATGATAAAATCAAGAATTTTTTTGATAAAATAAGTAAAGAAGATGAATTTTACATTGGATATCAAGTGTTAAAATGGGATTCTAGGAGAGAGGAAAAAGGTAAACATGGGAATTTTGACTTTCTATGGAAATGACCTTATGTAATTTATGGATATAGGGGTAACAATTCTTTCTTCATCAAATATTTGGATGGAACATATATTCAAGAAGGACCAGTTAATGGTAGAATTCTCAAACACTACTATTCTTCTGACTTAACTAATAGTTAGTCCCAGTTACTTTTTACATAATTGTAAATATCCATTGAAGTTTTTAGATTTGATTGGATATTTTCTTTCCAAAGTTGAAGCCCGGAGAGAAGGCCCTAAGCTTTGAAGAGTAAAATGTCATAAATATGAGTTTTTGTAGAAAACAAAAGATAATTACTGAATCATCATGGTCAAAATTGAAGGCTACTAGTCTTAGAGTTCTTGACATTTCACCAGGAAATGCCATCCCCATGTGAAGCCACTGTTAGGGTCTTATAAATATAGAATTCATAATATTGAATTGAATTTTGATAGTATTGTAAAATATGTACATACCTTGCTTTCTATAAGTTGTTTTCCCATATTTTGAAAAAATAAAAAAAATTGAAAATCAAAAAAGAGGGTAAAAAGTCCTAAAAGAAAGATCAAAGGACTTAAAAAATATAGACCCCAAAAGAAAAAAGATGAAAATAAAACATGAAAGTGTGTAAGTCCAAATGCCACTACTTTCTACTTTTTGCAAATGATTATGGCAGAGTGTCAATAAATGCCATAATCCATGATGAGTTAAACTGTTTAAACTTGATTTGTCATGTTTTCAATTTCCATGTTTTAGATAGTGAATAAAGATTGGTCAGACAGTTTAATCCTGAAAAATTAGTAAATAGGTAGAGAATAATGAGGAGCTCATCAGTTTAATCTGAGCCCTCGAATGAAATAAGGTAGAATTAGATAGTTTTATGCTTTCAAAAGAATAAAATGTTTCAAGGTAGCAAGCTTAAATGCACCTACTAAAAGGAAGAAAAATTGTTAGAGTAATGTTGGGTAGGTAGAAAGAGGGGGAAAAAGCATGTAATATTCATCACCGGGCAAAAAATCAATAATTTCCCTTTTCCCTATAAGTATTCAATATTATATACTTCCAGTCAAAGAGGCTCAAAGAATTTCTTTGACTTCTGTTGGGATCGGACCCAAGGCTCGATGACTGAATAGTGGAAAATGTTGAATTATTATGATAAAATCCCATTTACCATTATTTATTCCTCATTCGTACATTTAATTCATATTCATCAGTAAAGAATCCTTCTTACTTAATGAAACTTGAAATCCCATTTAATTAACTTCCTTCATTCATAAAGAATACAAAAAACCTCAAAAAACACTCTATCCTAAGTAAATTGGTGAAATGCTGAAATAATAAGCTATGCTTTTATTTATTCAATCTACTTGGTCATTTAGTGTATTTTTGTGTATTCCATCTCCCCTTGTCATATTAACTTTTAACTTATGCTATTAATTCCCTAAAAATACCTTATCATATATATATAATTCCCTTTATCTAAAATACCCCCTAAAAACCCACTATTATAAATTTTTTAGTCCAAAGTTATTATCCACATGCTAAATTAAAAAACCAAATAATACTCCCTTTGGTCTAAAACTAACCTTAATTTAAAACCATGCCCCCTATGGTTATTATACCCTTCAACAAGTCTAAAAACTATACAATAAAATAAATAATCAAAATGTGGCTTTCCACGCATATCCTATGTATTTGGAAAACGAAAAAATATTGCCCCACCCATCACAATTTTATCCTAAGTGCCTTTGAAAAACAATTACCAACATTTTCCGCACATCATATTTTAACCCAAGGTGCTATAGCGATTAATACTAAGGTTTATTTTCATTTGAAATTAAACCTTCCCTTTATATCCTATCCCCTCTATGTAAAGCCCCTACCTTTACATAGGCTAAAGCGTAATTAAACATACAACTCTGCCTCATGCGCCTCTGCCCTTATATATAAAACTCTTATATATATATATAAATACCATTATTTAACCCTTATTAACCATATGTATAAATCACAACTTTGCATATATAAAACCTTTGATAAAGTTCACCTCCATAAAAAGATTTAACCGTCCTTATATCCGCCATTATATTAAAAACTTGGTTAAAAATTCATCTTTTATAAAGGTTTTAAACATTAAACCCCCGCGTATATAATTTCCCCAGTCCCACCATCTTTTAGCCGCACCTTCCAAAAGAGATCACAACCCTTCGCTCTCATACTCCAAATATGACGGCTCTTAAATTATATCGCGCTCACAAACTAATCATCCGCCCAAAGCCCAAACGGACGCGAAATAAGTTGTTTCATCAATTCCGCCTCCTGTGACGTGGCATCCTCTCATAGGATTGCATTTTTTTCAATAAAAAAAACTTACTGCCTGAGCTCAACGCGAAAAAACATTGATGGGTTTCGCATTTCAAACCTAAAAACCACTCCCTCCATTTGATAAGACCTGCATTTAATGCATCTATGATAATTAAATATCAAAGTTAAAACCTTTGTTATACCATTTCTGATGTTTATTTGCACATTCTAGATTGTAAAAGAACTTTGATCAATTGTGTAAGAACCTTTACTCAAAATTGTCATCTTATACCTAGACAAAATAAAAAATTGACCACAAATTCCCCATTGAAGACCAGTAAAGCTATTCGCTACACCAACGATCCGGACCGGTCAGATTAAACCAATATCTTCTCAAGAATCCTTCAAGCAACCAAATACCTGCGTTTAAAGGTATTTCTCGATAGTTAAAACCTGCAATTTCAAGTTTAGACCATGAATGATTAAACCAGACCTGTAAATTAAGGGTTTTACCGAACCAATTTGCCTAAAAAAAGCCCGAAAAAGAGGCCAAACCTTGGCCAATTTTTCCCAGAAAATTCCATGTTCAAGAAAACCACTTTTGAAGCCAGTCTCCTAAATTTGTGACCTCTCAAGATCAATTTCAAATACAGAAAAGGGTTTAAAACCTAAAGATACCCTAAAAATCCCTTTTGCAGTCAAATCTATTCAGGAAACCCTCGTTTTCTGTCTTATTCCATTTTATATCCTCTGACAGAGAAATCAACTCCTGCAAACAATTTAAGCTTGTAGTAGTTATTCCAAAATGACCAAAAATCAGATCACAGCTAAACCTGGAGGTTCTAAACCAACCAAGCCTGGAGGATCCAAACCTCCTAAATCTATAACAGCTAAAGCTGTTAAATCTACTCCAACCCTCACTGCTAAATCCACTATATCAGTAAATCCCCTCCAGCCACCTGTAGCTGCTGAAGAAACCCTTCCATTGACTGATATGGACTACAAGATTGTTTGATCCTATTGTAGAATTCAACCTTTTAGAAATACATAATTGAATAACATTGTGGATGATTTTGTCACCCCCTAGAGACAGTCTAGAGTTGCCATAGACCAGTGCCTAGGACATCTTAATATAGCAAGGAGCCCTTTATAGTTTGGGTTGTCAGTCCAAGAACTCACTTACTATCTCTTGTTTGAACAAGGAAATTAGTTTTGAATGGGACCAATCTCTCTCAGAAGCTGGTACAAAGATAAGAACAATGTAGGGACATCATGTAAAACTCCCATACAAAGGCATCAGGCAGTTAAGAGACTGCTTACTGTAAAGAGGGCCAGTTCAGATAATATATCACAGAAATCAAATATCAGGAAGTGAGTGCAGTGAGGAAACATAAAGAAGATATTAGCTGACATGAGATTGATACCCAGATACACAACAGAACCATATAAGGGCATACCAATTTATGAATCCTTATATGACAATGGCGTTTTAAAAGCACCCCCCTCAAACAACTAATATAGCAGAAAATATGGATGAAGTGAACATGAAACGGTATACCATGACTAGGCCTATTTAAAGCGCTTGACTAATTCCAGAAAGGGCATCAACAAGGATGAATCCTTACTGCAAACTAGTGAGCCACTCGCATTATAGAACATGATACAAGAAGATAAGTAGCATGAAAAGAGATATTGTATTAACACATAAGAGAAATTACATACTGTGAGATACCAGAGACCAGAATCCTCATTACAGTTATAACCCCTCCTCACTGAGACCCTACGGACTCTGAACCTTCATACAGAAATATTACAAAATGTATACAAAAGCCTTTTCGCTGCACAGTTTGCTGATAGAAATATGGAACCCTTACAATGTCTTCTTTTCGGGTCTTTATAGATGAGATAGAGAATTCTAGAGGAGGAGGCAGATAGAAAACATTTAATGACTTATTTTGAATCAAATGGCGGAAAGAATTCGCGACCACACTATGAATGACTAACTATAAATAAATATACTTTATAAATCATCTCCTGAAATAAATGCTGAGGAGAAAAATCTCCTTATAAACATGACACAAAATAATAAAATATATACATCGTTCTGCCTCCGCTGGAATTAGGATCTGCTGCCGTAAGAACCTTGAGATAATCTGCAACTCTGTACTGTACTCTCGGTCCTTAGCTTTGGATTTGAATCCTGGATCTTTAATGCGGGGCGAATTTCTCTGGAGGGTTCTGTAGGTCCATATTTTGTCTTCTTTAATGGCGGTCATTTCTTACACCTACCCTCGGCTTCTTCTTTAAATTTCACCAGCAAAATGTGTCCTTTTATGGGCTTTAAACCTTTGCAACAGCGGCAGTGAATTAAAATGCCCTCCCGTCATCTTGAAACCTGCAAAACCCACAAAATATTAAAGAAAACTGACACAGGTGGAGGCAGGGATGATGGATACACGATCGACCGAGAGAAATACACAGGGTGGCGGAAGAAAAACAGTGGAGGTTTTGACGAATAGACGAAATGCTGACTTTCTACATAACGCAGTTTGGACGTGAGGAAGGAATGACGACAAATACGAATAAAAACATATAAACACACACATATATATATGGCGTGGAGGAATCTTACGGATGTACGAGACCAGAACACGTGGACGTACGGGGGACAGGTGGATAGGTGATGTGGCGGAGTTAACAGGTGGGAGGACTGAACTCTGGACCGTCGGATTACAAACACAGATCAACGGCTAGAAATGGACGGGGGCGACACGATGGTAGGCCACAGGACACGGCGGAGACAAAATAACAGGCGAGCAACTCCATAGAAAAACCGTCGTCAGATCGGGATCAGTAGATCCAACGGCTCAAACGAATTCCACTGCCCGGCGATTGTACTGGCTTTAACGCGCGGGGAAAGTGGTTTTAGGGCCCATACCAAGGACACGCGGCGCCTGTCTAGTGGAATCGCTAGCTCGATGGATAATACCGCCAGCCTGGGGTAAGCGGTGCAGGGGTTTACCGCCGGTTTCCTACGCGCGGGGCCCTCCATACGAAATGATCACCGCTCCGTTGATTTGAACTTCGATCGGACGGCCACCATTGCGCCCGATCATTTAAAACAACAGGCCCCTTTTCGTTTTGGCTTACGGTTTTCAGATTCGGGTGATATGGAAGCCAAAGCGGGAGGGAGTCAAACTATTAAGGGCTCGGCCCGATACATTTAAATTTGGGTTTTTAACCATTATAAAGCAGATTTTCGGGTGGAGATAGTAATATCAAACTAGAGCATGAGGTTTTAGGCCACGGCGGAATTTTAAAATGGATTCGAATGAGGCAACAGGCCCAAAATTCACAGGCAGGGGTAAATATTGTACAACAGGTGCTATAATAACTACTTGGACAAAGATGAAATGCCTATTTGGGAGACTCATTTGCCCCAATATGTAGTTCCATTGACCCAAACTGGACAAGACCTTGTTAGACTGTGTCAAAAGAATTATGAACGAGACCAAAGGGCCATTTTTAATGCTGACAGAGAGATCCTTTTTACCATCACAATAGAGTCCATAAATCAAATGCTGCAATTACAGTTTGATCCTCAATCAGTCCCCCTATCTATAGAATTTTTGGCCCAGTTTTACTTAAGCCTGGATTTCCCAAAGAATTTTATGATATTTCAAGACTTTTTTCCTTCCCATGTTGATATTCCTAAGTTGAACCCTCCTCATTCCACTACCAAATTTCCTGAAGGGTCAAGGCATATTATTTCAATGCTATCTTTTATACTGAGATACTTTACAGATGGATTCACTGATGAATCCATTCTTGGATTTCCATCCACCTTATCTCCAGGCCAACCTCCAGCACTTATTCTTTATTATGCCAATTTCATAGTAGACAGTATTCATCATCATCTTACCAAAATGCCTACTGAAGGGGTTTTCAGATACTCTTCCTACTTGTTTCACTTGTTTTTATTCTTCCAAGATGACAATTTTCCAATTTCATTGCAAAATATGGACTTGGAGGGTAAGCCTTTATCTATTGTCTTTTGGACTTCCTTGCTAAGGAAAGAGAATAGTGAATTCAATTATACAGATTTCTCAAACCTTTTCCTCCATCCAGCAATGAATATTTTGTACAAAGCAGAGCAGCCCAGTGTTAATGAAGAAATGAAGAGGATCTTACAACTATCAGAACAGAATAAAATGGGAGACTGGTTTCTTTATGAAAAGCATACAGTGATAAGAATTTTTGGATCCAACTTATTACCTTATAAGTTGCCAAAATACATGAACATGAGAATTTTTGCATTGGAATATTTAAGATAGGTTCTCAATTCTGAATCTATCAACTTCTTAGCTGCAAGGAAAAAGACTCAATTCAAGTTGAAGAATCAGGTTGGTCCTTTCATCACAAATAACAGAGAGGAAGAAAAATAAATTTCAAAGAGACTAGTATAATTCAAATTTAAACAAAGTTTTCCATGGAACTATGATCCTCAAGGGATCCTGAGCAATTTAAGGGTAAAATGTAAACTTACACCCTTCATACATGAGCCCAAAACAGAGATTGACAAGTTTGCCAATCAAGAAGATTGGATGGAAAACACACTGATAGATATAGTCATTAATGTCGAGACAACAGGAAAAATGGTTACAATAAAACCCCTGGAAGTTGTAAAGCAGCAAGAGACTTCAGCCAAAAGAAGCAGAGAAGAAGGAACATACACAGCAGAAAAAACTACAGAAACAAAATTCAAACTGATTTACAATAAAAGGCTTAAATTCAGTTCCATAGGGAAAGAAAAGGTAATTGATGTTGAGGAAACAAATGAGCCAGAGGTAAATAATGATGAAGCTACAATAATAATCAATGAAACCCTTGCAGAGATTGAAAAAGAGCAAACAACATGTAAATATGATACTCAGATGATTGAGAAACAAAATATGGAGGCCTCTTCCTCACAGATAGTTGAGGAAAAAGACTTAGAAATCAAGGAAAAATATAAGAAGAAGAGTGAGGAAATTAAATCAGAGATATATTCTCAATTCCTCAAGCAAAAACAAGGGAATCAAAATAGGCTACTGACAGCCTTTGAATATTCTACAAACAAAATGATTATGTCTTTTCTGCAACCAACTACTTCAGCACCAAAAACAGCGGCAGATTATAAAAAGTTGGAGTTTGAAGTAGACACTGAAAATGTTCATGAGCTAGACCAAATTGAATTCCATAGACACAACTTTGAAATGTTGTATTCAATTGTGGTGACAAAGGTAATGAGTGCTACCAAGTTGCAGAATACTATTCTTAACATGCAGATAAAATGAAGCTAGACAAAGGGTGTTTGTATGCAAAGGACCTAAGGATTAAAGCCTTAGAGGATTTAATATTACAGGTGGGATATGATCCCTCAAATGTTCGGGCAACAGAATTGTTGATTAAGAAAAAGAATGATGATATTGCAGCTTTGAGGAAACAACTTAAGCTTCCTCAAAGTGAGCATACACAGACTAAAGAAATACTTCAAGAGCAAAGTGAAAAATAATAGATGATGAAGCTCATCCTCAAACTAACTACTAAAATCAAAGAAATGGAATCTCAAATGGACCAGCTTGTCCAAGAGAAGGAAACCGTGAAAGAGATTGACACTCCTATCATTCCTTCAGTCATACCAGTGATTACCACAACAGTGGTTTCCACATTAGGAGAAAAGCTAGCACCAAAGGAACCACTGGCAACTGCAGTACCAGTGAGTTCAACTACTACTTCAAACATAGATTCTTCTACAACACAGGTTCAAAAAACAGATGGAGCAGGTCAAATCGTTAAGGCTATGGAGGAAATTTCCTTGAAAACTAATGAAATCAATAGCCTAAAGAAAATGATTGAGAATATTGAAGCCACAAATAAGCTATCTCAAATAAATGCTAAAACCCATGAGCAGAAGGAAATTAGACTTGGGGAACAAATTAAGGGCTTACAAAAAGAGCTAACATTCACTGAACAAATTTCATTTGTCAAGAATCATCTATGGACAAACATAATTGAGTCCATTCACACTCAATGACCTTCAATTCAGATTATATATGAACAAATATACTTATTGTTAGTAGCTCAGGCAGAGATTCAGAAGACTAAGGATGAGTTAACTGATAAGATATCTCAGGCTTTAAAATTCATCACATTCCTGAATAGCAAGAATAGAGCAAAATTGAAAGAATTACAGGTATTGGATAGAACAGAGACCATTTTACAGATTAAAAAGGTGGTAACAAAGAAAAATTTGATGAACTACCTGGAAGAGAAGTGTGAATCAATGAACATTGCCATAACAAAGTTTATGGTGAAATATACAAACTTAAGACAAAAGGGCTTACCAGACATTCATGTCTTCAATGAAAAATTAATGCCCCAGAAATATTATGATAAGAAGGTCAAGGAATTTTCCAAGGAGAAAGTCAGGAAACCATTTCCATAAGGCACTCCCACAGGAAAATTCCTCCTTCAGCACTTTGAAGATTTTTTCTTTCTACAACATGAGATCAAACATCTTTTTGTGTTCAAACCCAATTTTGCTAAATACACAGAGGCAAATGAGAATTTTAGAAAGCTAAAGAATGTCAAAATTCCCAGTGAAGAACAATGACAAACATTTACAGATTTAATGTAAAAATGAGAGGTAAAACAATGAATAAATTACCTTGAAAAAAAATCAAGAAGAAATAGTGAAGTAAAAGGATAGTCTATTGATTTTTTACTGCAAAAAGAAATATTTTTACAGCAGTAAAATAGTGGAAATATTAGTCAAAAGTGTATCAGAGTTAAAGAGCAGTGTTAAAGAGTATCAGATGGAAGAGTATTAGCTAAGGCAATTCAAATGAAGATATTTTCTAGTAGCCAGCAAAGCAGGACGGCTAATCACTCAAAAGCTCCTTGATTAGATAAAGTAGTTCTATTTATTTTGGATAAGAGGACAACTTGCTGATTTGTTAAGCAGCTATCCCTCTTATTTTGTAAATATATTTTCTATTTCCTAAAGATATTCCTATATTTCTCCTAGGATATTTGTAACTACGTTTTGTATAAATAATTCTACATTAGAAGTATTGAGTGTGGAATAAAATTTCTAGACTTTACTATAGACCTTTTTACTGAACATTGGAGACTATTATGTGTTGATATCAAAGTTGCAGACTATAAAAAGCTAAAATGGCATCATAATTCATGATCCCTATGATAAGCTGATGAGTGAAGTACTCCCTTCTTGTCATTTTTTTCTTTTCTAAGTTTCATGCAATTCATTGTATGTTTGTTCTATCTGAATGTATAACTAGGAATATTACTACAGGTTAGTCTAGTGTTCCCTGTTTTTAACTAGTTACCATTTTAAATTTTTTCTTCTGATTTCCGATGTTAGGAATCCTTGATTACTTCTACTCCCGTTTGACCCCTGCCTCCTTCTTCCATTTTCTGGATCAAAGTATCCTTCATTACCCTTTATCCCGATCATACCATTTCACCAAAAAACACTTTTCAAAATCTTTGAGGGTTATCTATCTTGCCCTAAATACATTTGTACCTTTTTGGCCTTGACTTCTAGTGTTGCTAGCTAGATTTAGACTCCATATCCCAATGGACAAGTATATTTATCTCTATTTTACCTCTAAGTGATTTTTTCCCACCAAAACCTTTAAAAAACAAAACCAATTGTTCTATCATAACTAGCCTAAAAACATAAATAAATAAAAAAGATAAATCTTAAAGACAAAGCCCTCTCTGAACTCTAGGAAGGCTAGATCCTAGAATTTGAAGTAGGTTTGTGATTACCTCTAGTGTTCTTAGACTAAAAACTAAAATCCCACAACTTAATAAATTACTAGAGTGATAACACCCAATATGAGAGGGCGAGCAGGAATAATTGTTAAGAAAGATCACAACTAAATTAGGTGTACCTAGGATGGTTGAGGTGATCATATTCATAATGTACAGGGTGTCATTTCTAGAAGTAAGGGTTTGGTCTTTCATCATAGCAAGAGGAGGTGAATTTTAGGTTATCGGTGGAAGAATCTTGCAGAGAGGTGGGCATCTCAGGCAATTAATGATCAAATGATTTAGATTATGGCCACTTCAAATCCTTATGATGGAGGTGATGATGAGTATGAGCATGTCGCTGGAGAGAGGCATGAAGAGGGTGGCCATGTATGTCCTGCATGCCTTTCCAATTCATTGGTCACTTTAGTACCCCACTTGGGAAATTATAGGCACGATTAATGAGATTTTGGCATTCTTGTTTGATTTCTATTGGTGTTTTATTCCATACTTTTTAGAATTTTTCCTCCATGTGCACTCCCTTATTTTTTAGGAGGTTATTTAATTGGTTAGCAGAGAGATGAACATGTGAGGCAACCATGCCAGGGAAGAGTGAAGTGGACTCAAGCTACTAGGAGGCATGTATTTTGGAGGGAGTTGAGTCATTTTGGATTATATTGGTCATCGATATGATGAGTTGCAAATCACCTTCTACTATGAGTTATTTGAGGCCATGTTCATTAGCTATTCTCAATCCTTTAATGAGAGTTTTGTTAACGATGTTGGATACCACCAACAAACAGGGGGTCTCCTTGATGTGAAGTCCCAATTAGACTCACACCATTTAGTGTAGGAGCCCCATCTGGAGTATCGACTTGGCCACCATAACCGTAAGGTTAGTCTTGGTTTCAACGGATAACATAAGATATTATATGCATAAACCTTGAATAAGCAAGTAAGTTGACATTTTGAAACACCAATGGAAATGTGTAAAAGGAGACCTTCACGAGCGAGAGAGACAAAAGTGAGCCTTTGGAAGGAAGTAATAGTACTAACCTAAGAGAGACACCCGAGCAGAGAAATATTTGTCAGTTATCTAAAGAAATAGTTCACATAGACACAATGATCATTAAAACACATACAACTCATCTTCAACAAGATAAGTATTTAGGCCACCGAAATAGTTCAATTTCCTTAGTACATATGAGTAAAACATATATATAAAACATCCAAATAATATTCCTAAGACATTCACAATACATGCATGAAAATGTGTTGGCTCATAGAGCTTCAATATTAGGTGAAATATCTAAGTACACAATTACAATGGTGAGTCACTATTTCCAATAGTGGAACATTAAGTCACTTCTTGCTTCTCCAAAGAATAGTTTTCTCCCTTATGCCGAGTAGAGAAGCCAAGACTAGCTCTCTAAATTTTAAGCCTCCATAAGAATTTTGCTTGAGTTATGAGGTTTATTTTATGACAATAGGAATGAACTTTCATATCCTCATGACTCTTGGATTACCCTCACGACTCTTGGACTTCTAGTGTGTCCTTTAGATTTCTAACAATTCTTGAACTTCTAATTGACTTTGGACTTCTATAAAATCTTTGTCTATATATGACTATGTGCCTCTTCATGTTCCAAATATTAATCTTGGACTTCCACACATTACATATTGTCCTTTTCTTTTAAAATACAACATTACACTCCACATGATGATGTGGCATGACACAGAGACATACATTGACCACTATGATGACACTTGTACAAGTTACAACTTGGCAATGATGACATGAAATAATATAGGTGGATATTGGTGGCCACCCGCCTATTCAACCTAGACCTCTAATCAGTTTCATCAGTTTCCTTATTTATAGCACAATTTACTATTTTTAGCAGCTTTTCGGGTCCTGGACTTTCGAAGCTGATTTGACCCCCTAAACGACAGTTTTTTGAGGTCTGCAGCAGGCCCACAGTCATAGGCTAGGACCTACCACAAATATTGTATTACTCAAAGAGATATTTCTAACAAGGTATCAAATGTGTCAAGCAAAGATCATATGACCAAGTTATGACCCCAGGAATTTGGCTACCCAACTAACCCCAACGGAGCCCACATACTCTTGGCGTTCCATCTCTTAGGGTTAGGTTTTTTGTTTTTTAAGGTTTCCCTTTGATGTTCAATAATAAAAAGGCCCTTGAGCCTCATTGTAACCCAGTTCAGAGGCATGTAGCCACCACATATCTTCTCAGAGATAAACTACCATCACCTGAGCTAGTTTATTTCCATTATGCTTGTAATCATTTTACATTTCTTTGATATTAATGAAATGAAGATTTATTTTTTTGCATATCTGTGTTTTTTTTTTTTATTTGTATTTTTTTGTGTTCCTGCATAAGTCTTGATTAGTGGTATCATAACAATCTTCTCTTTCTCTATTTTTCTTTGCATGTCCCCAACGAGGTCAAGGTATAAGGAGATAGGGCTTGAACTGGTTGAACCTTTGCAAGACCATCCTCGTAAACCCTAACAGCCTCCCATGGTAGAAGAAAAGAAATATGAGGGAGAATGAGATCCTTTCAAAATATTACATGAGGAATCCCTCGAGCGCGAGAGGAATGCGATGATGGATAACTTTTTCGAGATCCTTTGTCAGCTACCCACAGTCAACGCATCTTCATCCAGTAGCCACTCTAGATGAGCCACTCCCTTTAAGATACAAGTCAACTTTGGAACTCCCATATTTGAAGGCCAAATAGATACAAAAGTCATATATAGATGGTTAAATATGTTGGAAGGATATTTTTTGGTTTATGAATTTTCCAATCGGGAAAATATTACTTTTTCATTCCTCAAATACGCCCCCCATGTCAAAGATTGGTGGGAAATTTTCTATGGAAAGAGGGATGACAAAGAATCCTCACTTTTTTTAGCTGCACCCACTTGGAATTATTTCCAAGACGTCGTCAAGAAACAGTATTACCCCGCCGGGAGCTATGAGGACAAGTATATACAATGGACAACGTTGCGATAGTAAAGGGATCAAGATTTGCATGAGCTGGTGAATCTTTTCCATACCCTGTACAAAAAGTTGGGTATCAAATATTTGGAAAAAAATATGGTGCTCAGGTACCACAGTTGCTTGCAAAAATACATTTAGGAGGAAATGGAGTTCCTGGGCATATCCTCGCTTGGTGCATCATACCACTATGCTTCTAGGATTGAGCATAAATTTAAATAGAAAAAGTGAGACTTTGGATTTGAGAATCTGAAGCAAGGGAAAGGCACCCCAAACCATATAACAAAGGAAAAAACCAAGGCAAGATGACACAGAACAACCCATCGAAGCCGCAAGAAAAGAATGACACTATGAAGACAAATAAGGACATAGGGAATTGGTGTGAATTCCATAAGAGCCCCACTCACAATACAAGTGAGTGTTGAGCCAAGTAGTCATTTTTGGTCAAGTTCGAGGCTTCTTAATCAGATGCATTTTCCAAGTCTAATTCAAAAATTGACAACGGGAATGAAAATGTGGATCCCAGTGCCATTGTTTCCACCACCACGATCTAGAATATTGATCCCGAAGATCTAGAGGATGGGGAGAAAATATTCCACTCATAGAAGTGGGTGAATGGTTCTTCGTTGTAGTTAATTTTCAATGGTGGAAGTGAAAAGAACCTCATATTAGCAAAGGTCATGAAGCAGTTGGTCCTATCAAAAACACCGCACTTGCAATCGCACACCATCGGGTGGCTTCACCAAGGACGAGATCTCCACGTCAACCAACAGTGTCACCTTCATACAACATCAAGCCCTTCACAGATGATGTATTGTGTGATGGTGCTCCTCTTGAAGTTTGTGATGTATTAATAGTTCAACCATACTTTTGGAAGCGTCAAGCTATGTATGAGTCTAGGCCTCACAATGTTATTATTTCTATGGGAAATAAGTCATACAAGATACCAAAAGTAGCATTGCCCACTGCCATTTCTTTGATCTTTGCAAAGCAATGTAGTAAGATAATTTCCGAGATTGGGAAAATTGTCTTCCTTATGATTCTCCCTCAAGACAAGAATATGACTTTGGCCACATACACATCCTCTAGACAGGACTCCTTCGCATGGCAGTAGTAGATGGAAAAGGTCATGGAAGAGTACAAGGACATCTTCACCTCACCCAGAGGGTTACCCCTACACTATCAGGCCAAGCACTCCATCGATATGACCTCAGGCACACCACTACAAAATGAACCAATATACCAACGCTCTGTTCTGTAGAATGATTAAAATAAGAGGAAGATTTAGGAGTATTTGCAGAAAGGGCACGTTAGGCCAAGTTCATCACCCTCTAGGAGCTCGATCATGTTGGTACAGAAGAAATATGACACCTAAAGAATCAATATTGACTATCGAGCATTAAATAATATCACCATTCAGAATATCTATCCAATACCACGGATTGATGACCTTCTGAACCAACTCAAGGGTGTCAAATATTTTAGCAAGATTTATTTGAAGTCTAGTTATCACAAGCTGCCAATCGAACCCTCTAATGTGTGGAATACTTCCATCAAATCCAAGGAGGGCCTTTTATAATGGCTAGCCATGCCTTTCGGGTTGACAATTTCCCCCGTAACCTTCATGAGGGTGATGCATGACATCATGCAGCCCATCAATAACTCATTTGTGTTAGTGTATTTGGACGACATCCTGATCTTTAGCCAAAGTTTGGAAGAGCACCTACACCATAATCGATAGGTCCTCCAAATCGTGCGAAAACACACATTGTCTGCCAATTTAGAGAAATTCACTTTTGGCATGACCTAGGTTCAATATCTGGGGTGAATCATTGATGGTCAGAGTGTGAATGTCGACCCATCCAAGATACAAGTTATTTGATATTATCCAGCCCGAACCACTCTAACAAAGCTCCATAACTTTCTGGGTCTTGCCAATTTCTACGGAAGGTTTGTATTGGGTTTCTCTCATATCACTTGGCCTTTGAGTTAAGTCACCATGGGCAGAGTGAAAGAAAATTTATTTTGGTCAAAATACCAACATAAGGTGTTTGCTGAGTTGAATCGCCGTCTCTGCTCTGCACCAGTTCTGACATTACCAGACTTGCAACAACCATTTTATATTGAGACAAAGGCCTCTGACTATGTTATTGGCGTAGTTCTTACTCAACATGGGCATCCAATGGCATATCATAGTGAGACACTTTTAGACACAATCAGAAAGTATCCCACCTATGACAAAGAGATGTATTCCATTGTGTAGGCATGCTGACAATGTAAGCATTATATTTTTGGGAAGGAAACATGCTTCCACACAAGCCACCGACCCATGCAACTCATACAAACACAAGAAAATTTGTATAACTATTGCCATGAGAAATAGTCCACATATTTGAAATAGTTCCATTTGAACATTAAGTACAAAAAGAGAAGCACAAATAATTTTTTAGGATGCCTCGTCCGACCGTCGGTCATGGCGTTGACAACTGTTCTCAACTCTTGCAGACACGAGACTTCAGGGTGGCCGCATATTTACAAGAGCAATCCAAAATTTGACAACACATACCAGATAGACTTGGAAGGAAAGAAAGTTCCATATTTTTACCTTGAGGGTACCTTGTTATGCCAATTGGGACAAATTTTTCTTCCTTCAAGCGAGTGTGCCAAGTTTATTTTGGGGGCGCACTAAAGTCAAGTAGCTATAGATTTCGGAGTAGAGAAATTAGTGGAAGAGTTGCAAAAGTATTTTCATTGGTCGAACCTTCGACGGGATGTTAGGAAGTACATCAGATCATGCACTACCTACATAATTTCCAAACGGACAATCAGGAAGCAAGGCCTATATACTGCTCTCTCTACTCCTAATCAACCTTGGTAATATATATTCATGGATCACATGTTGTGCCTTCCTTCTACTAAGCATGGCAATGACTTTCTGCATCACTTCCAAACCCACAATCAAGAAGAAAGGCTTATATACTCCTCTACCTACTCCTAGTCTATCTTTGGAATCCATCTCCATGGATTACAAGTCGGGCCTTCCTTCTGCTAAGCATGGAAATGAATGTGTTTTCGTGGTCATCGACAGGTTCTCTAAGATGGCCATTATAGTTGTTAGGGTCCTATAAATTTTTATAGGGTCACTTGATTATAACAGATAATTATTATATTTCAGATGTTGTAAATAATATTCCATATTGTAAATTATTTCCAAAAAAGGTCAAAACCTTAAGAAAAATCAAAAAATATGCTTACAACTCAAAATGCAGCATTAGAGGATAATTAAGTATGTTTAGATTAAATTAATCACATCATTTAAATGTGATTAAATAAACTGTAATAAGGATTTGGCACTATAGTTTGATTTTAATATAATTTTGAAAGCGAAAAAAGGCACATCCTGACAAAAATTTTCTGTTGCATTCGGTTAAAGGGCCCACAGTTATCCGCCGAACGATCCTCTCGATCTCCAAATCAATGGTGCACATCCGATTTTGGCTCCCCCTCTCCATCCTCGCTTTACCGCTGGGGGGGTCCGAAAATATCGTTTTCCCCCATCGGGTCCCATGCTACGTGGCACCTTCACTGCATTTCGCACCCCCCTTCCTCAAACTACTTACCATGCCCTGAGCCCCTCTGAAAACCACTCATCCTCATCCCTTTCGCGCCTAATCCCACTCTTGCTTACCGTTCCATTCCCACGCTTTCCTTCTGTAGTCACAAATCAATTATTTCTACCAAAGATGTGTTGGGAAAAATATCTTTAAGAGGGGGGGTAGATACGGTGACTATACATATTCAAAACTTTTTATTTTTACTCTCTAAAACCCATACGCTACTTTCCTTTAGTAAACTCGCATATATACGCGGATATCCTTCATACAACTCGCGTATTAGCAGAGATCTAAATATGCAGATATTTATTAACTTAGTTCTTTGCACTATTCATTCATCTGATGTTAAGTTAACAGTAAACATGTGTAGTAACAACAGAATAAACCATCACACAAAGCATCACACATGAACACCAGGATTTTTAGGTGGAAACCCAAGTCGGGAGAAAACCACCGCTGCAGTTGCTCGGCCTTCAATATTTTATTATAGAGAAAACATATTACAACATATGTGCTGGCGCAGACTTGACCAGCACGCAGGCACCCACCTGCGCTCGTTTACCAGCCTCTCCTGGAAGGGAGCTACGACCCCCTGACTCGTTTACCA
The DNA here is from genome assembly GCA_034641835.2 of Pinus albicaulis. Classification (NCBI taxonomy): domain Eukaryota; kingdom Viridiplantae; phylum Streptophyta; class Pinopsida; order Pinales; family Pinaceae; genus Pinus; species Pinus albicaulis. Next base: position 660,807,788 of record CM076577.1, read on the forward strand.
GCCTCTCCTGGAAGAGAGCTACGACCCCCCGATCTCGTTAACCAGCCTCACCTGGAAGGGAGCTACGACCCCCTGACTGAAGGCTACAACCCTCAGCACCTCTATGGACCACGTTTCATCAATTTTCACACTGGATCCAAAACTTCCTTTAGGACACCACTTGCAGGCCACGTTTCATCATATTTTCAGACTGGACCCACTCCACATATTTAAGCTCCATCATTCAACCAAACTGATACAGACAACTTCAGAACTGTAGAATACAGACAACAGTAACACAGCAGAACAGATCAGACATTTTATACTTCAGACTTCAGCAAACCCTAGCTTTTCATACGCGCTTTCCTTTCACTGATACCGCGTATACACGCGCTTCCGTTCACATCAACCAGCGTATACATCTGTTTATACTTCAGGGCAGATACGCGCTTTTCGGGTCACAGAGAGGCGCTTCCCTCTCATGAAACTAGCGATGGTTCTTCGTACATTTGCATCAATGCAATTCTTCTGCACAGATACATCACACACATTTTACCCTACTTCGCATGACAGCCGCTTCTATCTCGCATCTAATCACTTCATAAACAGATCCAGCAAATACAGATACATTACAGATATAGATATTCCACTTCATCATTTCTTCATAGGAGCATCATAGATTCAGATCTATCATCAAACCTTTACCCTTTCCATACAGATATACTTCAGAGAGAAGTATTCATTCAAGCTTAGACGTCTTGCACCCACACATGATTTGCACAATGAATTTCTTCTCTTTATATAGGTTTACCCTTTTTCAATACCATGAGCCAAAACCACATTACATCCCGATGGTATTCCCTGGATCTTGGTCATTTAGGCGAATCATTACCCAATACAATGGGTCAATACCTGGTGTTACCCCCCGGTTTTTCACTTGAGCGCTTGCTCCATACGCGACTTGGCACGTCGTTTCCGCGTGCACACGCGACTCTCCTAGATACATATCCGCGTATGCCTTGAGACATACTCTTTTCATCATAGATCTAAGACATACGTAATCTCCTTTCTTCATTGCCTTCTGTACTCACTGTAGATACATCAGATTTAGTTCATCAAGACATATTCTATCAAGCACAACTTCATCAAGTAAGTTGCCATCATCTTCATCAAGTGGGTTGCCATTCGAGGACAACACTCGGCATCATATTGCTAACAAACATCATTTCATATTAGATTTACATCATTTATCAAGTCCATCAAGTCAAGAATAACTTCATCAGGTGGATTGCCATCAAGGACAACACATGTCCACAATCTCATGTCTTCATCATCATTCAGTGGGTTTCCATCAAGGACAACACTCTACATCATATTGCCAACAATCTCCCCCTTTGGACTTGATGGCAACCACGATGGTGTTTGGTTACAACAACAGATAGGTACATTAAGAATACAATGGCACCATGTCATTCTCTCCATTTTTGACACCATTCTTTCTCTTCATTCAAACACCATGTCACTTTCCTGACATCAAGGGAAAAGGGCGATCGTCCACACACTCTCCCCCTTTCTCCTGGTAGAAGTTACCAAGCTCAGATCTCATATACTGGGACCAAGCTCCCCCTAGGTTCATGTAATTAGTTCATCCATATGACCATGAACGTCCTATCACCAAAGACTCATACTTACATCAAATATCCAACCAAGTGGATGTACATATAAGACTCAACTACCCAACCAAGAGGGTTTACAAATTTGACTCAGCTACCCAATCAAGTGGGTTTATAATATTTGACTTAGCTACCCAACCAAGTGGTTTTACAAATTTGACACGTCCTTACATGACTGAAAATTACAATTTTACATCTGGATCTCTACATGACCTTTTCATCAAACTACAAATATAACTTTAAGACCAACACCAGAAAGTTCTCAAGAAAGAGAACATATTTCAGAACCATCATAATGCCAACAATGCATTATACTCAGCAACGCTAATGCTCCCCCTGAATCTGTGCATCCAAGCAACCTTTCCATATGACTAAGGCTCCCCCTTAGTTTGTGCATCCTGAACACTTTTACCAACAAATCATCAAGGCATCTTTATCAAAACAATAGAAATAGAATTATGAGAACTGGAACACCACCAGAGATATCAAACAGTATCAAAGATACCAGACAACACTGCAGCTGTGCTGAAGAGAGATGACTCCAAACAGAAAATTGTCAGCAATCAGACATACGCGGTTTTCTGTGCATGAACTCGCGTATATACGCGACTGTGTTTCAGGAAACCCACGTATCCAATACCATCTTCTATATTTTAACCAGATCTGATCCTCTTGTGAGAAAAAGACAGTGTTCAACTTCTTTCTGGGATATTTGAATGCTTCCCTGGACTACAGATAGATAGAACAGTGTAGTTGTGTCTTCAAGCGTCATCCAACAGTTGTAGCATAAGCACATTAGTAACCAAGCCTTCAGATTCTTTGCAGCATCAATACAATCTTTCCAAGAGAGATTATCATACCATAACAACATCTTCAAATATGTGTCAAGAAATCATCCATGTGGTCCAATATCATCAAGATCTTCAAGATTTAACATGAAGTAACATATGTAGGCAAAAGATCTCAACCATAGTAACAAACTCTGCATGATCTATTCTTATTTTTGAATCAAACGACATCCAACTCATCCATGTGTGAGCACAAAAGATACTTATCAGCAACCAGGGCTCAAAATCTCATCATAATAAACCATGTACCAAGTCATCATCATTTGAGCATGAATATCACAAAAACCAAAGAATAAGCAGTCATATTGCCAACAATGTAATCATTAGTATTCAACCTGCTGCTCCCCCTGAACCAGTGCTCCTTCTTAACTTGTGCAACCTGAATACGTTCATCAGTAAGTCATCAGCAACAATCTCTGCATGAACTGCCCTTATCTCCGAATTATAAGACTTTCATCTCAACAATGAATACTCTTCATCAAAAATCAAACAGGACTCATCCACAATCTTCAACATAAGAAACCATGTATCATATCATCATTATTTAGAACTGAGAAACTAAGCTGATATTGAGTCAATAATACAGTTATTAACAGTCAGACTGATGCTCCCCCTAAACCTCTGCTCCAGATCTTCAGCTATCATATAAATTCTCTTATCATCAATGCATACGCGACTGTGTCTGCTGGAACTTGCGTGTATACGCGACTTTTGTTAATAGAACCCGCGTATGGAAAGTGAAGCATAGAAATTTTTCACATTCCTTCATCTCCCCCTGAACTTGTACTTCCTGTACCTATCTTCTTCATATCAGATGCTCTGTCAGAAATACATATAACCAGAATAATCAAATCAATCATGAGAGACATCATACATTGCTCCCCCTGTGACGATACATTACTAAATCTCATAATGTATCCCACATCATTCCTACAGTCAATCAGAGAAGTAAGCTTCAGAAGCGGATGACTGCAGTAGGGTCAAAATTCCCTACGTTTCTGATCGGTCCTCCATCTTTTTCCAGATTTGTTTGAACTTTCTATTTGTGTGCTGGAAGTTATCCAATTTCTCATATCTGTTCAACCTGCATTCCTTTTCTACATGTCCATACTTGTTACAATAATAACATCTCATATGTCCAGAAAAATAAGCATAAGAATCATAATGAGTATTTCTAATCTTCCTCCTTTTACAATCAGCTGCTTTATGTCCATACTTGTTACATGAAAAACAATATCCCTTGAAGAAACCAGAGTACCTTTCTATGTAGGAACTGTTTGTTTGAGGTTGAAATGATCTGCTCCTGCAATTTGCTACAACATGCCCATAATTATGAAATTTAAAGCATTCAACATTATTGACTGATTTCCTTTGAGATTTCATCATTGTTGGTTGACCTTTTGTCTCTTTCAACACTTCAGGTTTTGCATTGACATCCTCTGAATTTTTAGCACTTCCTTGTGAGCTAGATTCTCCTTTAACAGCTTCATGGAAACCAAGACCAAGTTTGATAGTAGGAGACCTTTGATTACTCAGAATATTGTCCAAGATATTAGTACTATCTTGAAACCTCAAAAGTTTAACCTTTTCTTCTAATTTACCTTTGAGAATGTTTACCTCAACCTCCAAGGCTTGACATTGCTTTGTCATGCTTTCTTCTTTCATTCTTCCATCTTCTACTTGATCCTTCAGATTTAGAATCTCTTCTTTCAACCAATTTTCGTTTTCTTCACATGTTTGTTGCAGCTCTTCATTCTTCTTATTTGATTTTTCCAGATCTTCTTCGAGAGAGATGATTTCTGCTTCAAGGCCTTCCTTTTCAAATGTTTGTAGAGGTTCCTCATTCTTCTTACTTGATGCTTCAAGATCTGTTTGTAGAGAGATGATTGCAGCTTCAAGTCCTTCATTCTTCTTGCTTGATTTTTCGAGATCTGCATTTATATCGTTGATTTCTGCTTCTAGTTCTTTAATTCAATTGGATGCATAAGTATGAAACCTTTGATACTTGTCCACCTGTCCATTCAACATTTCTATTTGTTTTTCCATTTGAGAGATCATCTCTTTGTTGATAGATTCGTGCGTCTTAGATGAACTTTGTAGTTCTTCAACTTTAACCTTGAGAGCTTCTTTTAGATCCACAACTTTACTTTCACTATCTTCACTATTGGTTTGCACCAATAAGAGTATTCCAATGACCCCAATGACTATCCGATTCATCTTCTTCAATTTTACATGCTTTCCGAGACATCTCCTTGCTTTCGAGTGGCCTTCTTCTTTTTTCCTCTTTGCCATGAATACTAGAGCTTGGTCAAAATCTTTATCTTTAATTTTGACAAACCTTCTTCTAGATCCATACCGTCACTTTCACTATCATTACCTTTGCATATGCTGCCATAAAATATAGGAACAACGATTAATAATTGCTTCATCTCCTTCAATTTCTCGCTAGACATGATTTCGAGGTATCTCCGCTTGCTTCGAGTAGCTCTCTTCTTTCGCTTCTTTGCCATGAGCACTTTCGCATCATGGCCTTAATCTTCTTCATCTTCATCGGACACTTCATCATCATCTTCATTTGTATAAAAACTCTTCTCTTTTCAAATTGTTTCTTTACCATGTTTTTCTTCATAAGGACATTTAGTTAAAGATAGTGATCGACTTTTCCACACTCAAAGACGAAGGAAGCTTACCTTTGAATCTTCCAAGATTTGGCCAGATTTTTCTCACGAAATTCGCTTTCTTCTTCTTCTGACATATAGATGAATTCTTCGACAACTTCCTTTTCCTTTCCTCATAGACACTTCCAAAGTAGCTTCTCTCGATTTGAGAAGGACCTCCTTGTCTCATTTCAAAAGAAGTCAGGATACCATGTAACTTAACAACAAGAGTTTGCAAACATCTTGCCTTTCTTCAATAAATCGAAACTTTAGAGTCAAATTTTTATGCATTGGAAGATCTTAAGACTTTTCACGAGAGTAGTATCGGTTATGGTTTCAATTGCGTATTTCTCATTCGATTTACAATATCATCTAGACGAAGAAAGAAAACTCGAAACACTTTCATCACTATGCATCTTCAAGTTTTCATATTCAATTCTAAGAGTTTGGAGCTAGACTTTTTACCTTTTTGTGTCTCCTTCATAGCTTAGAATGATTTTGTCCCATATTTTCATTAATGTAGCCGCATCAATTTAGCAAATTCTCGATTCGAAATGCTTCCTAATAAGACATTCAGCGCGATGGCATTGATTTCATACTTCTTTCCTTTCGGTACGCATCAGATGGAATGCTTTCGAGATATTTGACAGCCTCTCTTCCACGACTGCCCATACATCCGCACTTTCAAGACTTTGCGGATATGCTTTGAGTTCGTACCTTCCGAGTGTCGCAGTTGCTTCCATTTGACAGAGGTGGCTTTTATGTGACATCCCTCCTTCTTGACTTCCCGTCGCAGCCGCATCTCCGCCAATGATCGAGCGTATATCCGCAAAGAACACTCGCATTTCCGATACCAATTGTTGGGAAAATACTGAGAGTGAATCAGCATTTACTGACATATTCAAAAACCTTTTACTTTTTCCTCACTAAAACCCATACGCTACTTTCCTTTCGTAAACTTGCGTATATACGCGAATATCCGCCATGCAACTCGCGTATTGCGCGAGATATAAATATCGCGAGATATTTATTGGGCCTTAGTTCTTTGCACTATTCAATCATATGATGTTAAGTTAACGGTAGAACATGTGTAGTAACTCATGAGAATAAACCATCACATGAAAAGCATCACACATGAACACCGGGATTTTTAGGTGGAAACCTCAAGTTTGAGAGAAGCCATCGCTCCAGTCTTGCTCAGCCTTCAATATTTTATTATGGTAGAAAACATCTTACAACATATGTCGTCGAAAAGTGCCGAGACTCCTACCCGGCACGTCGGGCACCCACACGTGCTCAGCTAACGCTGACCTCTCCGGGAAGGGAGCTACAACGAATTGCTTGCCTGCGCCTCTCCCGGAAGGGAGCTACAACTCACGACTCATTTACCGAGCCTCTCCACGGAAGGGAGCCGCCACTCACGGCTTCTCGTTTACCAAAGTGCCTCACCCAGAGGGAGTCTACGACGTACCGAAGGCTACAACCCTCGACGACCAATATGGACCACGTTTCATCACTCTTTCACACTTTGGATCCAACAACTTCAAAAGAGCACAACTTGTAGGCCACATTTCATCATATTTTCATATCGTGGACCCACTCCATACTTTTAAGCACGAGTCGACCATGAAACGATGACACATATAACTCATTGTGATGACATCAATAAACCCGACGAGTAATCGTGATCGGACATTTCTTACCACATACTTCTCAGCAGAACCCTAGTTTTCCTACGCTCTTTCCTTTCACCGATGTCGACGTATATGCGCGCTTTCCGTTCACATAAAGCACGCAGTATGCTTACGTACATATATTACGCATCCAATTTCATCGCGCATACACGCTTTCTCTTCGCGCGAAGCGCATATATACGCGCTTCCTACTGCGGCCGTAACCAGCGTATGGATCTTCAACCATTGTCGCGCAGTTGCATACTTCTTCCGTAGATCGAGATATCTCGCAGTATTCAACCCCTTTACTTCGAACCCAGTATGTTCACCTCACTGCACGCATCTAATCACTCCATAAACGCATCCCAGTAGATACAAATACATTTCCGCATCTAGATCCCCTTCTTCATCATTTTCTTTCATTGGTGCATCATAGATTCGAGATCTATCATCAAGCCTTTACCCTTTCCTATATAGATATACTTCACGAGAGAAGTATTCATTCAAAGCTCAGACATCTTGCACCCACACTCATGATTTGCACAATGAATTTCTTCTCTTTATATAGGTTTACCCTTTTTCAATACCATGAGCCCCTTTTTTCAATACCATGAGCCAAAACAATACCATTAGCCCAAAACTACATTACTTTCGATGGTATTCCCGGATGCGGTCATTTATAGACGAATCATTGCAATACAATGGGTCAATACCATGGTGGTTACCCCTCGGTTTTGCATTTTTATGAGTGCTTTTTTCTCCATACGCGACTCTGGCACGTTGTTTCCCCGTGCATACGCGACTTCTCCTAGACATATCCGCATATGCCTTGAGACATACTCTTTTTCATCATAGATCTAGCACATACTGAATTCCTTTCTTCATTGCCTTCTCGTACTCACCTTTGTAGATACACTTCAGCATTTTCATCTTTAAATAGGTTCATCAAGACATATTCTGTCAAGCACAACTTCATCAAGTAAGTTGCCATCATTTTCATCGAGGTGGGTTGCCATTCAAGAAGAATACTCGGCATCATGTGCCTAGCAAACATCATTTCATATCATATTTACATCATTTACCAAGTCCAGCAAAGGTCCAAGAATAACTTCATCGTGGTTCGCCATCAAGGACAACACATGTCAATAGTCGCATGTCTTCATCTTCATTCGGTGGGTTTGCCATCAAGGACAACACTCGCATCATATTGCCAACACGCCTTCACTATGTAGGGGGCCCACCCGGCTATATTCCCATGCACTCTGAAATTATTGATCTGGATCATACAAAGGATAGACCCCAAGATTTGGGTGATTTGGGATCATGAGGGGAAAGTATTTGCAAACTTAAAAGGCTAGGATGCGAGGGTTCTGTACGCACTTCCAACTTGGGAGAAGACGTTCACGCGATGCATGGGACACTACCCATGCGAGCTCCCATAGCCGACACCCCGAGAGGGTGGTGGGAAGAACCGAAGAAGTTCAAAGTTAAGAAGGACCAGGAGTATCAAGTAGCAGGCCTCAGGAAGGTCTATAAGCTCATAGCAACTATGCTTTGCTAGAATGTATTTCGAGTCGTCTTGATGCCACCACTTTCAATGGCTCTTGGGTATCCCTTATGCACATTGTTACCGTACATGGCACCCATTTCAATTGGGCCGACCCTACCGATGGCGACTCTCAAAACAAACATATCCGATAACACTAACACTCGAAGTGGGATACTTGTTTGAATTTTACATGGCCTCCTATCTATTGGATGCGACTTTGTGCAGTGCCACTTTGAGGGACGGGCTCATAAATTGTATTAGGAGTGCACATGCCCAATGCACAAGGAGTTCAGTATTCCGGGACTCCAAATATAAGCAAGATATAGAGAAAATCACACACGGTTTCATCCCTCGCACTCTACGGAAATTGTACGGTCGGGATACCCCATGCATGTCCCGGTGAGCCATGGAAACGATAACCAGTGTGGCACATTGGTTTCCATTTGAAGAAGGCACCTTCATCCGAGACTTTGGTTCATTCAAGGTTCCCCATGCTCGATCCCGATTCATCACCGACGAGGTTGCTACTTCGAGAAACATGCTATCAAATGAACTTCAGACTTCTTGAAGGTCCTTACTAAAGGTAAGAAGAAGCCACGGCCCACACTGCCGCTCACCATCGGTGCTTATAACGTCAAGGATTTTAGAGACGTGGAGGCGAAAGCTGAGAAAATCAGAGGATTCTTCCCGACGCCTTTAGATCACCGGACATACGGTCCCTGAGAGGATAGTCCCTCCCATTGCAAATAGCCCAAGTTTAAATGGAGCTACCAACATATCGAATGCCCAGACTGAGGATGGGGTAAAAAAATGGTACAATAAGGATAGGGAACTTTCCTCGAAAGCATTGATCGATCGGGGAGGACCAAGATGATCAAACTACGGAAGAGAGAATCCACGAATTGGGAGGAGCCTCATCTTCCCCAGAGCTAAAAAGCCTCGAACTAACATAGGCCACAACTCTTCCACCCAATGGAAAGAAAAGGAAGCCAAATCTCAACAAGAAGCTGAAAAATAAAGAAAAAGAGAATGAGGATAAACGTAAGAAAAACCTAAAGGCAGAACGGAGGAAGAAACAAGCGGAAGATGCTCGCAAAATAAAGGAAGAGTAGGAGGCGAAAGTGGAAGCCGAGCGTCAACTCAAGATAGAATTAGATAAGGTGGAAGCTAAACACGGAAGGAAGGAAGAAGAGGAAACAAAAGCAGAGAGGTCGAGTGTCGAGTTCAAGATAGAACTAGATAAGGTGGAAGCCGAACGAAGAAGGAAGGAAGAAGAGGAAACAAAAGCAGAGAGCTGAGCGTCGACTCAAGATAGAGCTAGATAAGGTGGAAGATGAACATAGAAGGAAGGAAGAATAGGATAAGGCAAAGGCAGGAGCAACTATTGGAAGAAGAAGCGGAACAAAAGAGAAAATAAGAAGAGGATCGAAGATCGAAAGACAATTCTTCCAAAGACACCGAGACACCTCCTCCTATAACAGGTAGCAGACGAGTTGCCAGCCTTAAAGTTCCTACAATCAACACATGTTTTGCTATCTCGTAACCTGTACCTCTGAAGGACAAGAGGAGGAAGTGTTTAATCTTATGAGACTCAATTTTGACCGAGCTTCACATTCAAAATCAGGGTAGTAAAGGAGGATATGCCTAGCACGGAACCCTATCGCGCCATTCACAACCACAATGGAAAAGGATATAGTGCTAGACACTAGGACCAATCCAAGTAATGATAGAATTAGACAACAAACTTCTTTCACCGCAGACCCACGAGAAGAAAACATGAGCAAGATGAGTAGGGAAATGCTCTCCCTACAAAATAGATTACAAGACTCAGAACAAAGGGAAGCTAGGCTCGGTGCAAGAAAAGAAAGCACTAAGGGAAGAAGTCCAACAAACTCTAAGATAGGAACACCCTTATTAAAAAAGTACCACTCATTGTCCAAAGAGAGTTGGTGACACTAGAAGCCACCATGAGGCAGTATACGAGGAAATGTCCACCATAAAGAAAACAATCTTTGCACCTCTACCGAGAGCTCAAGAGGAAGCTAAGAAAAGGAATGAGAAACCGAAAGAAGCCTCCACAACCTTAGATAGAATGTTAGAATGGAAAAAATAGATATCCATAGGCTCTAAAAAACGTTTTCCCAGGGAAAGATTGGATTCGTACTCAAAACGATAAGGTCCAAATTCGCATGAAGGTGCAATCCAAGGAGAAGTTATCCAAAGACCTAGAGAAGGTGATGACCGCCTATGAGCATTTGATCGGTGGTATTGAAATCGATGGTTTGAGCTAAACCATATTTCCTTCTCTAGGTACACTAGGTGAAGAAAAGACATGGGAACAGTGTAAATTAGGAAATTTAGGGCATTCCTAAAGCCTATTAGATAAATCGTCGCTACACCTAATCTTCCGACGATCACATGAGAACTTGGTTAAGTTCGTCGTGACACCGCTTTGGATTTACACCAAATTGCTTCCTTATCCAAACTAGGTCACAATCAAGAGGGAAACTTTGATCCGGAATAACTTAGAATTCTGCACTGGGTTAAGGGAAGATACTCCTCTAATCTCCCTAGTTGCTACGAGACTATCGTGCATGGCGGAATTTCCTTAAAGAGAAATAAGTAGATGTTCTAAACCTCGCAATCACACACACACTTCCATGATTAGATCACAAGGCACACCTTACAAGAAGAGGTCGCGAGTCGCATCTTCCATGGTCATGTCGCAGGTCGCATTTTCCAGTAAGGTCGCAAGGCATACCAACAAGCGGGAAGGCGAAAAGTCAAGACACCCAAGGGTCAATTTTTGTCTTATATATACTCCCCTTCAGTGGACTTGTAAAGGATCTTCTTTTTGGACTCCAAAGGAGAGAGGAGAGTTATAAGGAATTAAATAGCCCCTTTTTGAATTAATACAATCATTTGTCTTAAATCCACTATTGGATCCGATGAGAATCAATGTGTTAATGATATGAGTATTTTTCATATATGTCTAATATCTTATGGTTAATTGATTTTTCATTTTCTGTTTATACTCTTCATGCATTTCAGCTCACTTGAATGTGTTAATGATGGTATGTTGTTTACCTAGGATATGTTCATAGCTTCATTATTGACATCTATATTATTCATGAAAATGCCCAAGTAAGCATAGGTTGTTCTTGCCATGCATGAACTCGTTTTCGTCTTTATGGTTCAAACAACTTTTACAAACACGCCCTTAATGATATGCTTTCTAATAGCATCTCCTTTAGCTAGGTGTTTCCTTTTTGTATCTTTCTATTTGTAGTTTTTTTAATATTCTTATTGAAAATAATCGATATTTCATCTTGTATCATCCGATAACTCGTGTATCTATGACTCTACGGGGGCTCATTTGTGTCGAGGAGAAGTAGTACTCGCGTGTAGCGGACCCACACGAAAAGACGAGATCCATATCACAAAAACGGTTTAGATTCTAATTGGGACTTTTCACCAGGGAGATCCCCTAACTATAGGCTAGACAAATTTTCATGTAAAAGAGGGGTATGACAACTAGGGAGTGCCAAGGTGTTCCATGGAACGTAAGGTTCCCAAGTAAAGCTAGTTGTGAGGGCATGAGTTCCAATGCATGCTTGGTAATGATAACATGTGCTAGATAGTGTGAAGGCATGTCAAACATGCTAAGATGTTCCAAGAGCTAAGGCGTGCCAATATGTGCAAGGGTGTAGCAATGCGTGTTAGAGACGATCAAGGAAACAAAATGGAGAAAAAAATTTATACTACAAGGAGATGAAAACATAAGAGGGCTAATAAGTCATCAATTTACCTTTTCCATGCGGGGCATGCTACGCACACCAACACTAGGTTCGAGTATGTGCCAAGTGCCAAGTGTGAGTGCATTCTAGATGCCAAATTTTCATCTATTTCTTCTCATCTACTTTCTAATAATTGATCTCAAATAAATTTAATATTAAACCATGTCAAAGCATACCAATTCATCTCAATTCATGTTAGGTATGCTAAGACTTGGCAAGACCTAACACGTGCCAAGTGACAATTTGTGTCGATGAGTGTTATGCATGCTATGAAGTGGCGGGGCATGTCAAAAAAGTGCTAATTAGAGAGTGAAAATGCATTTTGAGGAGTGTTAGGGAGTACTAGGACAACACAAGGGAGCACTAGGTAAAAATGCATGGAATTCAATGAATATGAGGGTGTGTTAGGGAGTGGAAATGAGTGCACCTTTTTTCATGCCAAGGAGGGAGTGAGAAAGGTATTCTAGCTTTCACACTCCATATTTACCTAATCACTTGCTTACCATTCCCACACCATAACAAAAACCCTAAAAATGTGATTCTTAAAATTTCTTGTGTAGTTTCCTAATTTCATTCAATTATAATCTCACAATTACTTATGTCGATAATGGTGTGACCATTTTTTTTATTCTATTAAAGGAACTATTTCTAGACATGCACCCCATCAAACATAAATCATCGAGTGAAAATGAATGGAAATGAATGAATAAGATGTTTTGTTCAGAGTGTGAGCGAGTGTTAGGCGTGCAAAGGGGGTGAGTGACAATACATGCTAGGGAATGTTATGGCATTTCAAGGAGTGTCATGGTGTGCTAACATGTGCTAGATATCGCTAAGGCATGCCAATGAATTCTAGGCATACCAAGACATGCCATGTCTTAAGGCATGACGAGATGTGCCGTGTGTTAGCGTATGTGAATGCGTCGCAAGGAGTGTCGAACGACAAAAATGGAACACCAAGTTAAAATGAAAATCAATGAACACATATGAGGGAAAATAATTCAAGACCTTACCTTTTCAAGAGGGGCATGCTAGGCATACCAACACTAGTGCCAATACATGTGAAGGGCCAAATTTTAGCGTGTCTTAAGTGCTAAGTCATACTTTATTACTTCTCTCTTAATTGTGAATAATTGATCTCAAATAAAATGTATCTTAAAACATGCCAAGGAATTCCATGGCATCCAAACACATGCCAATAATTTTTTGAGTTCCACCAAGTGCCAAGAGCCAATATGTGCTAGGGATTTATAGGGAATGCTATGGAGTTCCGGGTTTTGCTAAGGAGAGAGTGACGATATTTTGCTATATAGTTCCAAGGCATGTTAGAGTGCTAGCGAAGCATGCCAAGATGTCCCAAGTGCCAATGTGTGTTGAGTGTTAGCAAGTGCTAGTGAAACATAAGGGATCACTATGCAACCATTCATGGAAATGAATGAATAAGAGTGTGTTATAGGGAGTGTTAGCAACTTATATGTGTGCTTACGAGGGAGTGACATGGTATGCTAGGAAGCATTAAGTCATGCTAGTGTGCTAGAGTGGCGGGTGGTGAAGATGTTCCAAGTGCCGAGGTGTGCCAACATATGATAGGTAATGTTAGGGAGTCCTACGATACACACAAGGGAGCACTAGGTGAAAACAATGCATGCAAATGAATGATTAAGAGATTGTGACATGAAGTGTCGGTGAGTTCTAGGTGTGCTAAGGAGGGAATGACAAGGTTATATGCTAGACAATTCCAAGGCATGCTAGAGTGCCCGGGCATGTTAGGGAATGGTAGGGTGTGTTAGGGAGTTCCAAATAATGTCAAGGAATGCGGGGGATGCTAACTCCGTGGCACATAGTGCCAAGGGATTGTTATACGTTTCGAGTTTGTTATGGCATATCAAGATGTAAACTATGTTTCTTAGTTGTTTTATGGCCATGATTGAACGCGAGCCTTGGCATGGTAGCTTGTTAAGCGGGATGAGTTAGTATTGGCTATGAGTAGCCCAAGATAAGTTAAAATCCATTCTTAGGTGAACAAGGCATAGTCTAGTTGTAGTAAATGAAAACTTGGTCAAGTTGTTGTAGTCAAGCGAGGGACTTGGTTGGGTTCCCAAGTTTAAAAAAAATAAAGGTAGTTATGAGGACATGACGGTTAACGAGTGTTGGGGTGTCCCGATGAATTAAAAGGTGTGCTAACACCTACCAGTTAATGTTAATGCATGACAAGGAGTGTTGGGGAATGTCGGGACAACACAAGGTAGAACTAGTTCAAATTCCATGGAAACAAATGAATAAGAGTGTCTTCAAAGGAGTGTTACTCGAATTCCGGGTGTCGCATGGATGAAGTGTGTTAGGAAAATTTCATAATAGTGTTGGGTATGTGTTATATTCTTTCCACGACTAGCCCCCATCGCGAAATTTTTTTTGGTTATGCGGTCCCAATCATATGCGGACCCACCCATGTTTTGTGCGTGAGTTTGCACGTGGTTTTGGGGTACGATGGTTTTGTCCTCGGTACTTTTGTAGATCCGGTCAAGGGAACTACCAGGTTATGTTCTAATCCGGGGTTAATGGATTGGGGTTTATGTATGCTTCGACATGTATATATATGTGTTGTAACACTAAAAGGAATATAATGAAAAATCAAGTCTGGTAGTCCCAATTTGGGATCCGGGGAAAATCTACCGTGTTTATCCGTTTTATGTTTTATGCTCTCGCTATTATTTATCGTTATAAGATTCGTGTGTAGATAATTTCGTTCGAAAGGTTAAAACCTACAAATAGGACTTGCAGAGAGCAATCCTACTATTGCGATAAGGGATGGACGAAGCAATTTCATACAAAGGGATACTTTGGGCTAAACACAAAACTATTTTTTTTCAATGGCTTGGTTGGGTTCCCAAGTCACAAAAAAAAGTAAGGTTATCTATGTGAGCATGAAAAATAGTGAGTGCCAAGGTGTGAAAGAGAATCCCATGAAGTTTTAACATATGCTAGAAAGTTCCAAGGCATGTTAGAAATTCCAATATGTGCAAGGTGCTAGGGTCCGGGGCCAATGCATGATAGGGAGTGCCAGGGGAATTTTAGGCATTCTAATATGTGCTAGGTGCTAGGGTCTTCACACCAATGCATGATAGGGAGTGCTAGGGAAACGAAAGGGAGGAATAGTTTCAATTGCATGGAGATGAATGAATAATAGTGTGTGATAGGGAGTGTCAGCAAGTTCTAGGTGTGCTAAGGAGGGAGTGACAAAGGTATGCTAGGAAATTATAAGGGCATGATAGAGTGATAGGAAAGCATGCCAAGATTTGCCAAGGATCTGTTAGGGAGTGCTTGAGAAACACAAGAGATCACTATGTCATAATGAATGGAAGTTAATTAAGAAGATTTTGTGACAAGGAGTGTCTATGGGTCCCAATTGTGCTAAGGAGGAGTGAGAAGGCATCCTTGGTATTTCTAAGGAATTATAAAAAAATATTTGATGTTAAATCGACAAATATCTCCCTCATCGAGCTCTGAAATTGATTTTCCATTTGGGTAGTTTTTTTACAAGGAATTCGAATACATTATTTTTTTTTGAAAACATTTACACTAAAGTCTTTAGATATTCTCTCCAAAACTCACTTCCCAAAAATATTCTTGCTCTCCGATACCATGTATAAAACCTAACCAATGAGATTCAATATAATTTTGTAATGTATTAAAAACAAAGATATTTGAATCCTTCCTACAATTTTCGGAAACAAAACATGATTGCACAATCACATATAAGTAAGAGAAATAAATTATCAATCGGGTAACATAAGTACGTATGTGGGGAAAGAAAACTACCCAAAAGCACTCTATCTCTATTGTGTATTAAGTCAAGGAATCATTAAACAATACAATTCTTAATCTCTCATGAGATTCTCCAACGACTCTGCGAATTGTCTCCCGCTAATCTAGGCAAACTCGGTATAGTACTTAACTAATTCTCAACATTCCTTAAGCCCGCTTTACTCATGCAATTCCTAGGGAATTCACACCCTATTAATTAGGAAAATCAGTCTTCATTTTTTGTGCAATCCATAATGGCATCCCAATGACTTTATAATTTCACATGGGAAATTTTGTATAAATACAACTCATAGTTATGTTCCCTTTAACCTCTGTCTCAACTGGGTTTTCCTCGAAACTAACATGCATGCATTTATTAATATTGAATTATTGATTATCCGATTGATCACTCATTATGAATTAAACCTAATTTTATTCATTGGCCGACCTCTCACTAGATAATCAATTACTTGGAACTATTTAAATTGATTTTAACTCATTTAATTGATACTTCACACTTGCACCCCACTAATGCATCGGCTAAAAGGTGGACTCCAAAAATATTAGATTAATACCTCTACATGCCTCATATTAGACCCTAAACTCAAAATTTATTAAGCTAACTCAGCTCATCATTTTTACGTGGATTAATTTATCTTGTGGACAAGAGCGATCTCCCTAGTACTCCAACAAGTAACTAGAAACAAAGGTATATTTGAAAACCTTTTCCTCTAGATTAATTGAATTTCAGAATTATTATAATAAAGCAAAGAGGACATGCCCCTACCTTGAAATCCAAATGTTCGATGTAGTCTTTTGTCGTGTCGCTCCAAAATGGTTTCTCCAAAGAGTAGAACTTGCAATCAAAGACAAGAAAAAGAATCAAAGCATCTACAACATATAATAATAAAGAAAGGCTAATCCAAATTAGTGATCAAGGAGTCTAAGTATTTATGTTATTTCAATAAGCATAGAAACAAATCAATGATAAAAAGAGATCCATATGCATTATCTTGAATAAAAATATTAATCTTACAACTCTGATGCCTTGATGTCGTACATATTTCTCCCGGGGTCCCGAACAATTATTTCTCCTTCGACTTGATAAGTCTTCCTCTCTAAATACCAGCATGGAGTTATAGTCACAAGGGTGTGATCATTCTCATGCCAACAAAAAATCACTAGTGTAGAAAGTATGCACTCTTATGAATTCTCTTCAGCTTAGAAACTATATAAGTTAGTCTCTAATTACATTGGTATTTACCCCTCAACCTCGAAAACTTGAGCTCAATTTATAGGGAAATTGAGGTAGTTTCTGAGTTCCATGAAGAGGGGGGTGGATTTCTCTCATGAAGGGATTTGAGCTCCATGGATTAAGGGATAAGCTCCATGAGTGGGTGGATAAAGCTTGAACTGATGGCGATTCTAGAAGCTTCCGAGTTGGGAGAATATTCGACTAGCTAGGCTTCTAGAATTCACATTTTTCTATTATTTTCTTTTTCACGGGGGTGTACAGGTAATAGTGGAAAAAAAGTGCGAGAGTTGCTGCGGTTATGGGATCGAACAATAATGCATGCACGGGGAAAGGCTAGAAGAACTACGTAGGTAGAATTTTAATGGTTTTACAGAGCTTTTCTCCAATTCCAAGGCTTGATTCAAGAACATTAGTGTTTTCGACCTCTAATGGGGACTTGATATAGGTAGTGATAGACCCATATGAATAGTCAAATGTCATGGTGACAAAATGACGTGTAATATATTCCCCCCTAAAGTGCCAAGTCTAAGGTTATTCTAAAGAGTGAAGTGCTTTATCATTCCAAGGATTGGATTGCGGACACCGATCGAAAAACACCCGTAAAAAACATTCAATGCAAACATATATATATCATCGCTGAGGTAGGCATTCCCATACTCGGATCAAAACTAACTAAATGTTATGGTACAAATATGGTTTCAATATTACAACAAAAGTAGAAACACTATGGGCGCAACCATTTGTCATGAGTAGTCTATTGTATCATGAATAGTAAAACTCATCGTAGCCTCAATGGTGGAAAAATATGTCCAGGGTCTTAATTTCCACTTCCTGGACTAGTACGAATCTATCCATGAAATTGATTGTTTCGAAGTCAAACATGGTAAAAACCATTTGATTACTAGTCAATGATGCGAATCATTAACAAGTGTGATAGAAACCACCAATAATGACAATGGCTCTCAAAGTACTCTAGTACAATCTATGAAGTTTTGAACGAATGATTTATAGTCGAACACTTCGAATCATTCGATCGAAGTTCAATGATGCAACTTTCGTCATCGAAAGGCAAGAAACCCGCCATTAGGTCATGTAGATCCTAAGGTAGTCATAGTATTATAGGTCAAACTTTCTAGATGATGAGATGATGTCTATAGAAATTGATCCATTGCAGGAGACTCCATGACACAAAACCATTAGATCAAGTTTTGAAGAAATATTTTGCAAGGACTAACTCGGTATGGTCAACGTGAATGGAGACAAATGTTTGCAATGAACTTTTTATTTGAAACTTTCTCTCGAACACATAACGACATTGCAAATGGCTTGACAACATTTGACGTAAATCTAATACCCATAAACCAACTGAAGACTTTCAATGTTGTTTGATTAAATTTTAGACAAAGGATTTCCCAACCCAAGTACAAGTGTGAAAAAAGTATCATGTTCAAGAGTGACATGCTAGCTTTTTTAAACAAGGGTGACCACTTGATTCTTTTTCTCTCTTCTTCCCCTACCATTACTCGCAAGTACCTCTTTATTTTTTTTCAAGCATGAGGAGGATAAAATTTTATTGTTTGTGTAAGCTCATCCCTCGGATGAGTTCATCTTATTATTAAAATTGAACCCTAAAAGGGAGTGGTTCGATCTTGTTATAATCGATAGGTCCTTTACCCTTAAATTTTAACGAGTCCGACATAGGAGAAACTTGGTGTTTTTCAATTTTAGGGAGTCAGAAGAAAAACATAAGTAAAATCCATGGTTGTTATTTTTTCATAAATTTAGTCTCTCGGGAACCGAAAAAGGATAAAATAATGTAGGAGAGAACTCTATTGATCGTGATTATTCAATGCATACCCTTTTGTAATTAGTCCATTTCAGTCTAAAAAAATGGGGTACACTTATATTGAAGGGACGACTATTCATTTACTTTAACGAGTTTGAATAGTCAAGTACTCGGTGATATTTTCATATTTTGAGAGTCTAAAAAGGGCTTAAAAGAGAACTCCGGGGGTTTTTGCTTCTTTGTAATTTTACTAGAGCCCGGAAAAAGTGATGAAATTATACTCAATGTCAAAATAATTCTTTTCACTAAATATCCTGTATCTTTCACAAAAAACTTGAAAGAGTACAAATATCTGCTTCCGAAAAGTAAAAACATTTAAAAATAACCTTTTAAAAGTGAAAAATAAATAAAATAATAATATTTTATTCATTTAAAACTATAAAAAGGGATTAAAACAAGTCATTTTTACCTTTTTTTTATCATAATAGAGCATAGAGAGCTTTTGGCCAAAAAACTTCGGAGAAGATATCGGGAGAACCGATTGTTCATTTATCAAATCTTCGTAACCCGGGTAATCCACATCATCCTTACGTACATTTTTATATGCTTTATTTTTTATTTTGATCTTTTATTTCATTTTTTGGAAGATATTTATGTTTTTAAATACGCCCTTGGGGGTGTGTGAGCGATCCATGTGATAACCGCGGACCCCCAACGATTTTTTTAAAAAGGAAAAACATCGAGCCGCCACATGTTCTACGTGGAGTGTGTGTGGACGACCGCACTCTCTCGCACGTAGAACTCCGCGTGCATGCCGTGAACATTTTAAAAGCTAAAATTTCTTTTCTAAAAATGGTTCAAGTTATCTTCCAAATGGTTCTAACTATTTGATTTTTTTGATTTGTAGGTTGTTTAACCATGTTGGCATGACGAGAACAAGAGCACGAGCTCATAGATAATGAAGCCATGGATGACAATGCAACCATGTGTCCATTGAAAAAAATATGGTTCATACAAATTCTAGTCTATTCAAGGAATGAAGGCACAAGTGGAGTTAATGACTTGGCTTGTGAATACGTGGGATATTCAGGACCAATGTTTTCATAATTGGTTACCACCGGCTCCAGATTGAGCTAGAAAAACATATATTTACTTACCGGATTATCTCCGAGAGGGAGAAACATCTCCTTATTTGGGACCAAATAGGGAGTTCTTCCCAATCGCCGACTACAAAGCTCGAGTATTTTAGTAACAATGTAGAGTTGGAGGATGGTCGCATAGACATCAAAACTATCTTGCAACTGGAACTTAAATTCATAGCATTCATAGTCACCAAGTTATGTGGGAGTGTAGTTCCTCATGTGGCTACTAAATCACGGATGAAAAATGCACTCGAGTGTTTCGTAGGAACGATATTCAATCTGGTGTGAAGGATTTTTAGCAAATATGAAAGGCCAATTGACTAGAGAAAAGAATGCAAAGTTGAAAAAACTTCGTATGTGGTACCATTCTCATTTCATTTGCTTTAGAGAGAATTCCTCTTATTTCTCCTCAACTGGTTCCAGTAGATCCCGGGATCCCTTAGGAACCTTGGATGGTGCGATTGGTAGCACTAATGGATTGCCATGGTGGCGAGGGTGGTTCAATGAGTTAGTTTTACTCCGGCTTATTTCATGTGGCTTAAGAACCAAGTCTTCACCATTAAATAATTTCCTTATGTAGGAATGGATTATAGGGGTGATCCTAAAACATCTTTCCCTCTAGAGGCATAGTGGGACGAGATAGGTTAATGAATCATTTTGATGTTTTAAATGTAATTTTTTATTTTATTTTTATCATCCAATACTAACAAAAAATATTTTAAATGCGAGATGTCGATCCACAACGATCAACAATGCTTCGTCTCTTTGACAAGTGAGAGGCACAACCTCGTAGCACCTCCACGAGGATTAGGCGGTAGAGATCCTAGAAAACATGGAACACAACCTTGAGAGGTTGACCATTGATATTCCCCGAGACCGGAACTGATGATATTCCTCTCGAGCTTCGGAGACACGTCACATGTGTTCTAGGTCCATTCAAGATATTTCTTTACAAGGTGGCATGTGATATAGTTTATTACCATGATCATTATCATGAATAGTTTATGGTCAATGTAAAATGACATTTTTTTTTGGGATCAGTATATATTAGATCATAAGGTTTTTGAACCTATGATCACAGACGATGTAATATTTTTTGAACACAAAATTATCTATCCTAATGATATTACTACTTTTTTTTTCTAAGTATCTTGTTCGACATGGATTGAATGTTGTTTTTCTTTACTTTTTTTAATGTTGCAAATGTCTATTTAAAAACACAATTAGCTAATGCATCAGCCAATGTTTTTTAAATATCTAGAAATATGTTGATATGCAATAAAATCAAATTGTCATTCCAAGAGACAAACCCTTAAAATTAATCTTAACAACACTTTGGGATTTCTAATTTCATAAACTCTATTTAAATGTAATACAATTAGTTTTGAATCCAACCTAATGTCAAATATCGAATACCAAATGAAATGGAATCAGATAATAACTCATTGACTGTGCTATATTTCGCAATATTTTTTCGTTGTTTGACCAAGGCATATCCCATGAATATAAACTAACGCATCGGTGGGTGAATAGATAACCCAAGCCGTGGAAGAGATATTTTGTGTACTACGATCGGAACCATCGAAAAAAACCAATTTATGTTTGAAGGGATGTCTACATCTAAAATATAAAGAGTAATCAAGATAAGCAACGATAGTAGTAATAACAAAAATAATCTAGGCACATTTTTCTAATCTAAGGCACACTATTATAAAAAAGTAACTATTGTACAAGAGAGATCTTCACACGAAAGTCAAGCATAATATCTCTTAAGATAAAGACCATTTATGGGTTTATCTAAAGAGACCCTATCATAATCAATTAATTCATAGGCTACTTTTTGCAAGCACGCGCTTGACAATATAGGGACCATGCCACATCTATTCGAATTTTCCAGCGCTTACTTTGTCATTATCTTGATCATATACTAAAACTAGGTCACTTTCCGAATGAATGCGAGGGTTAACACTTTGATCATACTCGAGATTTCACATGTTTTTGGGGGAGCTTCGAGTGGAAAATGAAGTGGTGTGCCGAGTCTCATCTAATTGTGTTAAGTATAGAAAGAGTTTCTCCTCTGTAGAGGTAGCTAGTAACAACTCAATGGGTAATTCAAGTGACTGGTATTTCACATTCAATGGGTAGAACAACTTCTAAACCATAGACAAGTTGAAAAGGAGTGAACCCGTAGGTTCAGAGTATGCCCATAATGCCAAAAAAAAGCATGGTATGCCAATTTTATTTATGAGTCCCGATAATCTGTTTAATCATGGTGGTTAAAACCTTGTTGATGGCCTCAAATTGACCATTAGCCCTTGGGTAATACTGAGTATAATTATCATGGCATAGGCCAAGTTGTTTGGAAAGTTCGGTCATCATAATATTTTGAAAATGACTCCCATGCTCTCGTGATAATAGATTTAGGCACACCAAAATGAGAAATCACATGATTGAATATGAAAGTAGTCTGTAATTTTTTCTATTAGTCTGTGAATGTAAGAATCTCCTCGGCCCATTTGGTAAAGTAATCTAGACAAAAATAATATAGCCATGCCCCTCGGATGAGTGAGGGTTACATGTAATGAAATAAATACCCCATTTTGCAAAAAAGGACCGAAAGTAATGATTGGGTGAAGAGCAGCTGGAGGTACACACATATTTCGATCAAAAAATTTGGCGAGTTTGTGGCATTTTTGGACCGCAATGATACAATATCTCGAATAAGGAAGACAAAAAAATAACCTACGTGCAATATATTTTCGGTTGTGGAAAACCAAGACATATGACCACCACACACCCTAGAGTGGCAATCACTTAAAACCTTTTCAGCCTCTTCGTGAGTTCTACAATGTCGAAAAACATAATCTGCACCACGACAATAAAGAGTGTCGCCAATAATATTGTATTGTTGGGATTGATATCATATTCTCTGTTGATTTGAAAGTGAAAGCTCTAGGCGAAAGGTTTGGGTTTGAATATATATAATGATATCTCCATACCATGGGTCTAAATTACTAATGAGAAACATATATTCGTCCGTCATGGGATTCCCTACCACCTTTTCTTTCTCGAGTATTGGGAAAGTCACACATAAGCTCAAAAAACACTAGTGATTTCTTTGACTTGGATTTCTAGAATTCCAAATACAACTCTTGTAGGATGAAAATCCATTTGGAGTATTTGTCCCCAAGTAATTCTTTTGTCAATATATGCATCATCTAGTTTCAATTAGATATCACTTTTTGTTTTATGTAACAATATGTAGTGATGAAATCATTGGACAACTTGAACTGCTACCAAGGCCAATTTCTCCACATGTGAATATTTGATTTCCATCAAGTTGATATTTCAGACTTAGATAATAGATCACATGTTCATTGTGAGATTCATCTTCTCGAACTAACACCATTCCAATTTTGGGATTAGAGGCAACTAAGTATAAAAAGTAATCCTGGTGGTAATTGGGCGAGATGCAATAACGAGTGCATAGGTCAACATGTTTTTTTAGTGATTCAAAATATTTTCTAGCAAAGTCCCATCCCAAATGAAATGAACACTTTGTTTCAACAACCCGAGTAAAACCTTTTGTTAAGTCATCATAGTTCGGGATAAACCTACATAAAAAAACTTGCTTTCCCTTGCAAACTATGGAGTTGGCGAAGAGTGGAAGGAGGAGGTAAATTGATGATAGCCTCAACCTTCGAATGGTCGACATGAATGCCATCTTTCGAAACGATGAATCCAAGTAACCGTCCCGATTTTACACAAAAAACACATTTGTGCAGATTCAAACGAATTTTGAAAAATAGCTCATAAGTGTGTAGGATGATCTTCTTTGTGTAAAGAATTAGCAGGGTAAATCATCTAGATAAAGTTGTAAAATATGTTTGATATCATGAAAAGATTAAGACATAGCTCTTTGAAAAGTTGCACCAACATTTTTTTAGTCCTAAAGGTAATTTTAAATAAGAGAATGTCTCCAAAGGACATGTAAATTTTGTTTTTTGGTTGATCGAGAGGGAGTATGTTCACTTGATTATAGCGAGAAAAACCATCCATAAATGAGAATATTTCATTTACGGCACAATCATTCATTATTTGGTCAATATATGGTGTAGGATAATTTTCTTTTGGACATGCTTTATTAATGTCCCTATAATCGACGCATACTCTTATAGTCCCTTGTTTCTTCATAATGGGAACTATATTGGATACCCAATCTATCAATGGAATTGGATAAATAAATCCTCCTCATAATAACTTCTCAACTTCGACTTTGATAGTCGCATCTTTTCGTGGATGTATTCGACGTAATAT